>CM034152.1:91016466-91616466 GCA_019776745.2 Taxus chinensis
AACTCATGCAACTAAATAACACATCAAAACATCTCCTTACCTGGTTGACTGGTTAGGAATTCATCACCCAAAAGGAAGCCGCATGAGACTCTCCCTAGGTGTCTTTGCTATCCACTTTTCTTTTGTTTTCACATCTTCTAATTAATTATGATGAGAAGAAACTTGTTTCTTGATTTGTTTGTTAATAAATTACATAAACATTTTTTCTTCTATTTCATGCCTATTCTCACTCTTTCTGAGATAAAAAAACACAACAATTTGCTCCATCTAATGCCATCCCTTATTTTAATGTTCTCTCCCAACAAGATTCTAAACTAGAGACCACACCTTCGATTACCCAACCCTTTATCTCTATGGTCTCGCCTCATGAGGGCCATGTCATGCAAAATTGTCCCCACCTTGGAACCAATCTTCATCTCCCTCATCAATCCAACCTTTCTAGACCAAGTACACCCCCATCTCCACCTCATTTAGAAACTCTTCGACCTCCTATGACTCCTTACTTCATAATTTCCCATAATTTCTCAATCATATCAATCTACTCATTTGGTGGATCTTATTCCACCCACACCAGTTTATGTCAATCTATTCCATCCACTACTAGTATGCGTATCCAACCATCTCAACCTATTAACACTTACATTACTACCCATCATATGCTCCAACCATCTCAACATCTTAACACTCATATCCCCACTCATCATTTACCACAACAACTTGCTCAATCCCAATAATCACATCAACCTATGTAACAACTTACCCAATCTCAACCAATGACATATATTAATCCTTATCAAATGATTCCCCAAACACCCACACATTTAGAAATTAATCAACCGCTTAATCAAATGGTTCCCCAAACATCCACACATCCACAAATGTATCAACCACCTTATCAAGCTACATTCAATGCCACATAACCAATCCAATCCCAACCTATCATCACATCAAATGATCCTATTCATGCTCTTATGAATAGGTTGGCTAGTCTAGAAGCTTCTACCTTGACACCTAAGGTTTCTTTATCCTATGAAAAAATCTTTAATGAGACGATTCATTCGTCGGTTCCCATTAAACCTTACCCTCCTCATTAGGAGCTTCCTAAGTTCATTAAGTTCAACAAGGAATATCCCTAGTAACATATTCATGTGTTCAAACACGCATGTTACCTTATCACATATGATTAGGACCTAATGCTTCACACTTTCCCCATGTCCTTGGTTGGTCTCGCGTTAGACTAGTACAATAGTATACCTTAATACTTGATATTTTCCTTCACACAACTTGAGTAGTTGTTCTTAGAACACTTTTCGATCAACATTGCATGTAAAATCAATATCAATGACCTATACACCATCCGACAGTTTGAAGATGAGTCCATTGCAAACTTTGTCACAAAATGGCGTGACATTATAAACCAACTATCCTTATCTCTTCTGCAAACCAAACTCATTGAGCTCTTCTCACATTCATGTGTGAAGCATATATCATCTACCTTGAAAATCCAATCATTCTGAACATTTGATGAAGCCTTCACCATGGCTCAAAAATTGGAAACCTGCACCATTGAACAAGGTCATCTTAAACTCAGATCGACCAAACCTAAAATTGAATTTACTAAACTATCCAGACATAATGACACATTTAAGGGTGCAGACAATGCCGTGGTTGTTAAGTCCTCATCCACACCTACATCTAGCATGTGGCCTCAACAACAAGCCCCTCGACCATCTCCTAACTATACCACCTTGGGGGAATCCTATAGTTCTATATTTAAAAAGTTGATGACAATACACTCCATCCAACTTCCTCTCATACGAAATGTGGATGACTCATGACCCAAGCCTATTTGGTATCATGAATCCCACTATTGTAAATATCATCAAGTCAAAGGTCACAACATTGAGAAATGTCGTTCCTTCAAAGATCATATCCAACGACTTATAAATCAAGGGGATATCCAAATGGATAGATCCACCACTTCACCTAGCTAGCCCCTTGACAGAATTACATAGCCTTTTCCTAGTCAACCACCAAAAAATCAAGCCACCCATTTTACATCTCAACTATCAAATGTTGACATTGTTATTTTTGTCAATCAAGATCTCATCTCATCACCAATTCTACATGTTCCTACCTTAGACAATATTCATATTCCTTATTCAGATACTATCATATCCACAAATATCACACATATATCAAATTTTACTACTTTTCGTATACCTATAACTGCTCTTACCCTTACCAAATTCACATCAACTTTGACTATACCATCTATTTCATCCACTTCGATCATACCCCAATCTATCACATTAGATTCATCCTTAGCACCTATTTTGGCCCCATTGATATACACACATATCCCTACATCTATCCGATGTGTTCCTTCACCTACATATACATTAAAAAAACTTATCCATAATTCCACACTACAACATCAACCCCATTTGCAAACATATCAACCTTAACCCTAAAAAAAGTTATGAAACGACCATTCCCACCTACTTCTACACCTGATATTACTCCTGGAATTACTACAATACCTATCATATCTACTCCATAGGTTATCACACCCCTTTAATTATATTTGACTACCTTACCTACATCCATTACACATTTACCCATTATACCTTCCTTAGATTCAATCCCAGTTCCTCCTTCCACACTTTTTTCTATACCAACCACACCAACTACCTTTACCACATCCACATCAACTTCGACTATACATACCACTTAATCCACATTTATCATGCCCCAACCTTCCATATTCAACCCCTTAACCAAATCTTCATCAAGCATACCCATCACCACATCACTTACATCTCCAAATATCCCAATTATGCCCACCTTCCTATCCATTCCAACTACCACTATATCTGTCATATCAACAAATCCACTTACCCCTACCTTGAAATCTTTATCACCTATACTTATCTCCTTTCCCATGGCCACATCACCCATTTTATCCTAATATTATTTACTTAATCCTTTTATCACACCGACCAAATCCTCTCTATTTGCAACTTTATCAATAATACCCGTTGAACAATTTATAGAACAAACACATCCACCTAAGGCTAACACAAAGGGGATTCAAAAATCAACTACTTTTACATTAATCAATAAAAAACATATATGATCCATAGACCCCATAGAAACATATTTATATCCATTGATATGCACCCTTACACCACCACCTTTGGATGTTCTAGTTGAAATTATTGTCATCCCTGCCAAGAGTAAAGCGTCTCGATCAAAATCTACGACTCTTAGTAAGCATTCCCAAAAGTCTCCTATGCATCCTCGTAAAAAGTCAGGTCATCCCTCTTTTAATTTATCCAATGTTACAACATCTATTTTAGGGTTAGTCCCATCATCTAATTCACCCATACGATCTTTGTCCAGTTCTTCCTCTATCTCCAAACCAAAATATTCTATCAAAACCCACAAGAGTTAGATTCCCCATGGCATTTCGATTGGGTCCTACACATACATCATTTAATAATTAATTTGAATATTTGAAATCAAACTTCCTCCCATTAAATATTTTAATACCCATAATCCAAATCCATCGTGGTTCAATCCCAATTGCATTTATGCTTATCATCATACCCTGGGCCATGACAATGAACATTTTAAGGCCTTTCAGATAATCATCCATAACCTTATAGAGAAAGATGATTTCCTCATTTAGGGGGAACATCCTTCTCCATCTACATCTAATCTAATCTGTGTCCCACAAGTTGAGTTTCCCATAATTCTTCCATCCACATCATCCCTTAACATCTCTCCTATACATGACATTCCTCCTAAGGAAGGTCCTTCATTGTTCATCGATATTGTTTATCTTTCCAATCACCCTTGTGGTCTCTGACCGTTTATCCAATCCAAATCCAAAACAATCCTATCTAAACTCCTTATGTATCCACTAACTCATCCACATATAATATAAAATCCCTCACTAGGGGGACATCCTCCCCTTATCCTTAGCATCCCTTCCACATCAATTCATCTCTTATCCATCCATACAACTCCCTTGATGTCGGGGGACTTCACTTTTGAGATCGCTTTATTTAATATCATCTAATACAATATTAAGTCCAAATTAATCTTGTCCAAATCTTCATATGTTTTTAAATCCCACTTTTGTGGCCAATTCGTCTCTCCCTTGAGGGACCATGTTTTTCATTTTAAGTCCACCATTATGGCCATACATGTCCCTTCCTTTAGGGCACCATATTTATTCCAAAGTCCACACTTGTGGCCATGCTCTTATTTCAAAGCCCACCTTTGTGGCCATGCTTGTTTCTTCCCTAGGGGGACCATTTATTTTTATTCTAAGCTCACTCTTGTGGTTGTTCTCTTGTCTTCTAATACACATGTTTCTCGCTTCCTCATTTTTGAGATCTTACACATATTTTATCGTATATGATTTCATCCAATCTATCCTCTCATCCTAAGTCCACTGTCGTGGCCATATTTCTACCTTCCTTAGTGGACCATTTCTCCTCATCCTAAGACCCACTCTTGTGATCACATTTGTTCCCCTCTTGGGGGACCATTTATTTTTATCCTAAGCCCACCTTTGTGGCTATTTCTTCACCTCATTAGGGGGCACGTATTTTATTCAATTCCTCAAGGATAACGCATAAGTTTTATCTTCACTCATCTATATCATCATATCCTGTCGTATCCTATCTTCCTCCATTAAGAATTTATCCTATCTTTCAATCACACTCGAGAAATAAGCCAACGTGGAAAATTTTCCCCCAACTGGATTGGACCTCACATTATCACACATAAGTATGGGCCTATTGTTTGGCTTCCCCTGATGGTAAAATAGATACAAAACCTCTTAAATGCATTACACTTGTGACCATTCTATTGTGAGAATACCTATTAATGAGCACTTAGTTATATCCTTAGATCATTTCTCCATCGTTAGCCCCTTCCATCTATCACTATAATGATTTGGAATTATGTGGTCTGCCATCACTTTCCTAGTCACGACCTTAAATATGGGTATTAAGGCTCTGTCCATATCATTTTTCTTATGGATAGATTCTTCCTTTTTAGTGAGAACTCTGTGATCATTACATCCATCACCCTCCTATCTATCTATTGAAACCACACAAAGGGTTAGGGGTTTCACTTGTACGATCATCGTCCCCTCCTAAGTGGTCTACCAATCTATCTCCAGCTCTTCCACATAAAAAATGTAAAAATTATGGATGCTTCTGTCTCATGCTAGCTTATCCAAAAACATATTGATCCATCAAAGGATAGTTTTTCATAAAAATCATATAATAAGTATAGACTGATCCCCTGAACGAAAACTATCATGCATATCTTATCTTGCCATCTAAAAGAAAAAGTCAAAAATACCAAAGAAAAAGAAAAAAGTAGACCATGCCCTTAAAGGATGGCTACTCTCTTATCATTGCAGCAAAGGCTTCCCACATTGATAAGCCTTCTAATGTATTAACATCCTTAGACAACTTCCCACTTTGATCATCTTTCAGTTAGTAAACTTCCTTCATTGAACAGTTTGCTCTCTTTACCCTACCCAGAGCTGGGGCATAGTTCTAAGAACAACCACCTATGGAGATCCCTCTTCCCTCATACAAGTTACATATAGAATTCCATTTGTCATGTCGACATTAGGTTTATAAGAATATTTCATCCACCTGGATTAGATCAGCTCTTACTCAAGGATGGGCACTCCCAACGAGTGCCACAAGAACAACATAACAAACCATGTGCCAAAAAATCCATTGGGAAATGGAGTGAAGAACAAGCTTGCAAAGTAGAAAAACAATTTCCAACACCCCAGGGACAAAGCCGAGAAACCAACCAAAACCATCCGCCAAGGACCGAGATGAACCAAAAATGAAAAATGTAGAAATGAAAAAAGAACTAATAGACTGTACACTGTACAATGATGTGTACCTTGATTTTGAGAAATCAATCAAGGAAATGTTTTAAGTGCTTACCATTAACAAGAAACTCAAGCAATTCCCCATCTAGATATTTTAGGAAGAAGGTGTGCTCGCATATCCTAATATCAATTGAATAAGGGCACATCCATAATGTGTCAAAATTTTCATGTTTTCCCTTATCCTCATGTCTACTATCCCATAGTAGCATGAAATATTCTACACTGAAAAATATTTGGATAACCTTTTTGCCAAATAGTTTCTTCATGTTTTCCCTAAAATTCACATGTATTTGATGGGATTCTCTTCTCTCTTCATCTAGTTCAAAAATTTGATTGATCCGTTCATCATAGGGACTAACCTCCTGGTCCTCTAACTATCAGATGAATTGATATGAAGATAATTGCATATGCAGGGGAAGTAGAGCTTGAGTTCCATACACCAATTCAAATGGAATTTTTCCAGTAGCTCTTTTAACAGTAATTTTGTCAGCCCAAACAACAAACTTCAATTGCTCACCCCACTTTCTTTTATTTTTCTCCAAAGTTCTTATGATTATATTCAATAAATTTTTGTTTCTTGACTCAGCCTATCCATTACCTTGGGGATTATAATTCGATGCATATGCTAAATTTATCCCATACCCTTGACACATAACCACCAAAGGTTTAGCTCGAAAGCTCATGGCATTATCAACAATTATTTTGGTAGGTACTCCAAACCCACAAATGATATGATTTAGAATGAAATCCATGAAAATTTGATGGGCTGCCTTCTTAGTGGGGATTTCCTCCACCTATTTGGTGAAGTAATCAATGGCCACCAATATCCACTTATGGCCTGCACTTGAAGAATCTGAAATTTCCCCAAAAGATTCCATTCCCCACTGCTTAAAGGGGGCTTCAATTGACACTGGCTGTAAAGGAAGGGATCCTGAAGCTTTCACTCTTCTTGAAAAATGTTGACAACTCTCACACTTTCTTACCAATAAATTTTTATCCTTAAAAATTTTTGGCCACCAGTAACCAACCCTTAAGATCTTATGGGTTGTTACTCTCCTAGCAAAATGCCCCCCAAAAAATTCTCCATGGAAATCAACAATTATTTTTGGGGCCTCATCCTCAGTGATACACCTTAAGAGAACTCCCTCAGGGTTCTTCCAAGCCAACCCATAATCAGTGATGACATATTATTGGGAATCTAAAATAAGTTCTCTCTTTTGATTCTTGCTTAAGTACTCAGGGGATTACATATGTTTGAGATAAAAAATAATATCCTTGTACCATTAAGAATTTATCAATTTCTCAAGAATATTCACACTTTCCTATTTGATCTCATTTATCTCAACAGTTTGCAGATTTCTATCTATCATTAGATTTGCTAGGCCCAGACCTCTGACCAATTTTGTTGTTTGGATGTCCATGTCCTACTCTTACAATTTATTTTCCCATCGACATCTCTTACTTGAAATTTCCATTTCTGACAAGGTATCCTTAGCCATGGTATGGGGAACATAAACTATGCCTTTAGAACTTAAAATATATGGCATGAAGATTTTTGTGGCTCTCACCAAAGCAAAGGCCTGTTTCTCCATGATAGTATACTTCAGCTCTGCCCCTTGTAATGCTTTATTAAAGAAATCAATTGGCCTTTCAGCTCCTTCATCATCCTTTTGTAATAGGACATATGCAATGGTATTCTCAGAAGCAAAGGAAAACATTTGGAAAGCCTTTTTATAATCAGGAGCTGCTAAAATAGGGGCATTTTTCAACGTTTCCTTGATCCTAGTAAAGGCTTGAATATTTTCTTCTTCCCATTTGATACTCTGATTCTTCTTCAACATATTAGTGATTGGGATAATCAATTTAGCAAAGTTGGAAATAAATCTCCTAATAAAATTTGTCTACCCAAAAAAGGATTGAAGTCCCTTTTTGGTTCTTGGAATAGGAACTTTGCTAATGTCTTCCACTCTCTCAGGATCGATCATTACCCCCTCTTTTGACACTATATGTACAAGTAGCTTTTCCTTTTGAACCCCAAAATGAAAATTTTTAGGGTTTAATGAGATACCATATTCCCTGCACCTTATCAACATATTTTCTAAATGCTGCAGGTGATCAATTATCTTCCTTGAAAAAACTGTCACATCATCCTGATACACAACAATGAAGTCATTTATATATCCTGAGAATGATATATCCATTGCTCTTTGAAACATGGCTCCAGAATTCATCAGGCCAAATGACATTCTCACGTACACAGAGGTACCCCATGGAGTAGTGAAAGAAGTTTTGATTCTCTCTGATTGCTTCACAACTACTTGGTAATACCCAGAGAAACCATCCAAAGTAGATAACAACTCAGAACCAATAACCAATTGTAACATGTTATCCATATTTGGTAAGGGATAATTATCCTTGATTGATGCATTATTTAAATTTATAAATTTGACACACAATCTTATGTCTTCGTTCTTCTTTCGAATAGGTACCAAGTTTGCCACCCATGAAGAGTACCTTGTAGGTTGTATGATTCCTCCATCCCTTAAATTTTTTAATTCCTCTTGCATTTTTAGGGAAAGGAGTGGATTAAATTGTCTTTTCTTTTGCCTAAATGGCTTGGCATTAGCTTCCAGGGGTATTTCATGTTGAAAAAGGTCTTCCTTATATGCTTTCAGTTCTGAATATGACCAAGCCAAGTAGTCCTGGTACTTTTTTAACAATTGGACATATGATTGCTAGTCTTCTCTGTTCAAATTACTACCTAGCCATATTCTCCCAGGTTTATCCTTTGTTCCCAGGTTATATTATTCAACATCTCTTGAGGGTGACATATGTCTATTAACAATGCAATCAACATTGTTAAAATTTGATTCCAGTGTAACCAAACCTCTTGGAATATTATTGGTTTTTAGCTAGATAATGTCCTTACCAAATGAGATATCTTTTCCTTCATTTGCACAAACCATTGGTTCCCAGTCCATACTTTGATTGGAAAATTCTCCTTTATTTTTCAAAAACCTTTGGACCTAGGCATCATCTTCAAAAACTTGCCAATTATTGATATTATCAGGGATAGACGACCTAGTCAATATTTCAATATCATATTCACAATAGAGAGATACTGTAAAATTTTCAAACCTTGATCCCAACACTACCAATTTGTTTGCTACAATATTGTACTTCCTATCATGGTGTGTTATAGTAAAAGACTCAAACATTTCAACGAAGTCCCAAACTGCATGCTTATATTGCTTCATTCTTTGATTCTTTGTAGCATAAAAAATTTCTGACTTGTTTGACTATCAAATCTGAATCTCCTTTAACAATAATGTATCTGACACCATACTTCCATGCAATCCTTAGACCCAAGAGAAATGCTTCATATTCATCAATATTATTTGTGCACTCAAAATTGAGTTTAAAAGAAAAGTTAAACTCCTCTTGGCTTAGAGATCTAGAACAAGCCCCATCAAACACTAGGGTCCAAAGAGAACCAACCTGCTTAGGATACTCGCACTCATCAATTTTATGCTCATTACAATCAGCATATCCCAAAAAGTTATCGACATCAACATCTATGTACAATACTTCATAAGAAGGATTGTTAGGGTCCTCAATGATATGCAACATTTTCTTCTCATCGTACAACTTCACAAGGTTCCCCTCAATTGGTATGGTTACATATGACATTTCCATTTGTACGCTTCCACCCACACTAGCTGCCCATTTTCTAGACAATAACATCCCCCACTTGGCAGGAAAATCCACAATAACCACATTCATGGTTAAGCATTTTCTTGGATCAGCTGCCAATTGCACTACTAATCCCTTGACATATCCAATCACTAGCACTTCTCTTGAATCCATAACATTACATTTCCAAAAAGCTGTTGTTACCTTGATATTTAACTCATTCATTACCTCAAGATGCATTACATTACATGAGGCTCTTGAATAAAAAATGCAGTTATGTACCAGCCTATCTTTAATAATCAAAGTGGTAAAAAATGGATCTACATCTAGCTGAGATTCAACCAGAGAAGTTCCCAAATACACCTCAGGTGATTCACCTAGTTCCTCCAATGCTTGTGGTATTTCTAAATCTGCAATAATAGGAGGAACCTCTACATTAGTAACACTTTTTCCCTAGGTAATTTTCTCTTCCTTATATCTCAAATATTCAAATGCTCTTTTCCTATGCTCTGGGATCCTAAGTAATTCAACAATGGGAACAGTAAATTTGATTTGGCTTAGGATTTGGGCTATGTCACAAGGAACATATTTGGGTAGGGTAGTATTAGGAGGGAGATTCACCACTTCCTTTGATAGTACTGTATTTTTCACAGTTTGTGCATAGGAAGGAGTACAAATTTTATTTGGGGAAATTAGGCATTTGCCAGATGTATCTTTCTTAGGGTTTTCCTTCGGGATATTAGTAAGAACTAGGATTTTTGGTTTGATTTGTGGCCCTCCCCCTTTGAAAACCTTACTTCTAGTATTATATGCTTTCTCCCAAGTAACTACTTCATTCATCAATAGTTGCATGTCCTCTTCGAAAGGGATTCCTCCATCATGTTTTTTAATCATCAAGGCCCTTAAGTATTCAAAATATTGATTAGGAAAATCAAATGCTTGTACCATATCAATTTCAAAAGTATTAACATGAGGAAGAGGTAATACCCGGTGCACACAATCTCAAAAATTTTCAACAGTTCTGGCACTTATCAATTCAGTTGAAGTTGCCCCCTGCTGTGAGTTTGCAGGGCACTCCATCATTCACACATCATCATATGTCTCATCATCATCTACTTCCTTGACTTCATTATCTACATCACATGGGGAATGTTGTAATAAACACCTATCACACCACTCAATAACACTAGCCTCTTCGACGGTATAAATGCTAGCAGTCAAAGGATCAGGAACCAATCTATTTTCCCTGGGTTGAGGCTATTTATTTCCTAATCCCATGTGCCCTTTCCCTCTACCATATGATATGTGATCATCTATGGGATGATTTATAAATCTCTTCTGACCATGTGGTTTGTGCTGAGCCTGGGAACTCTGTCCTATCCCTTTTTTTTCTCTGGCCAATTTGTAGGATATCTATTTAACTGCTCCAACCATAGTTTTCACCACCTCTTCCAGGTCCACAACTTTATTTGATTGAGGCCTCTCAGGGTTGATCAACTTGACACCCTCTCTCTTAGGAGGCTTTCCAACTGCTTAATGTTATTTTATATTTGTATGGCCATGGTGAAAGCCTGCCTCAATGTTCCTGAGTTCTTATCTCTTAAGTAATACATAACCTTTTTTTAATCAAAATCATTAGAATATTTGATCAAGTAGAACTCATCACTTAGCCTTAGGATTATAGGTAACCTATTCAAGGTCTTATTGAACCTAGTATTGAAATCATGGACATATTCATTTGGATTCTTCTTTATATTTTCAAATTTAGATAGAAGGAACCTGGGATTAGTCTTATCCCCATATTAGAGTCTAAAAGCATTTTTCATCTCGGTCTATGAATCTATTGAGTTATCTGGTAAATACTTGTACCAATCACGTGCATCCTCTTCAAGAGTATGAATGAACAAATTTATATACATGTCTTCAAACTAAATTTCAAAATATTCTATCATATTGACAAAGAGTCTTAAATGCTGGTCACCAGTGATGGTGTTATTCCCTTGAAATTTTTGCAACCTATTTCTGACATCTTGTGGCGCACCATATTAGGATATCTAACCATACCTCTGAAATTTATTGGTCTAAAAGTATTGAGAAAAAAGGAGGTCTAGGTTTAGGTTGAGCCATATTTCCTTGAGGAGGTGATCTTGTAAGAGAATCAAAATGATAAGGGACGAGGGGTATTTGGAGCACAGGAGTATAAATCTCAAAGTAAATATCTTCTAATGACTCAGTTTCTCGGAAAACCCTATCAACCTTAGAAGAAACAAGGAAAAAATAAGAGACATACTTTTCAGACACAAATGATGACCCCTCTCCAGTAGGGGAATTTAAATTTACATGAGGACTACATGGTTCAAAATCATTTGAAGAAGTATGGTAATCTTAAACCACATATTGATCACCTTTCAAAACTGATATCTCCTTTATTAATTATTATTTTCCAATGACTTTCTAGACTTGTTTTTCTTATGAATTTGCTTTTCCTAGTTTTGGAAATAAATTTCTAGTAGGATCCCTAGTGAAGAAAGTCCTTCTTCCCTCCATATTTACAAATATTAATGACAGATTTCACTTGACACAGGTTAAGACACTATTAATCATCAAAATTTTAAACCAATTCAGAGTCGCCACCAAGGATTCTCACCTTAGATGTGCAAATGCACTATAAGTAGTTTTTCAAATGTATATCAATACTTAATTTCTACAAATCTTAGCAGATCCGACCTTCCTTTACCCATATTTATCACTATTGATGCAAATTTAGTATAATAACCACTAGAAACTGGAAATACTGCACAGTGAACTTGTGATCTTGCACAAATCTTACAAATCTCAGTAAAGGATGATGTTTAAACAATGTATTTGTACTTAAACCATGTAAGAAACATTACCAAGTTTGGTATGTGTATGTATTTGTAAATATATTCCCCGGAAATGGTGCCACTTAGGTGTTGGTATCCAAATTGATTCTCCTGTGAGGGCTAAGTAGCATCACAAAACTGGCAGGATGCTTAGAGATAGAAAAATCATGATATAAGTTGTTTTGTAACCGGGGAGGGGATTTAGCTTACTCTTTATCACTCAGGCATTGGAGAAATGGATAGCACCTTATTAAGGGTTTGATCTATCCTCACTACTTTAGGTTGTGCCTTCAACCAGAGTGAGAGGACCCGTTCTGTAACCCGTATTGGTGAAGGATATCAAGAGATCCTTCTTTGTACAATCTTCATGAAAACCTTGAGAAAATATGATCAATACAACACAATATAACTCTCAAGAGTTGTAACACTAAAGAGTGGATATGTTTCCAGGACAAGGTTCGGGTTACTAAAGACAATTTTTGAAACTTGATTGTCTTCTGCATACTTTGGCAATGGAATTTGTTAAATCTTTGTGGATATATAATACAAACAGTGGTAGTTCATGTAGGATTCATCGTTTGAGAATTTTTTGGTGGGAAGCTAAGCAAGATAGAGTTGATTATACTAGATATTTGAGAATATTTACAAATATTGGAAAATTCACAGACGAAATGCTTGAAAATAGTCCAAAATATTCCTTTAACTAGAAGGTGTGTATCAATGGAGGTCCCATAAATGCATGATTTCATACAGTTTTCAAGAATTCAACACAAGGGCTCATGTTAAAGACTCAATTAAAAATTGGAAGTCCTTGATTCATCATGCCTAAGATACACTCATAGACTAACAAGTAATCTTTGTCAACACAATGAAAGTAAAGTGATTTTAAATTGTTTATTTCATTACAATATGAGATCTCTTCTCATAATGAAATTGCAAATGCCACAATACTACCACAGGCATAATATCTTGTGTGATTTCAGAGGGATTTTAACATAAGATTGCAAAAGGAATATGAAAAAACTATTTGAAAACATTCTGAAATAAAACCAAACACAATTATGCTCATGATCGACAAAAATTCATTCAAGGTGCATTAGATTCATCAATAGGGGAAAGTTTCTTTAACAATCTCAGAGCTTGTCAATGGATGTACACTCGCAACCATCTTGACTGTGATTAAATCTAAAACATCCTTTTCCTTTGCATGAAGGTTTCTATGCTGGTCTCCTGGTAGATGGGCTAGGTTCCTGAGGAATTTTCTGATTAACATTAACAACTTTCACCTTTTGCAAGGTATTCTCATTGCATCCACAACAATTTTCACTACACTTCACTGATCCCAAATTGACAAGAGGCCATGAAATTAAGAATATTTGAGGAAATGCATTCGAATGTCTTAGATCCTGGAGTGTTAATTCTCAGAAAAGTGATGCCTTGTATCAAATTTAACACCCAAAAGCTTGACAGGTGGGAAAATTATGAGCTAATCCATGATTAAAAGTACCCTCAACTATGAAGCATACCTGCCCCAACTTTTTGTATTTTGTCCATACTTCGAATACATGTGTATTTTTGGACATTTTGTCATGCAAGACATCCACTGGTTTGATATGGGCCTTAACACGTGGCTCTGTACCTAGATGGACTGGGGCCATGGCAATCACTTTTTTCACCTTTTCACAGGTAAAGCCAAAATTGCCCAGAAGTGCTCAGGCGACCTTTTATGCCTCCCTACATTTTTGACTCTCATCAATGTTGACTTTGCTAACATAGATTATGGTCCCCAACGGATATGAAGCTGACTCATTGTTAGTCTAATTTCTCCTGGTCACAAAGACGCCAAAATCAGCGAAAATGCTCCACGATGGCAATCCTTCCACCGTTGCAACTTTTCAAAGGTGGAGAGTTCTTTTGCAGATCGTTAGGAGTTCCCTTTTATAGAAGCTCATTCCATTTCACCTAATGTCTCAAAACAAGAAAATGGCCCACTTTTGGTATTTGAAAACATCTCATCTGTATGACACGTGTACATCTTCGGGGGTCTCCAAGTAATGTCTACTGTGTTCCGCACTTTTCACATTGAAAATTCAAAGTAAACTAGGTGGGTCACATAAGACTTTGGGAACTTTTGGAAATTTTTTTGAAAAAGAGTAAAGTTACTAAGTAAGACCACAACCCCGTCAATGCCTAAGAAAGCCATGTGTAAATCCTATATAGATGGGTGGGTAAAATTGTCCAAAAATGCACAATTTCTTTAAGTGATACAAAATGTGAAAAGCACCCCCAGGCCCACTTCAACTCAAATCTTTTCCATGTGGAGTGGGCCCGCGCTTGTTTGGGGTCTCCAACTTTGAAATTTTACCATATCAAAAGTTGTGTGCCAAGAGACACGTGGAGGTTTCCACTGGCTCTTCCTATACACTTTTCAACTTAGTGCAACTTTCTTAGGCCCAGGACACGTGGAAGCACCTATTTGGGGACTGCCTCTAAAATTTCTCAGAGACTTTGGAGTTTCTGCTGGCTCCTTCCATTGGTACTTAAATTTTTTTCAATGACTGGTGAGGAAACTTTCTTGGGCCCAGAGACACGTGGAGAGCCTGCGCTTCATTTGGGGTCTCCACTTTTGGGCACCATATCAAAAGTTGTGCCGAAGAGACACGTGGAGGCTTCCACTAGCTCCTCTTTATACTGAGACTTTTTCAATGGCTGAGGCAACTTTCTTGGGCCCAGGGCACGTGGAGAGCCTGCACTCATTTGAGGTCCTGCCTCTAGACTTCATCTTTGAAGTTGCGCCAAATAGACATGTGGAAGCTTCCGCTGGACCTTCCCATGCTAGGAATTTTCAGTGACCGGTGCAACTCTCTCGGGTTCTGAACACGTGGAACACACTCATTTGGAACCTACCTCTAGACTTCACCTTTGCAGTTGCACCTAAGGAGACACATGTGGAGGCTTCCACTTGGCTCCTCTTTACACTTGGCTGACTCGGACTTTAGTGTCAGATATGTGGTATAATCCATGCGAGGACACTCATTTCTGAGAGGCATGAATGCAGGTATCTATTCCTCAAGGTGTATTCTCAAAGGTGAAAAGGATTGCTTGTCAGATCAAGCCATATGGAGCCACCTGAGAATTATTAAAAAGGGGATTTCTTACATGACAAAATAAAAGAATGATTAAAAAGACTGTCAAAAGTTATGACATGGCATCCCAGTCATAGTTGAGGAACTGAGAAACGTGATCAGTTCATGATTTATCCACCTGGCAATAGAAAGTAAGATATTTTCAAGGGAATAAACATGATTAAATGGTATGTTGTAAAGAGGAATATTCTCTTGAATATTTAGAATTTTGGGGGGAAAATTTGGGATGAGTGAGCGAGTGAAATTGTATAAATGCAATGAGAATACTCTTGCATAAGGGGGGTTAATTTTTCTGAGAAAGTTTGAGAAAAACCATTTTCCCGAGAGACTGTCTGAGAAACCTGTTTATTTTCCTATGTTTTAGATTTAATCATGTCAAGATGGTTGCAAGTGTACAACCATTGACAAGCTCTGAGATTGTTAAAGAAACTCTCCCCTGCTGATGAATCTAATGAACCTTGAAATGAATTTGTGTTGATCATGAGCACAATTGTGTTTGCTCTTATTTCAGAATGTTTTCAAATAGTTTTTCTTGTTCCTGTTGCAATCTTATGTTAAAATCCCTCTGAATCACACAAGATCTTATCCATGTGTTAGTATTGTGGCATTTGCAATTTCATTGTGAGAAGAGATTTCATCTTGTAATGAAATAAACAATTTAAAATCACTTTACTTTCACTATGTTGACAAAGATTGTTTGTAAGTCTATGAGTGTATCTTAGGCATGACGAATCAGGGATTTCCAATGTTTAATTGAGTCTTTAGCATGAGCCTTTATGTTGAATTCTTGAAGAGTGTATGAAACCGTGCATCTCTGGGCCTCCATTGATACACACCTTCTGGTTGAAGGAATATTTTGGCTATTTTGAAGCATTTTGTCTGTGAGTTTTCCAATATTTGTAAAGGTTCTCAAAGATTTGGTATAATCAACTTTATCTTGCTTAACTTCCCACCAAAAACTTCTCAAATGATAAATCCTACATGAACTACCCCTGTTTGTACTGTGTATCCACAAAGATTTAACAAATTTCCACTGCCAAAATATGCAAGGGCAATCAGGTTTCAATTATTGTCTTTAGTAACCCGAACCTTGTCCAGGAAACATCTCCACTCTCTAGTGTGACAACTCGTGAGAGTTAGATTGTGTTGTATTGATCATATTTTCTCAAGGTTCTCATGAAAATTGTGCAAAGAAGGATCTCTTGATATCCTTCACCAACACGGGTTACAGAATGGGTCCTCTCACCCTGGTTGAAGGCACAACCTAAAGTAGTGAGGGTAGATCAAACCCTTCAAGTAAGGTGCTATCCATTTCTCTAATGCCTGAGTGACAAAGAGTCAGCTGAATCCCCTCCCTGGCTACAAAATGACTCATATCATGATTTGTTTGTCTCTAAGCATCCTACCAGTTTTGTGATGTTGCTCAGCCCTCGCAGGAGAATCAATTTGGATACCAACACCCAAGTGGTGCCGTTTCTGGGGATTATTTGAACATGGGACCTATTTGTGTGGCAAACAACACCAAATTATTTGTCAGCAATAACACCTGAAGTGGATTATTTGAACACAGGGATTATTTTTTGGCAACAACACCACAATTTGCTGGGGATTAAACAACACCCAAGTGGCACCATTTTTGGGGATTATTTTGGGGATTATTTGAACACCGGGACCTATTTGTGTGGCAACAACACCAACACCTGTTGTCGGGGACACCCAAAGGATTATTTGGCATTTGTGTTGCACCGTTGGGGACTATTTTTAAAAATGCATACACATACCGACCCTGGTAATGTTTCTTACATGGTTTAAGTACAAATAAGTTGTTTAAACGTCATCCTTTGTTGAGATTTGTAATATTTGTGTAAGATTACAAGTTCATTGTGTAGTATTTCCAGTTTCTAGTGGTTATTGCACTAAATTTGCATCAATAGTGATAAATGTGGGTAAAGGAAGGTCAGATCTGTTAAGCTTTGCAGAAATTAAGCATTGATAGACACTTGGCAAGTTACTTATAGTGCATCTGCACAACTAAGGTGAAAATCCTTAGTGGTGACTCCATGTTGAATTGAAATTTTGATGATTACCAGTGTCTTAACCTGTGTCAAGTGAAATTTGTCATTAATATTTGCAAAGATGGAGGGAAGAAGGTCTTTCTTCACTAGGGATCCTACTGAAAAGTTATTTCCAGAACTAGGAAAAGAAAATTCAGAAGGAAAACAAGTCTAGAAAGTTGTTGGAAATCAAGAATCAAAAAAGGAGATATCAGTTCTGAAAGGTGATCAATCTGTGGTTGAAGATTACCATACGTCTTCAAGTGATTCTGAACCAAGTAATATTTATATAAATTTGAGTTCTCCAACTGGAGAGGGGCCATCATTTGTGTCTGAAAAGTGTGCCTCTCAGTTTTCCCCCTATTTCTTCCAAGGTTGATAGGGTTTTCCAAGAAATTGAGTCATTAGAGGATATTTACTTTGAGAGTTATACTCTGTGCTCCAAATACCCCTCATTCCCTATCATTTTGTTTCTCCTGTAAATTCACCTCCTCAAGGCAATATGGCCCAACCTCCACCTAGACCTCCTTTTATTGTCAACACTTTTGGACCTATAGATTTCAGAGGTATGGATGGATATCCTAATATGGTGCCACAAGATGTCAGAAATAGGTTGCCAAAATTTCAAGGGAATAATGCCATCACTGGTGACCACCATTTAAGACTCTTTGTCAATATGATGGAAGATTTTGAAATTGAGTTTGAAGACGTGTATATAAAACTATTTATTCATACTCTTGAGGAGGATGCACGTGACTGGTACAAGGCTTTACCAGATAATTCAATAGATTCATGGACCGAGATGAAAAATTCCTTTAGATTGCAATATGGGGATAAGACAGATCCCAGGTTCCTTTTATCTGAATTTGAAAATATAAAGAAAAATCCAAATGAATCTGTCCATGATTTCAATACTTGGTTCAATAAGACCTTGAATAGGCTACCTATAATCCTAAGGCCAAGTGATGAGTCCTGTTTGATAAAATATTCTGACGCTTTTGATAAAAAGGTTGCTTATTACTTGAGAGATAAGAACCTGGGAACATTGAGGCAGGCTTTCACCATGGCCTTACAAATAGAAAATAACATCAAAGTAGTTGGAAAGCCTCCTAAGAGAGAAGGTGTTAAGTTGATCAATCCTGAAAGGCCTCAATCAAACAAAGTTGTGGATCTGGAAGAGGTTGTAAAAACTTTGGCTGGAGTAGTTAAAGAGATATCCTATAAACTGGCCAGAGTAGAAAAAGGGATAGGACAAAGTTCCCAGGGTCAACACAAGCCACATGGTCAGGAGAGATTTGGAAATCATCCCAGAGGTGATCACATACCAGATGACAGAGGGAAAGGGCTCATGGGATCAGGAAATAAACAACCTCAACCTAGGGAGAATAGATTGGTTCCTGATCCTTTGACTGTCAGGGTTGCTACTGTGGAGGAGGCCAATGTTATCGAGTGGTGTGATAGGTGTTTCTTACCACACTCCCCATGTGATGTAGATCAAGAAGTTGAGGAAGCAAATGATGATGAGACGTATAATGATCTATACATGATGGAATGCCATGCAAACTCATGGCAAGGGGCAACCTCAACTGAATTGATAAGTGCCAACACTGTTGAAAACTTCTGGGATTGTGTCCACCGGGTATTACCTCTTCCTCCTATTAATACTTTTGAAATTGATATGGTGCAAGAATTTGATCTACCTAATCATGATTTTGAATACTTAAGGGCCTTGATGATTAAAAAGTATGATGGAGGGATCCCTTCTGAAGAGGACAGGAAACTGTTGATGAATGCAGTAGTTGCTCAGGAGAAAGAATATAACACCAGAAGTAAGGTTGTCAAAGGGGGAGGGCCACAAACCAAGCCAAAAGTTCCAGTTCTTACCAATATCCCAAAGGAAACCCCTAAGAAAGATACATCTGGTAAAGGCCTAGTTACCCCAAATAAAACCTGTGCTCCTACCCATGCCCAGACTCTGAAAACTCCTATACTATCAGAGGAAGTTGTGAATCTCCCTCCTAATACTGCCCTACCCAAATATGTTCCTTGTGACATAGCCCAAATCTTGAGTCAGATCAAGGTCATTGTTCCCATTGTTGAATTACTCAGGATCCCTGAGCATAGGAAAAGGGCATTCAAATATTTGGGATTTAAGGAAGAAAATATTACTCAGGGAAAAAGTGTTAATAATATAGAGGTTCCTCCATTATTGCAGAATCAGAAATACCACAAGCATTGGAGGAACTGGGTGAATCACCTGAGGTATATTTGGGAACTTCTCTGGTTGAATCTCAGTTAATGTGGATCCATTTTTTACCACTTTGATTATTAAAGATAGGCTGGTACATAACTACATGTTTGATTCAGGAGCCTCATGTAATGTAATGCCTCTTGAGGTCATGAATGTGTTAAATATCAAGGTAACAACATACTTTTTGGAAATGTACTGCTATGGATTCAAGAGAAGTGCCAGTAGTTGGGTATGTCAAGGGATTAGTAGTGTAGTTGGCAAGCTTTTCCAGGAAAATGCTTAACCATGAATGTGGTTATTGTGGACTGTCCTGCCAAATGGGGGATGTTATTATCCAGAAAGTGGGTAGCTAGTGTGGGTGGAAGCATACAAATGGACATGTCATATGCAACCATACCAATTGAGGGGAACCTTGTGAAGTTGTACGGTGAGAAGAAAATGTTACATCTCATTGAGGACCCTAACAATGCTTCTTATGAAGTATTGTATGCAGACGTCGATGTCAACAACTTTGTGGGTTATGTTGATTTTAAGGAGCATAAAATTGATGAGTGCAAGTATCCTGAGAAGATTGGTTCTCCCTGGACTCTGATGTTTGATGGGGTTTGTTCTAGATCTGGTAAAGGCACAAAAGATAAACCTCAGAAAATATGGCTAGGTAGCAACTTGGATAGAGAAGAAAAACAAGCATATGTCCAGTTGTTAAAAAAGTATCAAGACTTCTTGGCTTGGTCGTACTCAGAATGGCAGGAACTTGAAACATTTCCTTGATTGATTTCTCAGAATCAAGGCACACATCATTGTACAGTGTACAGTCTTTTAGTTCTTTTTTCTTTTCTACATTTTTCTATTTTGGTTCGTCTCGGTCCTTGGCGGCTGGTTTTTGTTGGTTTCTCAGTTTGTTCTTGGGAGGTTGGAAATTGTTTTTCTGCTTTGCAAGCTTGTTCTTGACTCCGTTTTCCAATGGATTTTTGGCACATGGTCTATTATGTTGTTCTTGCGGCACTCGCAGGGAGTTCCCATCCCTGATTCAGAGCCGATGTTGGTCCTCAATTTCATCTCACCCTGTTTGTTCAAAAGAATTCTCAGTCTACATGGTTTGAATGCACTTTCTGTCTCCCTGTATGGATGTGTGAAATTATTTCTCCTTCATTTGGTTGTCATTTTCAGTCTTTTCCTTGGGTCATGGATCACATTGAGCTTGGTATTATTTACAGTCTTATCTCCATGGGGATAAATTTTGTTGTTGGGCGTCTTCCATGACTGTGTCTCCTTTGTAAATCCTGTCCCAATATCCGTGGATACGTTGTCTTTTCTAATTGGACGTGGCACGATGGGTCTATTTGGTGAACTTGTCACTTTTGTCACAATTGTAAAAAATGCCAAATTGGTCCCTCGGCCCCGATAGTTTATAATTGGCTATTCAATAATATGAAGTGGCAAGGAAAATTTCTTACTTTGACCCTGAAGATGGACATGTGGCCATTTTTCAAGTTAAAAGGAGGGAGGTGGTTCGTCTAGAGGAGTTTGAAACTTTTAGCCTTGTATTGAAAAAAATACTAAGGTATAAAAGTGAGATGTGACCCCGCAAGTGCTCAGATAAAGCCACATGTTGAGTCTAAAGTTAAAAGGTGGAGAGGTGGATCGTCAGAATTGAAGATTTTGGCCCTTTTTTGAAAAGGAGAAAAGTTATAAAATGAGTGTGATTCCGTTAGGGACCAAATAATGTTACATGTTTGATTCAACATTGAAAATTCAAAGCGGGAAGGTGGGTTGTCTGTTGGAATTCTTGAAGTGATTCAAAATTTGGCCTGTGTTAGCTTCAACTAAAAATAATTTTAAGTTGTGAAGGGCCCTTAGCAAAAGGCCTCATTTGAAAGGATCCACCTCTGAGGTCTTACCTTTGGATTTGTGCCAAGGAGACATGTGTAAAGGATTTCCATTGGCTCCTCTTTATACTGAGATCTTCTCCATGTGCCGAAGGAACTTTCTTGGGCCTAGGTCAGTGTCAGGGCCCATGCCTATTTTGGTCTTACCAACATGGAATTTAACATTTAAAGTGACTACAGGAGACATGTAGAGGTTTCCACTTGGCTCCTCTTTACGCTCGATACTTTTTCAACGGATGCAACTTTTCTAATCCGATGGGACACATGGAGGGCCCGTGCCTATTTGGGTACCTACCCCTGAATTTTACTTTTGAAAGTTGCGCTGAAGGAGACATGTGGAGGTTTCCGACTGGATCTTCCCATACTTAGAATTTTCAAGCGTCCGATGCAACTTTCTCAGACCCTAGGCACGTGGCACCTTCCGCTGGTTCTTAAAATTTTTCAACGGGTGGTACAACTTTTCCAGGTCCAAGACACGTGGAGAGCCCGCACTTGTTTGGGGTCTCTGCTTTTGGGCACCATATCAAAAGTGCACTGAAGAGACACATGGAGGATTTTTTTTTTATTATTGGCAAATAGTTTTTTGAAAGGGACTATACCCTTTTTTACAAAAGAAGGCCTAGAAGCCAGAATAAGCAAGAGAACCAGAGAGAAAAGGATCAGAATCCAAATGTTACAATGAAGTTCAAAGTAGCCAAAAAACAACTACCAAGACGAAACAAAACAACAAAATTACTACAAAAAAGCAGTAAAGGGTCCACAAAAAAATAGCAAAAAAACATACAAGGATAGCAGAAGCATCTACAACTACTTTTTAGTAGCTTTTTCAATGATGGTTTCGATATTCTTCCAGGATTTGAACATACCCAAAGTTTTCATGTGGGCAGCATCATCATAATCCAGTTACTCCATGGTCTTCTTACTTTCCTTATCATTACCCCAAAGAGTTGCCAGAACTTCGCTTAGGTTGGAGACACTTTTGACATGTTGCTTAATGAACTCCTCAATTTCCCTAAAGATGGCAATGTTGTAATCATGTCAAGTTTTGGCCTTCCCTAAGTGGGAGTCTAAGGAGTGCAGTCTTCTTGTAGATATCTTCAATTTGGCTGCTGTCAACATCCTCCTCCTCCTCCTCCTCCTTCCTCTTTCCTTTCTGTTTTGCCAAGTTTTTAACTTCATCCTTCAACAATTTCATATCAGCCTCTAAGGCTTCCAACCTTCTTGAAGGGATTTCCAATTACACTTCCTGGGGGCTGGCACTGCTGATATTTAGGAGGTCATGAGCAATTTCAAATTCATGAGAACCCTTCTCCATAGCAAGAGTCTCAAGGTTAAGCTTCCTAGAAGCCCTGGTAACCGGTCTCCGCGAGGAAGAGGCTAAGTGGGGGGCGGGAGCAATAGAAGGGGGAATGGGAGAAGAATCCTGAATGGCCGGCAGGGGGGTGACAGCAGCGGTGGTAGGGGTAGAGAAAGGAGAAACAGGGCTGGCAGCAGCAGAGCCCGGTAGAGGGGGAATCGAGCTAGGGGAGGATGGGAGACCGGGAAACTTGAGGAGACAACATTTGTGCAGCAAAAAAATGAGCCCTTGGTGCAAAGGAACCACCCGGGAATGCTTTTGAAACTCTAGAATGGAGCGTTCAAGAGAGTTCAGCAAGTAATGGGGGAAACAAACCAAATGATCCCTACGAAAGTGATTAAGAAAAATAAGGTGTTTCGCAGGAACAGTGACAAACCTTCCTTCCAAGGAGATGAACCGTATCATCATGCGGGTTACTTCATCATATGGTGGAGGGATCGAGCTAACAAGCAGGCCCGCTGTTATGTAGGTCAGCTTCTCCTCTCCCTCAACAAATCTCCTCTCTTCAGCATCTTTATCGACCCTTTTGTTGAAGAATCGGAAGCCCTCCAAGCCAAGGCCGGTCGCTTCAGCAATAAGTTCTTCATTGATTAAGACCTTCTACCCCCCATATTCCACTGTCCTCTCCTTCCAATCCTTTGCAAAATGCACAGAGATGCTCTGATCATGCCCCTGAACCTTTTCCATGAAGTTTGTTATGCCACCCTTGCTAAGAATGTTCCACAGCTCAATATTCTCTTTCCAGTCTGGGTCCACACTAGGCTCAATTTGACAAGGAGGACCCCCCATCTTCTCTGCTCTAAACTGATTGCAAAAAATTCCTAACTGATCTCTAAAGCCAGTCCACTTTTTGCTATAGTATTCCGCACAATATTGGAAATGAGAGCCGTTGCTTTTCCCACGATCGGCTGCGTGTCTGCTGATCTGAGCCTGCTGAAAAATGCATGTGAGAATAGCCCGCTCCCTATCATCAATCACTTTATCGCCGCCTTCGGTTTCCGTGGAGGTTTGAATCCACCTTTTAACAGTCTCAATGCAGCCCGCATGCATGATTTTCAAAACCGTGTATCTCCACTTGAAATTCCCCATATGATTCACACTATCTTGATTATTAGACGTGATTTGCATAAACTAATACTTTAAATCAACACGTGTGGGAGTATTTTTGAAGTTGATCCACACCCAAAAATCATAACTCATTTCTAGATATTGCTTGCGTATGGAGATCCACCTGAATGTTGTTTTGAAGTTGTTTAGGGATGTTATTATTGTCCCAAACTGTAAGGTTAACATTAATGCCATAATTTGCCAGCACATCCGCCAATTTATTACCCTCCCTGTAGGTATGCATGATCCTGATGTTATCTGAAAGTATGACTAATACTTATGGACTCTGCAATAAAATCCTTGATGCTCCAACTTGGAGATGAGCACTGTTTAAGAAGATTAATGATATTTAGGGAGTCTCCTTCAATAATGAGGTTCTGAATATTATGTGTCTGGGCAATTCTCAGACCCCAAAGAGCAGATAGAGCTTCGGCAAAATGATTAGTTTGAATTCCCATTTTACCAGCATACGCAGCTATCAGATTGCCTTTATGATCCCGTATCGCTCCTCCCCCTGCCGCAATCCTAGGGTTTCCTTTAGAAGCCCCATCAAAGTTCAACTTATACCAATTTAGATCAGGAGGATGCCATTTAATCAAAGATCTATCAATGTTATTCCCGGGATTGTTCCAGCTATTAATTGATCCTATCTGCCAGTTGGATAGAATATATTCTTCATTTTCTGGATATCTCATGTTCTTGGGGGGTTTAAATCCAGCAATATTCTCTTTGATACCATTAGAAATTTTACCAATACTAATCTTGTAGTTTTGCTTTTTATTTCTGAAGATAATATCATTTCTATCCTTCCATATTCTCCAGATTAAATGAGGGATAACCAGCTTCCAGATCCTTTTGACAACACAATGCCTAAAGGGTGGGTTCCATTGAGTCCAAAGCTGATTGAGATCCTTCGGCAGCACCCAGAGAGCTTCAAATTTAGAAAGGGAAAAAATCCATATTCTAGTGGAATACTCACAATGTATGAACAGGTGGCTGATATCCTCAGAATATTTGTTACAAAGATGGCACCTATTAGGGATCATTAATCCTCTTCTCATCAGATTGTCATTGGTAAGAATCCTACCTCTGATAGCCAGCCAAAGGAAAAAATTTATTTTGGGAGTTAAATCAGACATCCAAATCCTGTTCCAATTGAACTCTGTTTGAATACTATGAAAGAAGTTATTGTATCCAGTTTTGACAGAGTAATTCCCATCATTGGAGTTATTCCATACCAACTCATCCTTGGAATCCATCTGACTTAATGGAATAAGATCTAATTGATCTTGAAGGGAGGAAGTAATTTGTTTCAGATCATTTCTCTCCACAGTAAGTTTTTTCCACTTCTTTCTGGTACCATTTTCCTCAATATAGCCCTTGATTTTGATGCCATACTTGTTTATAAGACTATCCTTGGCCATCCCAAAACTCTCCATGAGGTTGCCATTGAACCAATTATCCTCCCAGAATTTTATGTCCCTACCATCCCCCACTTTCCATTTACTACCCTGCCTGATGAAATTTCTGCTTTTAACCAAATTGTTCCAAAAAATGGAACCATTGGGGAGCTGTTCATCTTGTAGAAAGGAGTACATAGATTGATGTTTAAGATATTTAGCTTTAATTAAATCTATCCAGGGTTGTTTCTCAGTCAGCATTCTCCAGCCCATTTTAGCAATGAGGGCCTCATTCATTTTCTCAATATCTTTTATACCCAGACCTCCCATAAACTTCGGGGTGCAAACCTTATCCCAAGCCACTAAGTGAAATTTGAATTTCTCATCCATGCCTTGCCATAAAATTTTTTTTTGGATCCTTTCAATCTTATCCCTGAAAGAAAAGGGGATCTTGTACAGTGACATGATATAAATTGGCAGATTTTGGAGAGTACTTTTGATGAGCAGGCACTTACCAGCACTAGATAGAATGGCTCCTTTCCAACCAGCCATTTTTTTTTGGAATCTCTCCAATAAATCATCCCACACCTTGCAAGAGACTTTCCTAGTGCTGAGAGGAAGCCCCAGGTAAGTGGCTGGAAGCTCACTTATTTTACAGCCCAGAATTTTAGCTATTTTAAGCTGTCTTTCCTCAGGAGTGTTGAAGAAGAAGATGGTGCTTTTGTCATAATTGATCTCCTGCCCAGAAGCAGATTCGTAGAGCCGCAACAAGGCCTTGGTAGCCTTGGCTTCAATGACAGATGCCAGAAGAAGAAGGATAGTGTCATCCGCAAATTGCTGATGGGAGACAACTTGACTGATGGAGGTGGGCTTAGAGCCACTTAAAAGCCCGTCATTCACCGCTTTACCAATTGTTCTACTGAGGCTGTCAGCCAAGAGAATGAATAGTAAGGGGGAGATAGGGTCTCCTTGTCTCAGACCCCTGCTGCTAGTAAAAAATCCCACTGGTTCACCATTAACAACCACAGAAAATCTGGCCGTAGATATGCAAGCCTTAATAATTCTTCTAAATTTTTCCGGAAACCCGAATTTTGTTAAGACTTTGTCAAGGAAAACCCAAGAGACCTTGTCAAAAGCTTTATTCATATCAAGCTTGAGGACCATACTTGCCTTTTTATTATTTTCCATTGAATGTATGGTCTCGTGAACCATAATCACTCCGTCTTGTATAATCCTGCCTTTGATGAAGCCACTCTGCTGCCTTGAGATAAGTTCATTCAAAATGAGCTGGAGCCTAGTAGCAATAATTTTGGTAAAAATTCTATAGATGGCATTCACAAGGCTGATAGGTCTGAAGTCCTTGAAATCTTTAGCATCCATTTTTTTTGGGGCCAGCACAATGTGAGTGTTATTAAGCTCTTTTAAAAGATTTCCCGTTCTATAGAACTCATTCACCACTCTGAGAAGATCCGTCGAACAGATTTCCCAAAATTTCTGGAAAAAATTTATGGAAAATCCATCCGGCCCAGGAGCCTTGTCACCCTCTAAAGCAAAAACAGCTTTATGCAGCTCTTCAAGCGTAACCGCTTTGTGAATATTTCTAAATTTATGTTCCTCAATTTTATTTTGGGGAATGGCCTCCAACATAAAAGAAATAGCTTCAGAGTTGTTGCTATTCCTCTCCTCAAGAAGTTTTTTATAAAAATCAAGTGCTTCTTTCTTGATGCTATTGGGATCTTTTATGATATTTCCGTTGTTTTTAGAAACTTCTAAGATCCTATTACAAGCTCTGTGCTTCAAAGTGGTCATATGAAAGAACTTCGTATTCCTGTCTCCCTCTTTAAGCCAAATAGCTCTAGATTTAAGTCTCCATAAATATTCCTCTCTACTACAGATCGTATGCAACTCTGAAAGAATCTTCTTTTCATTGACTTCGTCTTCATCCGATCTCCCCATAATATCCATTTTTAATTCCAACTCCTGAATTTTTTGCTTTAACTTTTTTTTGTTCTCAAAAACATTACCAAAAATGCTTTTGTTCCAGATTTTGACTTGCTTTTTAACATTTTTGAGCTTTTGGACCAATCTATATTGAGCAGTGCCTTCTCCATTCCATCCCCACCATTCTTTTATCTTGTCATATATATTGTCATGCTCCATCCACATATTTTCAAATTTGAATGAGCTTCTGGTGGGTTTAGTCCAATTGAGAAGATTTAAAGCAATCGATTGTGATCCGATCCAACTCTGGGCAAGGAGGAGAGGTGGAAGTCTTGACTGAGAATCCAACTCGCTGAAATTAGTGCCCTATCCAATCTTACCTGAATAAACTCTTTTCCCAACCTTCTATTATTCCAGGTGTACTTATTCCCATGAAGATCCACATCTAAGAGGTTATGTTCAGCTATAAAATCAGCAAAATCCTCCATACCATTAGAAAAGCTGGAGGAACCTCCATACTTTTCACCTGGGTTTAGTGGAGAGTTGAAGTCTCCCATAATAAGCCAGTTAGCAGAAGCAATGCTTGTTTCTAAAAGTTTTAAGGTCAGCCCAAAGCTTCCTTCTACCACTAACCATATTAGGGGCATAAATGTTAGAAAGGATCCATTCACCATTATTCTCAAAAGCAACAAATTTGATTGCAAGATGATTAATACTAGCATTAAGAACCATACCAGTACAGTGTCTTTTATCCCAAAGAGTAGCCAGCCCACCAGAAGCTCCCTGGGAGTCAACAGATGCCATTTCAGAGATATCCCAGAAACTCTTTTTAATAGTTTCAAGGGTCATAGCTTTCATCTTAGTTTCTTGCAGAATCAAAATATTAGGATTGCTAGAGTCCCTTAACTCCTTGATGGTTCTCTGTTTGGAGTTTCCATTTAGGCCTCGGATGTTCCATGAAATAATCTTCATTTGGAATATTTGGTGGTTGGAACTGCCTGATGATTCAACTGGCATTGAACTCCATCTGCAATGTCCCTCTCCGTTCTCTTAGATCTAAGAGCCTTTTTAGAGGGTCTCCCTCTTTTTGTACTTCCTCCAAAGTCCACTATTCGTTTAGCAGTAGATCTAGTTGTTCTGGATGTGGAGGTGTCCCAGTTATCTTTATTTTTTTTCTTATCACTGTAAAGTGATTCTGGGATCAATTCAAAACCTTTCATTCTCTTTTTCTTTTTTGAAATGACCTTTGTGAATCCAGAAGTCTAGTTCCTCATCTTCTTTGACAGGCGTTACTTCTCCCTCTTCACGCTCCTTCTGATTCCTATCCAATGTGAATGTGGATCAACTGTTTTGATGCTGTAGCAAGTCAAGTGAAACCGCTGACTATACCTGTTGCTGAGGTAATGAGGTATATCTTGTAAAGAATTACTCTATCTTCACCCCTAGGAGAGTGTTTATCAGCACAGATTCTTTAAAATCCAGTGCTACTCCATGTTCGAATATTTCCTCAATGATGCACATCTGAGGTTCATCTATCTTGAATTGCTCATACTGACTTTGATATTGATCATTAGGGACTGATATTAATTTTTACAGAGCTCCTTCTTGCTCGTCCACTACCATGGACACCCTTACATGATTTTCCACGTCTTCTCATTGCTAGGTGCTACAAGTAAAGCTGCCTGCTAGGGTTAAAGGTTTAGGACGCCAGACTCAGATGCTTCCTTATTTGAGTTCTCAAAGCCCCTGATATTGATCCATTAGGGATGATAATTCCAACTCCTTCTGACTAGGAGCTCCTTCTTGCTCATTCCACCACCATGGACACCTATTATAGGATTTTCCTACTAGTCCTTCTTCCGAACTAGAGTGCTGCAAGCAAAGCTGCCCCTGGGGTTTTAGGACGCCAGACCAAATGCTTCCTTATTTGAGTTCTAAAATGCCTTTTTCTTCCCTTATTATTGTAGTCCAGCTTAGTCTAGCTAGGGGCTTTGTCTTCTTTCTGGCTATCAGTGTCAAGCACACTGTGCTCCTTACCCAAAGCTAAGCCATCCACAGGCTGTTTGGCTTCCACTGTAGGTATCTCCTTTATGGGACAATTTTTGGTGGAGTGTCCTATGCGATGACAAAGCTTACACCTTAAATGAAAGGTTTCAAATTCAATTTTTTGAATCCACACCCCATACCTAGATTTCAAGATGATGTGCTCTGGTAATTCTTTCTCCATTTTGGAAGAAATGCAGAATACATATCCCTAGGCCCTCTTCAGTTAAAATCTATTCCACATGGAGGGTCTACATTCATTTGAGGACCTGCCTCTAGCTTTTACCTTTTAAGTTGCACCGAAGAGACACGTGGAGGCTTCCGCTGGCTCATCACAGGCTTAAACTTTTCAAAGGCTAGATAAACTTTGTTGGACCCTAGACACGTGGAGGGCCTGCACTCATTTGGGAGTCTTTCTTTTAAGCTTCATACCAAAAGAGTGTTGAAGAGACACATGGAGGTTTCCATTGGCTCTTCCCATGCTCAGAATTTTCAACAGCTGATGCAACTCCCTTGGGTTCTGACCATGTGGAGGGCCCGCACTCATTTGGGGACCTGCCTCTAGAATTCACATTTGAAGATGCACCGAAGAGACACATGGAGGGTTCCGCTGGCTCTTCCCAAGATTTTTCTTTTCAACGGCTGGATCAACTTTGTTGGACCCTAGACACATGGAGGGCCTGCACTCGTTTAGGAGTATTTCTTTTAAGATTCATACTAAAAGAGTGCCAAAGAGACACGTGGAGGCTTCCACTGACCATTTTTACACTTAGTCGATTTAGGCCTCAAGTGAACAAAGTATTCCTTGGAATATTCTTGCTTTTGCGGGGAAAAGCTTGGATGTAAAATGAGTAATATAAAAGGCATGAATGAGTAATGCCAAAGGGTCGGGGGGTTACATTTTCTATGAAAGTTTGAGAAAAACCATTTTACTGAGAGACCGTCTGAGAAACCTATTTATTTTCTTGTGTTTTTAGATTTAATCATGTCAAGATGGTTGCAAGTGTAACACCATTGACAAGCTCTGAGATTGTTAAAGAAACTTTCCCCTACTGATGAATCTAATGCACCTTGAATGAATTTGTGTTGATCATGAGCATAATTGTGTTTGCTTTTATTTCAGAATGTTTTCAAATAGTTTTTCATATTCCTATTGCAATCTTATGTTAAAATCCCTCTGAATCACACAAGATCATATGCCTGTGGTAGTATTGTGGCATTTGCAATTTCATTATGAGAAGAGATCTCATATTGTAATGAAATAAACAATTTAAAATCACTTTACTTTCATTGTGTTGACAAAGATTACTTGTAGTCTTGAAGTGTTATATTAGGCTGATTTGATCAAGGACTTCCAATTTTCATGAGTTCTTTAACATGAAGCCCTTGTGTGGCATTCCTTGAACACTGTAGGGAACTCGTGCATCTCTGGGCCTCCAGTAATACACACCTTCTAGGTTAACGAAATATTTTGGCTAGTGTGAACATTTTGTCTGTGAGTTTCAATAATTTGGGAAGATTATTCAAATATCTGGTATAATCAACTCTCTCTTGCATAGCTTCCACCAAAAAAAATCTCAAAGATAAACCTACATGAACTACCATGGTTGTATAGTGTATCCACAAAGATGTAACAAATCATTGCCAAAATTGCAGAAGAAATCAAGTTTCAAAATGTCTTTCGTTAACCCGAACCGGTCATGGAACATACCACATCTTTCGTGTTACACTTTGAGAGTTATATGGTTGTATTGATCAGATTTCTCAAGGTTTTCATGAAGTGAAGATTGTACAAAGAAGGATCGCTTGATATCCTCACCACTACGGTTACAGAAAGGGTCCTCTCACCCTGGTTGAAAGGCACACTAACGTAGTGAGGTAGCTCAAACCCGTGAATAAGTGATATCTATTTTCCAATGCCATGAGTGATAAAGAGTAAGCTAAATCCCATCCCCGGGTGTATGAGTTACAAGCAACTTATATCTGATTTTATATCTCTAGCATCCTGCAAGTTCGTGATGCTACTAGCCTCCAGGGCATGCTCAATTGGCTACCAAAAACACTAAAGTGGCACCCTTTCAGGGGAATATATTTACAAATACATACAATACCAAACGTGGTAATGTTTTTTACATGTTTAAGTACAAATACATGTTTTAAACATCATCCTGTACTGAGATTGTAAGATTTGTGCAAGATCACCAGTTCACTGTGCAGTATTCTCTCTTTGTCCCTTGGGTTTTTGGAACTTGTTTTTTCTACTACTTGTGCTACTTTGCAAGCTTGTTTCTTCACTCCATTTCCCAATGGATTTTTTGGCACATGGTTTGTTGATGTTGTTCTTGTGGCACTCGTTGGGAGTGCCCATCCTTGAGTAAGAGCTGATCTAATCCAGGTGGATGAAATATTCTTATAAACCTAATGTCGACATGACAAATGGAATTTATATGTAACTTGTATGCGGGAAGAGGGATCTCCATAGGTGGTTGTTCTTAGAACTATGCCCCAGCTCTGGGTAGGGTAAAGAGAGCAAACTGTTCAATGAAGGAAGTTTACTAACTGAAAGATGATCAAAGTGGGAAGTTGTCTAAGGATGTTAATACATTAGAAGGCTTATCAATGTGGGAAGCCTTTGCTGCCATGATAAGAGAGTAGCCATCCTTCAAGGGTATGGTCTACTTTTTACATTTGCTTTGGCAAAAATGATATATATGATAGCTGTCCTTTGAGGGATCAGTCTATTTTTTTGATTTGAGTTTCTCTTTCTTTTTTTTTGGACAATTTTTCTTCAAGGGAGTAGTTTGTTTTTAATAGCTTTGATTTTGATAAAAGAATCCATGAATTTTGACTTTAATATGGGGAAGAGTTGGGAATAGCTAGGTAGACCACTTAGGAGGGGACAATGAATGTACAAGAGACACCCATGAACCCTTTATATGGTTTCAATAGGTAAATAAGAGGGTGATGGATGTAATGATCACAGAGTCCTCACCGAAAGGGAGAACCTATCCATAAGGAAAATGCTATGGGTAGAGCCATGGTGGCCATATTTAAGGTCATTTTTAGGAAAGTTATGGTAGACCACATAGCTCCAAATAATTAAAATGAGAGATTGAAGAGGCTAAAAATGGAGGGATGATCTAAAGATATGACTAAGAGCTCACTGGTAGGCATGCTAATAGTATAATGGTCACAAGTGCAATGCGTTAAGTGGTTCCATTTATAGTTTACCATCAAGGGAGGGTAAAAGTTCCATGTCGTCTCCTTTCTAGGGTAGCAACATTCTGATTTGAGTCACATTCAAAAATAGAATGATAACCTATGCAAAAGATAGAAGAATGAATATAAAAAACTATGTGCTACTCTTAAAAAAGTGAAAAACATGTGTCGCTAATGAGATGAAAATATGGCCCCCTAAAAGACGGAAAAATATGACCACAACAATGGACTTAGGATGAGATAAAATATCAGCTAAGGCATTGTGATATAGATAAGATGGAAACTATGCACTACCTTTCAAAAGTGAGGAAGCGAGAAAAATTATGCGTCCCTAATGAGATGAATAAATCACCATAAAAGGTGGACTTAAGATGAAAAAATATGGTGCCCCAAAAAAGCACAAATATGGCCACAAAGGTGGACTTTGAAGAAAAATGTTGTGCCATAAAAAGAGGCACAAATCGAATAAAATACGTGCCCCCTAATGAGGTAAATAAATGGCCACAAAGGTGGGCTTGGGATGAAAATAAATGGTGCCCCAAGAGGGGAACAAATGTGATCACAAGGGTGGGTCTTAGGATGAGGAGAAATGGTCCACCGAGGAAGGTAGAAATATGGCCATGACAGTAGACTTAGGATGAGAGGATAGATAGGATGAAATCATATACGATAAAATATGTGCAAGATCTCAAAAATGAGGAAGTGAGAAACATGTGTATTAGAAGACAAGAGAACGGCCACAAGAGTGAGCTTAGAATAAAAATAAATGGTCCCCCTAGTGGAGAAACAAGCATGGCCACAAAGGTGGATTTTGAGATAAGAGCATGGCCACAAGTGTGGAACTTTGGAATAAATATGGTGCCCCAAAGGAAGGGACACGTATGGCCATAATGGTGGACTTAAAATGAAAAACATGGTCCCTCAAGGGAGAGATGAATATGGACACAAAAGTGGGCTTTAAAAACATATGAATATTTGGACAAGATTAATTTGGATTTAATATTATATTAGATGATATTAAATAAAGCGATGTCAAAAGTGAAGTCACCCGGCATCAAGGGAGTTGTATGGATGGATAAGAGATGAATTGATGCGGAAGGAATGCTAAGGATGGGGGGAGGATGTCCCCCTAGTGAGGTATTTTATATTATAAGTGGATGAGTTAGTGGATACATAAGGAGTTTAGATAGGATTGTTTTGGATTTGGATTAGATAAACGGTTAGAGACCACAAGGGTGATTGGAAAGATAAACAATATCGATGAACAATGGAGGACCTTCCTTAGGAGGAATGTCATGCATAGGAGAGATGTTAAGGGATGTTGTGGATGGAGGAATCATGGGAAACTCGACTTATGGGACACAAATTGGATTAGATGTAGATGGAGAAGGATGTTCCCCCTGAATGAGGAAATCATCTTTCTCCATAAGGTTATAGATGATTGTCTAAAAGGCCTTAAAATGTTCATTGTCATGGCCCAGGGTACGATTATAAGCACAAATGTAATTAGGATTGAACCACGATGGTTTTGGACTATGGGTATTAAAATATTTAATGGGAGGAAGTTTTATTTCATATATTCAAATTAATTATTGAATGATGTATGTGTAGGACCCAATCGAAGTGCCATGGGGAATGTAACTCTTGTGGGTTTTGATAGAATATTTTGGTTTGGAGTTAGAGGAAGAACTGGATGAAGATCGTATGGTTGAATTAGATGATGGGACTAACCCTAAAATAGATGTTGCAACATTGGATAACTTAAAAGAGGGATGACCTGACTTTTTACGAGGATGCACAGGAGACTTTTGGGAATGCTTACTAAGAGTCATAGATTTTGATCGAGACGCTTTACTCTTGGCAGAGATGATAATAATTTCAACTAGAACATCCAAAGGTGGCGGTGTAGGGGTGCATATCAATGGATATAAATATGTTTGTATGGGGTCTATGGATCATATATGTTTTTTATTGATTAATGTAAAAGTAGTTGATTTTGAATCCCCTTTGTGTTAGCCTTAGGTGGATGTGTTTGTTCTATAAATTGTTCAACGGGTATTATTGATAAAGTTGCAAATAGAGACGATTTGGTCAGTGTGATAAAAGGATTAAGTAAATAATATTGCGATAAAACTGGTGATATGACCATGGGAAAAGATATAGGTATAGGTGACAAATATTTCAACGTAGGGGTAACTGGATTTGTCTATATGACAGATATAGAGGTAGTTGGGATGGATAGGGATGTGGGCATAATTGGGATATTTGAAGATGTAAGTGATGTGGTGATGGGTATGCTTGATGTAGATTTGGTTAAGGGGTTGAATATGGAAGGTTGGGGCATGATAAATGTGGATTAAGTGGTATGTATAGTCGAAGTCGATGTGGATGTGGTAAAGGTAGTTGATGTGGTTGGTACATAAAAAAGTGTGGAAGGAGGAACTGGGATTGAATCTAAGGATGGTATAATGGGTAAAGGTGTAATGGATGTAGGTAAGGTAGTTAAATATAATTAAAGGGGTGTGATAACCTATGGAGTAGATATGATAGGTATTTTAGTAATTGCAGGAGTAATATCGGGTGTAGAAGTAGGTGGGAATGGTCATTTCATAACTTTTTTGAGGGGTAAGGATGATATGTTTGCGAATGGGGTTGATGTTGTAGTGTGGACTTATGGATAAGTTTTTTTAATGTATATTTAGGTGAAGGAACACATGGGATAGATGTAGGGATATGTGTGTATATCAATGGGGCCGAAATAGATGCTAAGGATGAATCTGATGTGATAGATTGGGGTATGATCGAAGTGGATGAAATAGATGGTATAGTCAAAGTTGATGTGAATTTGGTAAGGGTAAGAGAAGTTATAGGTATACGAAAAGTAGTAAAATTTGATATATGTGTGATAGTCATGGATACGATAGTATCTGAATAAGGAATATGAATATTGTCTAAGGTAGGAACATGTAGAATTGGTGATGAGATGAGATCTTGATTGACAAAAATAACAATGTCAACATTTGATAGTTGAGATGTAAAATGGGTGGCTTGATTTTTTGGTGGTTGACTAGGAAAAGGCTATGTAATTATGTTAAGGGGCTAGCTAGGTGAAGTGGTGGATCTATCCATTTGGATATCCCCTTGATTTAAGAGTTGTTGGATACAATCTTTGAAGGAACAACATTTCTCAATGTTGTGACCTTTGACTTGATGATATTTACAATAGTGGGATTCCTGATACCAAATAGGCTTGGGTCATGAGTCATCCATAGGTCGTATGAGAGGAAGTTGGATGGAGTGTATTTTCATCAACTTTTCAAATATAGAACTATAGGATTCCCCCAAGGTGGTATAGTTAGGAGATGGTCTAGGGGCTTGTTGTTGAGGCCACATGCTAGATGTAGGTTTGGATGAGGACTTAATAGCCACGGCATTGTCTGCACCCTTAAATGTGTCATTATGTCTGGATAGTTTAGTAAATTCAATTTTAGGTTTCATCGATCTGAGTTTAAGATGACCTTCCTCAATGGTGTAGGTTTTCAATTTTTGAGCCATTGTGAAGGCTTCGTCAAATGTTTAGAATGATTGGATTTTCAAGGTAGATGATATATGCTTCACACATGAATGTGAGAAGAGCTCAATGAGTTTGGTTTGCAGAAGAGATAAGGATAGTTGTTTTATAACGTCACGCCATTGTACGACAAATTCTGTAATGGAATCATCTTCAAACTGTCGGATGGTGTATAGGTCATTGATATTGATTTTACATGCAATGTTGATCGAAAAGTGTTCTAAGAACAACTGCTCAAGTTGTGTGAAGGAAAATATCAAGTATTAAGGTATATTATTGTACCAGTCTAACGTGAGACTGACTAAGGACATGGGGAAAGTGTGAAGCATTAGGTCCTAATCATATGTGATAAGGTAACATGTGTGTTTGAAAGCATGAAGATGTTACTAGGGATATTCCTTGTTGAACTTAATGAACTTAGGAATCTCCTAATGAAGAGGGTAAGGTTTAATGGGAACCGACGAATGAATCATCTCATTACAAATTTTTTCATAGGATAAAGAAACCTTAGGTGCCAAGGTAGAAGCTTCTAGACTAGCCAACCTATTCATAAGAGCATGAATAGGATCATTTGATGTGATGATAGGTTGGGATTGGATTGGTTATGTGGCATTGAATGTAGCTTGATAAGGTGGTTGATACATTTGTGGATGTGTGGATGTTTGGGGAACCATTTGATTAAGCGGTTGATTAATTTCTAAATGTGTGGGTGTTTGGGGAATCATTTGATAAGGATTAATATATGTCATTGGTTGAGATTGGGTAAGTTGTTGCATAGGTTGATGTTGATAAAATAAGGACGTGATGTGATTGTTGGGATTAGGTAAGTTGTTGCAGAGGTTGATGTTGATAAAATAAGGACGTGATGTGGTAAATGATGAGTGGGGATATGAGTGTTAAGATGTTAAGATGGTTGGAGCATATGAGGGTAGCAATGTAAGTGTTAATAGGTTGAGATGGTTGGATACACATACTAGTAGCGGATGGAATAGGATCCACCAAATGAGTAGATTTATATGATTGAGAAATTATGGGAAATTATGAAGTAAGGAGTCATAAATGGGGTGGGAAAGAGGTCAAAGAGTTTATAAATGAGGCGGAGATGGGGGTGTACTTGGTCTAGAAAGGTTGGATTGATGAGGGACATGAGGATTGGTTCTAAGGTGGGGACAATTTTGCATGACATGGCTCTCATGAGGCTAGACCATGGAGACAAGGGGTTGGGTAATCAAAGGTGTGGTCTCAAGTTTAGAATCTTGTTGGGAGAGAACATTAGAGGAAGTGATGTCATTTGATGGATCAGATTGTTGTGTTGTTTTGATCTCAGAAAGAGTGAGAATAGGCATGAAATAGAAGAAAAATTGTTTATGTAATTTATTAACAAACAAATCAAGAAACAAGTTTCTTATCATCATAATTAATTAGAAGATGTGAAAACAAAAGAAAAGTGGATAGCGAAGACACCTAAGGAATGACATTCTAAGGTTGGTTTCTGGTAGTTTTTGCTAGGGAGAGTCTCATGCGGCTTCCTTTTGGGTGATGAATTCCTAACCAGTCAACCAGGTAAGGAGATGTTTTGATGTGTTATTTAGTTGCATGAGTTTTAGGTTATGTGTGGTAATGTGAGATGTAGAAGGTTACACCCTTATTTAATTTATGTGAGCAAATTGGATGCACGGGGTTTGAATCAATCTTTAATGTGAAGGAAAGAGGAGGAAAAGAATAATCGAAAAGGAGGACGTGAGAAGAGAGAAGATATCATAGTAGAGGGTGAAATCATATAAGAGGGACAAATATGTGTAATATGAAGGTAGCGGAAAATATAAAGGGAGGGAAGTGATGAAGATGAGGGGAGATAAAACATGGATGAGAGGAGGAAAATGAAGAGCTTAAATAAGAGGAAAGAGACGATAGAACGGAGAAATAAAAGAAAGTATAGAAGTAGGAGGTGAGGAATATAAGGGAATAGAGAGGACAAAATGGGTTTGGAGAAAAATAAAATAGAGAAAGATGGTAGGAGAAGAAGGTAAGGAGGAAGGATGAACAAGAAGGAGAAGACAGGATGCAAAGAGATGAGGAGGGAAGATGGAAGAGAAGGAAAAAGTGTGTAGGATGAAGGACATGAACATTGAAATTCTAGACAGGGGTGAAGAAAATATTGAGAGGTGGCAAGGAAATGGTGTGGAAGGGTGTTGGAAAAGGTAATGGAGGTGAAGAAAGAGAGAATGGAGGATGGATGAAGTGACACCATGTAAATAACATTGGGGGAAATCAACAAGTTATGGTTGGGGGAAGGATGACAGGAAAATTGACAAAATTGATAAGGGAAATGGGGGATGGTAGAGGCTATGTCAGTTAAGGAATGTTAAGAGAAGACCAAAAATAATTGGAAGATGATGATGATGATGGGTGAAGAGGAAAACTATCATACGGGGATGGAGGAATATAAAAAGGCACTAAAAGAGGCAAAATATGGATAATATGATAAAATAAGAGAAGGAAGAAGATGGAAAAATAAGAAGAGATAAGGATGATGGGAGGAAAAGTAAAAGGGAAACATAAGAGATAAGATGACAGAGTAGAGGGTGAAACAGGAGAGATATGTACGAAATGAAAGCAGTGGAAACCAAAAAAAAGACAACATGTAGAAGATGATGGAGAGAAATGACAAAAAAAGGAGGGAGATGACTTAAAGGAGGAATGTAAGGAAGACAAAAGAGATGATAGAGCTGAGAAAATAAGGAAACTATAGTGGATGAGGGAGAGGTGGAGAAGAGTAGACAAAGGAATGGAAATTAGGACATAACAATTGAAAGTGGAAAGATAAAATAGGAACGGATAGGTGTAGTGGTTGATTATAAGAAGAGAAATAAAATTAAAATATGAAGATGACAAAGGTATGGGATAGAGCAGACGGAGATAGAGGAGGAGAAAAAAGGAATGAAAGAGGAAGAAGAGAGTAAGATAGAGGGATCATAGGTGAAGAAGGAAATGATGAAGGAAAAACAAGAAGAAGGCAAGAAAATGATAGAGTAGATGGTGAAATTAAGAAAAAGGGTGAGAGAGGGTCAAAATGAAGGGAGAGAAATGATGGAAAATGAAAGAGACGATAGAGATGAGAAAACAATGAACTATAGAAGTGAGAGGTGAATAAAACAAGAATAGGTAGAAGAGATAATAAAGAAGGATGATATGAGAATTGAATGATGGAAGACAAACAAGAAGAAGAGATGAGAGTAGGGGATAAAATAAGGAAAAAGGGAGAGAAGGATGGAAAATGGAAGGATATGAGGATGATGAAAAATGTAAAGAAGACGAAAGAGGAGGTAGAATATAGAAAAGAAAGAAACAATGAGGGATCAAGGAGATTTGGAGAAGAGTAGAGAATAGAAGGGAATTTGGTACAGAATGATTTAAAATATGGGGTGAGAGAGAAAATAAGGGGGTGGTAGTGGGAAGGTGAGAATGATAGGGAAAGAAGAGATGATAGAGCAGAGACGGAGAGAAGATTGAAGGAAACAAGGTATCGGGAGAAAAAATAAAGTAAAGAATACATAATAGACCCCATGGAGATGCATTTTGTGGGTGGGATGATAAAAAGAGATGGGATAACCTTGAAGAGCCAGGTTATCAATGGGGAAGTAAGAAGGAAGTGTGAGGGAAGAAAGGTAAGAAGATGATATAGAGGAAGTAAAATAATATGAGTAGAAAGGAGGGGAGGACAAAAAGAAAATGATGCAGAAGGAAGGAAATCAAGAATGGAGATATGTAGTGAAGAGTGATAAGTACCATGAATGTAAAGAGAAGAAAGACGAGAGGAATGAAATGGATTAGAAAAAAGGTGGAGATGCATGAAATGAGGATAAGAGGGTGATGAGAAAATAAACAGAGGCTGTATGATGAAGATAGTAAAGATATTAAAGTGGGCAAAGGGAAGATGGAGAGGTGGGGACAAGGAAGGGGAGGGAAGAGAGAATGGGAGAAAGAAGAAACAATGCCAGTTAAGGGATGTTTGGAGAAGTCCACAAATAATTATTGGTGAGGAAGGAGGAAGATGAAGAGGTGGTGAGGAAAAAGGAAAATGGATGGTGTAGAAAGTAACCCCAATGAAGGGATGTTAGGAGAAGTCCACTGATAATGATCGATGTGCACAGGGGAAGGAAATAATGAAGAGAGAATGGAGGAGGTCAAGAAGAGTGAACAGGGCCACGTGGAATGGGAAAGAGTGATATTTATGAGAATTCCACCATTAATTATTAGTGTAGAAATGGAAGATGATGATGAAAGAAAGTTAGGGGAAGACCATCAATAATGGCAGTCAGATATGGGGGTGAATGTGTGGGAGAAATCAAGAAGATGGGGTGGAAAGAGAAAAGAAAGGAGGGATAACGGTTTGTGCCAAGATGAAGCTGAGGAGAGGATGCAGTAGATGAGAATGAATGAGGTAAATATGAATAAACAAGACATGAAAAGAATGGCAAGAAATGGTCTGAAGGATGATGGATCAAGAAGGAGAAAACAGGGGAAAGGAACATGATTACAAGTAGAAGATAGTAGACGCACTCTGTGATATGATAGGATTCGAAAGGATAATGGTAGGATGAAATGTGGTTGGTAAGGAAGACTAGGAAGAAGAAACAATCAACCGAGGGAATGAAGAATGATGTGAGGGAGAAGTCCAGAATGATGAGTTCAACTTAAGGAGGACCCTTAAGTAAGAATGTCATGTGACAGGAGTGGTTAAGTAATATTTTCAAGTGAGGGATGATGGAGATGAAAAGTGAGAAAACATGAGGTGGTATTTATGAGAATGAAAGAGGAGGTGAGAGGATGTGATGATGGGGACTAACGAAAAAATGTGTATGGTGAAGGTGTGGAGTGATGGGGGAGTGCAAGATGACATATCATCCTTAAGAGGGACTCTTAAGTAAGATCGCCATGCCGCACGAGTAGTTAATTAAGATTTCCAAGAAGAACACGGTGATATAGATTATGAGAGGATGGGATGATAGGGAATGCCAAGAAAAATTGAAATGCGGAGATGTGTGGTGATGGTGAAAGGAAATATGGTAGATCAACCTTAAGAGGGACTCTTAAGTAAGATTACCATGCGGTGGGAATGGTTAAGCAGGATCACTAACACGAAGAAGAAGAATAATGATGAGAAGAAGTAAGCAATTGACAAAGTTGATGAGAAGAGGGCATGACAAGATGGACTGAAGGGGAACCCTTAAGTAAATTTTCCATACTGCGAGAGTGTGTAAGTAATATTACCAAGAAGAAGACGTATACTAGGAAGGATATGAAAATAGTGAGTGGTGTATGCCAGAGTGGAACAAGAGGTGAGAGGAGGTGATAACAAGGAAAGAAGGAAACAAAGGAGGGTAACATTAATGGATAGAGGAATATATGCAGTGTAGGATGGAGAGTGTGAGTGGAATCCTTAATTGGGATGCCCACGTGGTGAGAGTGATGAGGCAGAAGTGATAAGTGGAAGAGGCGGAGTGGAAAGATGTGTGTGGTGGTGATTTTTATCTGATGAAAGAGGAGATGGTGGAGAATTTTATACAGAGGGAAGATATTAGGAAGAGGGTATATCTCAACCAAGATGCCAGTGCGGAAGGAGTGATAAAGTAAGATCGTCAAGCTAAAAATGGAAGAGTGAAATGGAAGAATACAGAGTGGTTAAAGGGAACGGGAATGGTGAGAATGGTAACGTGTGGATAAGTGGCGGATGAGTAGAATTAAGGAGCAAGGATGAATGGATTAAATATAGGGTGACCATGGTGGGGGATGATGAGTTGTTGGATACCAAGTTCTACTTGAAAAAGATCCTCAAGTAGGATTCATAAACTGTAACAGAGATTAAGTAGAATTTCCAAACCAAAAATTGTATTAGTGAGAGCATTCATATATGTTAATAAAATTCATGGAATTATGGATGATTGTAAGATATGTCATCCTTAAAGGTAAACTTATAGATATAGAAATCATGGTTAAAAATTTAATATGGAAGAACCTGATTTTGATAAAAGGTGACCTTAATGAGATAAATGACACATAATCATAGCAAGGGGCACATAGGGCAAGCATGCTTCAAACTGGATTAGAGGTAAACAAGAAAGGGTACCACTCAAGGCATTTCACTTGTAGCCGATAGCAGGTGTTAATACATAACCGACGACAGTTAGTTATACCAAAATACCATAAGGGACAAATGGATGCAATAATCTCATAAACATAATGTCGACACAATAATGGGGTTTGCGATGTAACTTGTACGCAAGAAGAGGGTTCTCCATAGGTGGTTATTCTTAGGACTATGCCCCAACTCTGGGAAGGAGGAAGATGGAAACTGATCAATGTGGAAAGTCTGCAATGCATATGATAAATTCCAGTGATGTGGAAAGCTTTCTTAGGATGTTATGATATATAGAAGGCAGATCAATGTGGGAAGCTTTCACTGCCAAGATACAATAGAGTATCCATCCTTCGAGGGTAATGTCTATTGTTTGCTTTTTACATTTGGGTTTTTTTTACTTTTTATTTTAGATGGCAGGATAAGATATGCATGATATTTGTCCTTAGTGGGATCAGGCTATTTTATTATATTCTTTTTATGAACATTTTTCCTTCAAAGTATCTGTCTATTGTAAAATAGTGTGAGATAGGAGCATCAATAATTATGAATTTTTTTTGAAGGGGAAGAGTTGGGTATATCTAGGTAGACCACTTAGGAGGGGATGATGATTTCACAAGTGACACCATTGGTCCCTTAACATTGTTCCAATAGGTAAAAAATAAGGTGATGGGTGTAATGATCATGAAGTTCTCACCAAAAAGGGAGAATCTATCCATAATGAAAATGCCATGGGTAGAGCCGTGGTGCCCATACTTAAGGTCGTGTCGAGGAAGTGACGGTAGACCACATAGTTCCATAACATTATAATGATATATGGAAGGGGTTGATGATGGAGGAATGATCTAAAGATATGACTATCTATTCATGGTTATATATACTAACAATAGAATGGTCGTAAGTACAATACACTAAGAGGTTTAGTCTCTAGTTTACCATCAAGGGAAGCTAAATGATAGGCCCCACACCCATACTTATGTGTGATAATGTAAGGTCTAATCCAGTTGGGAGAAAATTTTCCCCGTTTGATCCTTTCTAGAGTAGTGATATTCTTATTTTATTTTAAGACAAGGTCACCTATTTTAAAGTCATGTTCCTTGATATGTTTTTTATAATCATGTTGGATGTGCTCTTGATAAAAATTATGATGTTCAAGAGTAAGGAGGCGATGCTCATCTAACAACTCAAGTTGCACTAGACACTCTTGGCAATAATCTTCATCAAAAATAAAGTCACAAAGAGACACACGTAAGGACATAATTTGAACTTTGAGGGGGAGAATGGCATCAGAACCATATACGACATAAAAGGGGGTAACGCCTATGGAGGTACATACATTGGTCCAATAAGCCCAAAGAGAAAATGGAAATTGAAGATGTTAATCATGACATGCTTTATCGATGGTTTTAGCAAGGATTTTATGCAAGGTCTTGTTAGTCACTTCACCCTGGTAGTTATCGTGAGGATAATAAGGAGATGAGAAACTAAGCTTGATATTGAATGAGTCACAGATTTTCTTAACATCTTTGTTTTTGAAAGACTTCCCGTTTTTTGTGATGATCTAGTGAGGGATGTTGAAGTGATAAATTATGTTTTAGTAGATGAAGTTAACGATTTGATTGGATTTAGTTGAGGTGAGGGGAATTGATTCCACCCACTTGGTGAAATATTCAGTTACAATGATAATGGAATGATGATGCTAAGAATAATGAGGATTGATGGTACTAATGAGATCGATCCCCCACTGCAAAAAAGGGTAAAGGTCCTAAGTTGGTTGTAAGGTCTGGCTAGGAATGCAGACAAGATTGGAATGTTGTTGAGACATGAAACATTTCTCAATATATTCACAGTAGTTTTTGATTGAGATAAGGTCAGTAATAGCTAAGGCAAATAACACATTTAGCAATATCCAAGCCACTAAAATGTCCCCTGTAAATTTCATCAAGGACTACTTGGATAGCACGAGTAGATTCATAGGATTGAAGGCATCGAAGGAGAATATTGTCAAACCCATGTTTATAGAGGATGCCTCCAAGAATGACATAACAGTTAGTGAGTTGAAGAAATGACCTTCTACCATTCTTAGATAGGTATGAGGGAATGATGGATTTGGATAGATAATCAAATATTTTAGAGTACCAAAGATCCGATGAGTCAAGTTCAACACAATTAACATGAGGTAACCTGCGGATGTTAGATGTTTGATCACAACGATGAAAAACCACAAAAATTTTGGATTCATTAGTTGTCCATGGGATGAGGGATGCAGGGTAAGCCATTGTGTCAACAAAACGATTGGATGAGCGAGGGAAGGCATGAATAGTATAAGAATCAAAGGCTTTAAGGAGAAATAGGACGATATCCTGATATTTTTGGAGAACATAATTTTTACATTGATAATTGCCCATAATTTGTTTGATAATGAGTTCTAAATCCCCATAGATGTCAAGGACGTGAACACCTAAAAGGACAATAGTTTCAAGACCTAAGATAAGGGCTTCATGTTCTTACATATTGTTTGTGTATTAGAAGTCAATTTTTGGGGCAATGGGCATGGGAGTGTCCCAAAGAGAAATGAGAATGATGTCATCACCTCCCCCTTGCTAACATTTAGATCCATCAAAGAAGATATTCATGTGAAGAGGGAAAGACTCGTGATGAATATTTTTAATGGATTCATCAAGAAATTATTCATGAGGGAGGTGAGTGGTAGCCATAGGGGCTTTAGTTAATTGGTCTGCGATCTCTTGGCCTTTAATAGACTTTTGAAAAATGAATTCTAGGTCAAATTCTGACATGAGCATGAGCCATCGAGTGATGCGGTCATTGTGGTAAGGGTTAGAATGCATAGTTTTGAGAAGATGAAAGCTAGTGACTATATACGTTTTGTGATTGAGAAGGTAATGGTGAAGCATGGAAGTGGCAAAGAAAAGAGCACAACATAACTTTTTCATACTTGTAAAGGGTATGACTGATGTAACAGATGGCTTGGTCTCTATTTTGGCCATCACGATTGGCCAGCATGGCACCCAATGCATGATTGGTGGCAGATACATATAGATAAAAAGGATCCCCCTCAAGTGGAGGTGTACAAACGGGTGGAGATAAGAGATACTGCTTAAGATCATTTAAGGCTTTTTGGCAGTTATCATCCCAGTGGAATTTGACGTCTTTATGAAGAATATTATGGAAGGGTTGGAAACATTCTGAAAGTTGCGAGATGAATCGGTGGAAGGACTAAATCCAGCCTTGAAGACTGTGAAGTTTTTTAAGATTGGAAGGATGAGGCATCTCAAGGATAGCCTTGATTTTGGCGGGATCAACCTCAATACCTCTTATAGAAATGATGAATCCAAGGAATTTTTTCTAGTTAACTAACCAAAAACACACTTGTGGGATTAAGGAAAAGGAATAAATGGATGAGATGCTTGAAAATTATTTTAAGGACAGAGAGGTGATCGCATCAATGTTTGGACTTTCCCAAGAGGTCATGAACATAGTCATAGTCTTCTACAGTTTTTATGTATGAGATCCTGAAAGATATAAGTCATGGCTCGTTGATAGGTGGCCCCAACATTTTTCAAACCAAAGGGCATGACACGATAGAAAAAGGTTCCCCATGGGGTGATGAAGGAGGTATTATGTTGATCTACTAGTGCAATGAGGATCTGATTATAGCCAGAAAAACCGTCCATAAGAGAAATCATCTCATGTCCTATGGTAAGATCCACAAGTTTATTGATGTTGGGAAGAGGAAAGTTGTCTTTAGGGAAAGTGAGATTAAGATCCTAAAATTCACTACATATACGAAGCTTTCTCGATGTTTTATCATGGGTACGATGCTAGAAACCCATTGGGGATAGTCAATGGGGATGATGAAATTGGAATAAAGAAGACATTATAACTCCTCTTTAATCAGGAGAGAAACTTGAGGATGCATGCGGAGAAGCTTCTGCCTAATCAATTTAGAATTAGGGATGGTGACAATGTTATGGACAATGACGTAGGGGTCAAGACCTGACATGTTGGAGTATGACCATGCAAAATCCTAGCTATGTGTGGATAAGAAAGAGGTAAAGGCTTTGAGTTTTTGCGGCTCTAGAGATTGGCCCACCTTAAGGATGTGTGACTCTTTAGGAGTCCTGATATTAATGTTGATAGTGGACTCATTTAGGAGATTGAAAGTGTCATGGGGAAGGGACTTTTGGATATGAGAATCCTTGGCCCCCATGGAATGAAATTATCATCGCTACACTAAAGAATGTCAATGGTAGGGGAATATTCCTCTACCATCTCTAGATGCTTGAGAGGAAAGGACCAGGTTTTATTTCCAACCTAATAAGTATTCAGTCCAAGGGAAATGGTGGAAATTAAAAAAAAAGTTTGGGGGAATACATTCGGTATCATCAGGATCGATGAGATAGTCAGATAGAGATAAGGGAGGTGAATCAACGTCTATGGGAGAAGATGCATAAGTGCCTGAAGGGGGATGGAGGAATCTTTATATCCCAAGCCAAAATAATAACATGGTTCACAGGTTTGTTTGAAGACATGGCCATGAGTACCTTGTTCATAACACCCCATACGAAATCCCTTCTATGCACAACAATGGAGGTATGTGGAGGTGAAGGATGGTTTACTAAGGAATATGGAACCGCCAACATATGGTTTGGTGTGTGCGCAATATTCGACGTGAGAAGAAGGGTGATCGAGGTCGCCGTAGACTAGGTGGGTTTCTATAAAAGAGGGGCCAAACGAGATGATTTCCCCAACATTTGATTGATACGTTGGGGCCTTATCAAGGCAAATGAGGAGGTTGGGAGAATGAAGAGAATTAAGAACAAGGATTTTATATTCTCCTAAGGAAATGTGTTTCATTACAGCATCGACAGATCCATCGTGGGTTAATGTAGATGCAGGCATAGAAGAACTGTTGGATGCACTAGAAGAAATATTGGATTTGGGGACAAGCACTTCTTTAGGTCGATAGGTCATACGACCTGTCTTGAAAGGAGGAGCATATGTGGGGAGAGTACAAATGGTCCCTTCATGTTCATATTTAATACAGTGGTGGAGGTTAGATGGGACGCAGTGCATGGCACAAATCCAAGGACATCCAAACAGAATATTATACTAAAATTCTCCTTCTATAATGTAGAAGAGCTCATGGAGGAGTTTATGGCTGACAAAAATGGGAAGGATGACTATACCCAATGGGGTGTTACAATATCGTTAAAAGCACGAAGGATGGTAGGAGATTTAGTGACAATGGTGTCAGGTAGTTTTAGTTGGTTGAAGATGTGAGAAGAAATTATATTGATACTAGCACCATTATCAATCATAGTCTGTCGAATGCACATGTCATTAATGTGGACTTTTATGAAGAGAGGAATATCACGTTCTTCTAGTGGCATGTTGGGGATTTCTGAATCCTCTAAGGACATGGCGGTGGATGTTGTAAGAGTATTATCTAGAGCCATGAGGGGTTGAGGCTCATTAGATGATACCGGGATCCATTGTATAGGTTCAATAAGAGCTTGTTTTTGGTTAGGAGAGATTTGGATAAGCTCATAAAGTTACATTTTAACCTGGGCCTAATGAATTTGTTTGACAATGGTCTATTCGATGGAAGCAAGATTAGAAGTGGTCAAAAAAGATACCTTTTCCTTAGAGGAAGATGGATGGGTTGATAGGGGATGAGTGGTGAGAGCAGTGATGACAACTTTAGGTTGTGATGGGGGTGTGGATGAGGTAAGCTCCCTAGGAGGAGGGATAGTAGCAAAGTTCTTTGGTTTAAGTTGTGTGGTGGAGTTAGGGTTATGTGGTCCAGAGCGGGTGGTTATCGAAACAATGGTGATAAAAAGAGGGGGAACATCCTCTTTTGGTGGCGGGTTGCTGATGTCCTTGTATGTATCTTCTATTGGTGGTGGTATGTTGGCAAGAGTCCTTGATGAAAGGGGTGACTTAGATGCTCTTACAGATGCATGTTGGGTGAGAGATATGATTGGGTTAGTGGAAGAGTTGGTTTTCCCTCGTCAAGAAGATAATTCTCAATGATAAGGTTTTGTATGATGGTTTGAATGGCTCTATAGTGTTCAGTGTCAAGCCTTGATGCATAGTGTTATGCACAAATAAGGTTAGATTCGAACCATGAGGGTCTTGGTGCACTTGGTTTGAAGGGTTTAATTGGTGGCAGGGTGATTTTCAAGGCATAGAGCAATTGGTAATACATTTTAGTATAATATCCTGATGGAATAGGTGATGATGTGGCTATAGGTGAAGGGTTTTGTGATGAATTTAATGATGATTTGATGTGAGGTGGTGTGATGGGAGCCTTTGATATTGTCTTATATTTAGAGGAGGATGGGGCCGACTATGTTTGTTTTGGAATATTAGTTGATGACTTGGACGACCTAGACTCAGTTTTGAGAGGTGGTTTAGAAAGAGGTCTTCGTTGTGTTGTTTTATTAGTGGCAAAGGTTTTGAATGAAGGGGATGATCCCAAAATAGTTGGGTGTTGGTCCCAAAATAGAATAAAATGATGGGGAGGGGTCAAAATAGAAGACGGTGATGTGGCTTTGAGGATTGGTCTTAGGGGGAGGAACTCTACCTTATTGTGAGGACATGAAAGAGGACATTGGGGAAATGTGCCAATAGGTCTAAATCTTGTTTGTGAAGAGGCACCCTTAGGAGGAATGACAACAATCTACTGGACGGTCCAAAGATGGTATTGTGGTTGATACAGGTAGAGGGAGTAGTATTTGCATGATATTTCCATTGATTGTGTAGAAGAGATGGGAAGATCACGTTGAAGTGCTCTCCAAAATTCTTCGAGTGACTTGGTCACAATAGTTCATGTAGTGGGTTTTAGGTTTATTTGATTTTAATTTCAAATGACCCTACTCAAGGGCACAAGTTTTAAGTTTGTGAGCCATGGTGAAGGCTTCATCAAAGGTTTGAAATGATTGGATTTGTAAAGTAGAAGATATATGATTCACACATGAAGATGAGAAGATCTCGATGAGATTATTTTGTAGAAGAGAGAAGGATAACTATTTTATAATGCCACACCAGTGTGCGACAAAATCTACAATGGATTCATCCTCAAACTGTTGAATGGTGAAGGCTTCATCAAAGGTTTGAAATGATTGGATTTGTAAAGTAGAAGATATATGATTCACACATGAAGATGGCATATAGATCATTGATAGTGATTTTGTGTATGATATTAACTGGAGGGATATTGGGGGAATAGGTGTGATGAACTAAGTAGTTTGATGGGATGGTGGATTGGTAGAAGATGAAGCGAGGTCATGTTGGGATGTAAGGAGTTTGTTTATGATAAGTTGGGTGTTTTTAGGATTGGTCTGATAAGAGTAAATCTACTAAAGTGGTGGACCATTTGGAGGAATCTGAGTGGATATTCTAATGAGATAGTATTGAAGAGTCACCGGATTAGCATCAAGGATTTGTTTGAACTCTACATCACCGTGAGGGATGATAGGAAGACTGAAAGGCTCCGATCTAACTTATTGTGGGGTGGCTAGCCTAGATGGGATAGATTGATGGTATAAGAAATAATTGGTCTCATCTAAGTTCAAAGTGTGAACAAGGGGTCCTTGGTGAGAAAATTTGATAAGGGTTTGAGTGCCCATGAAAGAGGTAATTAAGGGCATGAATAAGGCAGTTGTTATGGTGGATGTTTGTTGGGATGAAACACTATTTGAAGCAAATTTGTGTTCCATTTTCTTAGTGGCTGAATGAGTAATTATGGGCATGAAACAAAAAAAATTTACACTAACTAAACCAAGCAAGTCAAGAAGATGGTTCTTTTTTTGTTTTTGTTTTTAATTTAGAAAATGTCAAAAAATATCAAAGGGATGGATAACAAGGTACCTATGAAATGCATTCTATGTTTGGTTTCAGGTAAGTTGTGGTCGAGAAATGTCTACAACAGTTTCCTATTGGGTGATCAAATCCCAATCAGTGAAGCAGGTGAAAGGAATATTTCGATGTGTTAATTGGTTTGTGAAGTTTTAGGATGTGTGTGATAAGATATGTGAGATGCAGAGTATTAAACCCTGAGCAAGTAGGATACAAAAGATAAAAATTATTTGTTAACCCAAATCCAAATGTTATCTTTTGATGAGGACACACACAAGAAAAGGGAGTTGCGATGTAAAAGAAGAAAATAGAGAAAATGAGAAAAACCTGTATAGAGATTTTCCTTTTCATCTGACAGCAAGTTGAGGCAAACAAAGAGTAGGCTCCATGAAACCCTGTCGCAAAGAAGACAATAATGTAGACTATTTGCATAGCTAACACAATAGAAATAGTAGAGAGAATATGGAGCTATCAACATGAGCATGTTGATTAGAAAAATGACAAACTAATATGTGGTCAATGACCCTACAAAAGGGGTTAGTAGTTCTTTATTATAACAAAAAGACAATGATGTAGGATACCAAAATCATGTTTCTGATTCTCAAGATCGCATTTGATAAGTGTAGGACAAGAGCATACAAGTGACGGGCTGCGATTAGTTTCTCAAAAAAGAAAAAGAAAATGACAAGAATGTGTAGATGAAAGGAACCAAAAAGGGGGTTAGATGAAAACATGAGTAAATAATAATGATGTGCTTTAAAGTGATATGCGATATCGATAAATGGTGAAAGACGCTAAACAAGCACCAATCAAAATGAGCAGTATTGTTGGAGATCTCAGCGGAAGGTAGTGTAGTTTTGTAAACGTTATACATAAATACATCTTTGATAGGGAAATGAGGTGGGCGCAATCGTGGATTGGTCACCTGCAAAATAAAATAAGATAGTTAACATGATTATAAAGAGTACATTAAATATAATTAAAAGATCTAATGTTCGTGAAAGAAGGTCCTATGAAGAAAAATAAAAATGATTAAACTAAAATAAAAATTGTAGTCCAACGTTCGAATGCAACGATATTAAACAAGTTGTGAAAGCTAAACGATAGAAAATAAAATAATATAAGGAAAGAAAACGTGTTAAGGGAATGGATATGAAAAACTAGTGGTTATAAATTAAGAAAACAACTAAAGTGAAGACTAAATCTAAAGAAATGAATAGCGACAATAGGGAATGATATACAATATAATGATAAACAATACACGTTATAGACCAATGAAATGATGTACGATATATACGAGAGGCGACAGAAATGTGAGACGCATATAGACAATGCAAATAATCATGATAAAAATAATGTAAACTAATATATAGACTAATGACAATGCTAGACCGATATAGATAAAAGAAACGAATTACGATATAAATGCAAGACCATCTAAATTCGAGACTATTATAGACAAAATAAATGATGTAGACTAAAAACAATGAATTTAGACTAATATAATTAGTAGACAAACATAGACTGAGGAAATGATAGAAATGCAAGACCATATGAATGCAAGACTAAGGAATAGTAGAAATTGAAAACTAAATAAATGTACTCAAAAGCCGGTGAGGAAAATCAAACAATTGCTAAATGGGTCGGTTGGTCGATATGTCAAATGTGATGTAGAGGTGAAGGATGGAAAGTCATGGTTTTAGTGGTGGTCATATGTGTGGCAATTAAATAGTTCTCCCACTCATCAAAAATATGCCAAATCAAATGTCGTTGTATGATGTGGATGGTATAATAATAATTGAAGTTGGTAATTGGCCGCCTCTGATCAAGTATCTTGGTACGGTGGGTGCAAATAACTATCCAATAAAAATCAGGGAATTCTCAGCAACAATTCAGGAAAATATCTGAAGCTCCAAATTTGAATAAAAGTTAGTTCAAATGGATGCATATATACACACACTCGTTGCAAAAGATAGCAGACATAATTGAAGCAAAACAACGGTAAGTGCTTGTTGGCTTGGGGATGTGGTCGGGTAGTGGGATGGGGTGGTTGGTCAAAGTGAAGGGTGGATATTAAATATGTGGAGTGTGTTGCATATAGGTGGAATTGATAAAAAATGGTGGCCCGAGGAATGGCAGCAGTTTGGTGGAGAGGCCGAGCGACCAGGAGCATAGAAGGGGAGTAGGAGAGTGGGATGTGAGGGCTCAGGGTAGGATGAATGACTTGAGAGATTAAGGAAGAGCTATCAGGGACAAGAATTCATGGACTAGATGCAAGCTATGTGGCAAGGAGTGCAAGGTGAGAGCACGAGATGAACCAAGGGCTCAGAGTAGGGATATAGAAAGTGTTGAAGCTGAGGTAGGTGAGGATGAGTTTGGGAGGGGATTTGGTCAAGTTGGAGAGAATGTTAATAATGGGGGGAAGCTTGGTGGAGTGGTCGAACGGTAGGTAGGTGGGTTTTGTGTGGGGAGTGAGACTGTAGAGTGGCCATGTGAATTGGGTAGGGGGTGTGGTGTCAAGCTGAGTAGAGCTAGTTGGGTCAGTGAGGATGGAAGGGGATTTGAGTGGAAGTTGAGTTGGTCGAGACTGAGATAAGGATCAAAGAAAGTGAGAGAGATGTTCAGAATGGGGCTGATGGTGCAGTGTCGGTGAGATTCACAACAAGTTTGGTGGGTGTGGAGTCACTGAGTTAGGAGACTCCACATGTTGAGCTACAGATGCACTGATTTCGTCATGGTAATGACCGAGCAGGGTAGTAGGAATCTAGAAGCAGCAGGTCCAAGGTGGATTAGGGGCACACACGGGGCATGATGTTGACGAAGCAACCATGATGAGCAAGGGGTCATGTCAAACTAGGAGCTCGAGTATGTGGCCAACAAACATGAACGGAAAACACACAGGGAGCCGGTGTCTATTGAGGGGTGAGGGGATAGCTCATGAGTTTGGTGGGGTGTCAATTTGGGTAGTGGGATGGGGCATCTTGGCCAAGTTTTCCACATTGGGGGAGAGAAGGGATTAAGAAGGGGTAGTTTAGGCTAAAAATTGTGTTTTGTTTTTTATTTTTATTTTTTATTTTTATTTTATATATTATATTTATCTAGTATTACTATTATTATTATTATTATTATTATTATTATTATAAAAATTAAAACTTTATATCAACTATAAAGCACCAAACACTAACCTTTTTAAGACAACTAACTGATACATTATAAACAATAAAATGACAAGAATACCACCACCCCTGGAGACATGTGAGAATAATGTATCCACCACCTACACAAACACCCTAAGACAACACAAAGAAATAATACTTCCCACAACGTGAACGTTAACCACAAAATACCATATGGAATAGAATATGAAACTACAACAACAAACACTAATAGTAAAATGATAGATAAAGCAACAAGTTGCAAAACCAATTATAACAAATCATGGGAGGGTCCCACCAGGTGTGCTAGAATATTGCTCCAATTTTCTTCATCCCTGTTTAGATTAGTGAGCTTAATAACAAAGAAAATCAAGTAACTTAAAAGATGTGGGTTTTAAGGTATTCATAGAACTAATGGATGTAAATGGACGGTCGTAAATTGAATGTCCTCGTTTCGAGCTGGATATACCTAAAAATAGAGGAAACTAAGAGGAAAACAGATTATATGGTATATGCGGCAGTTGCCTGAAAAATTTAGTTCCAAGAAGCATGAGATTCCTTATGTGGCTATCAACCCCTGTTTGATAAGATAAAATGATATAACTTAAAGATAGATGGATAACATGCAGAAACTGATAAATACTAGAACCTAAAAATGTCGATGTATAGAGGAGCTACTGATCTTATCAAAGTAAATGTAAAGCAAACCAAACTTGGAGAACCACAAGGGCATGAGGATGACATTATGGTGATACAAGGGCATCACAAGAGCACTGTGATGATATTATGATAAGTGAGGGGCTATAATCTCAAAGGTTGTCTATCACTCTTAACATGTTTGAAAAGGGGGGGAAGGCTTGTATTTATAGCCTAAAGACAGAGTTAATTTAGGGGTTATCAGGTAACCCTGGTTTGAAAAAGTAACCCTGATTAGGTGAGCCGGGGGACGATTTGAATGCATAGGTGCAATAGTGGATTCCATGTGGATTATTTTATATTATTTAATTCATGAGTGGGATGCATGATTTGAATGATTTTAGTGTATTTAATTATTAGGTGGGGTGATATTACTTAGTTTCGAATATTTTGATATCAGCATATAACGAGGTTTAGGTATTTAAAGGGGATCAATTAACCAATTAAGATGAGTAAGTTTTTTTGTGTGAAATGGGATTTATTCAAATTTAGGAGAGAAAGGGGATTCGAATGGGTAAGCTTAATAAAGGAGAGAAAACATGGGCTGAAGGGGAGGAATGATACCAAAAATGGGTATCTACATCACTATTTTCTCTAGCATGTGTTCTTGTCCTTGGTGTGCTTACTCTTCCTAGAAAACACATGAACACGTGATATGTGCAAAGTATTGACATAGTCTTGGTAGTTAGAATGATATCTTCAATAGCTATTTCAAATATAGGAGGAAACTTCAAGCTTTTTACGTTGAGACCAAGATTGTCTTGTGAAGATCACTTGTAGCACTGAGCTCATAAACTATTGGAAAAATTTGATGACTTGTGCTTCTTCAAAATATTGTTCAATACTGTAAACATTTTCTCAAGATCCTAATGCACTTATGGATGCTCAAATGAAATTTAAAGGTTAAGTTGCAAGTAATGAAGATTTTTTAAAAGGATACAAATCATCTCAGAGCATGGCATTCTAATGACATCTAGTGTAGGGTATAATAGCACTAAAGGACAAATGAAAGCTCATTGTTCTAGAAGAAAATCCTAAATGATTGTTACATTTTAGATTGGAATATTGTCAGACAGGCTAAAAGCCTCCATCCCCCATCATTTGGCATCAAAGAATCTTGTTAGAACCTATAAAATATGAAGAGTTAACTGAAGTATGCTAGTTACACTAATGACATTCTAAGCCAGATATGTTTGAAAGCCATCCATTTCCTTGTTACATGGAAAACAAGTGTCAAAGGTGAAGAGTTTTGAAGATGAAGTGAAAGTTCAGGTGTAGGAGATGTTTATAGCCTAAAAAATCTCATTTTTGAGTTTGAAAACTATTGTTTATGTTCATGAGAGTGAATGCAAGTTTGAGAGTGTGTGTAGAGTGAGAATTTACTAAAACCATGGAAAATTAAGAGAATATGTAAGAGAGTAAATGTGCAAATTTAGGATCACAATTTTTTGTCTTAACAACCTAATGAAGTGAGTGGTCAATTTTTTTTGTTAATTTTGAGTTATAGCTCAGCAAATCTTTAAATTAGGTACTTTTTTGCAAGTTGTAGCTTTCAAATTAGTCAAGTAGGTTCTTTATTTGAATTTGGTGCTTCCTGTTGAGTTGTAGCTCAACTAATTTGTAACCTTTGTGAGCATAGTAAATTGGTTCAATGGGTTTTCTCCCAGTTTGGGTTTCCCACTTAAAAAATTTGTCTCTCCATGTGTTTAGCTTATTTACTTCATGTATATTGTGTACTTGTTGCATTCATATTAAGTTGATACAAATTTATTGGCTTGAATTATATTAAAAAGTTTGAATTGACACTGATTCACCCCCCCTCAGTGACCTAATTTCTAACAATTGGTATCAGATCCTGGTACTTCTATAGTGATTCTAATAGCTCAAAGGAGATCTAGACAATTTAGACATGGTAAGAAATCAATCACAAAGTGGTTTCTCTACATCCAAATAACCTTTGTTCAATGTATCAAATTATACCTTTTGGAGTTTCATAATGAAAACTTACCTCATGTCACTTGGGTTTTACATATGGAAATCAGTTTCTAATGGATACACCATTCTAGCTACACCTCCTATTGATGCAGTAGGAAAGAGAGAGAGTGAAAACAATTCCAAAGAAATGAATGCAATCTTTTGTGGAATTGCTAAAGAGGAATTTATAAAGGTCATGCATTCCACCACAGCTAAGGATATTTAGGACAAATTGAAACCATCCATGAAGGAGATAGTAAGGTAAAATTAGCAAAGTTGCAGACTTACCGTGCTCAATTTGAAATCATGAAAATGAAGGAAGGTGAAATTGTTGCATCATACTTGCAAAGAGTGGATGAAATGATAAATCTAATCAAAGTTCTAGGAGAGAAATTAAAAGAGAGTGTGGTTGTTCAAAAAGTTCTGAGATCCTTATCTCCTAAATATGACTCCAAGGTGTCAACATTGGATGAAGCCAAGAGACTTAACCACCTTGAAAATGGATGATCTCCATGGTATTTCAACTTCATATGAGATGAGAACTACTGAAGTAAAATAAATCAAGAAATAAGCAGCATTCAAGGTTTATAACGAATCCTAAGCCAAGAAGAACAAAGATGAATCTGATATAGAGGTGGATGTTGAGAAGGTTTAAGCCATGTTTGTAAGGAAACTAAAAAGAGGTTCAGGAAAATACAAAGGTAAATTACCATTCAAGTGCTTCAATTGTGGCCAAGTTGGACATTTGTCTTCAAAGTTTCCTAAAAAACACAAGGGATATCAAGATGAACATGATGAAGAAACTTATCACAAGCAAAAGAATAAATTCAAGAAACATGGAGGTAAGAAGTACTTCAAGAATCTAAGAGAAAATTCTATACTCAAGAATTTTCTAGCTCATCTAAATCCAGTGACTCTAGAAAATCTGAAAGTGAAGATGAAGGGACTCAAGCTAAAATTATATTTATGGTTGTAGAACTGACTGTTGTAAGTGATTCAAAAGGTAATATTCAATTTGAATATGATATCTCATATGAAGAATATGTAGGGGTAAACCTTGAAGTTGAGTTAATTAGTGTCTCTTGAAGAATTGAAACTTCAAAGAAAGAAGAATCAAAATATTGAAAATAATGGTGAAAGAGTATGAAGGAAAAATCAACACTTCATGAGAGGATTTTAAACAAAAAGGACCAAGAACGTGAAGAAATAATTAAGGAACTTGAATCACAAATTGAAATGATTCAAGTATCTTTCAAAGTTAAGAAAGAGTAGAATTTAAAACTCAAATCAGATCTTAATCTGCTGCAAATTCAATAGGATCATACCTCAACCAAATTGAAGGCCTATCAAAAATTTGAGAAAAAATCAAATGATTTAGATGACATCCTAAGCAAGAAAAGAGATTTCAATGATAGATCTAGCCTAGTATTTTGAGGAGGAACATCTGAATGATGAAACTTCATGAAAAAATATAATCAGGACAAATCAAGATGCACCAAAGGCAAGGAATTTTGTTATCAAATATGTCAAGAAGAGATACACATCAAACAAGCAATCCCATGCAATAAGGTATGCTCATTACTTATATAGTTATTGTTTTTCATGCAATATGTTTGGTCACAAAGCCTCAAAGTGTAAGATACATGTTAAAGGTCATTGAAGACATCTTAATTCTTATCACTTGAGAAGCAAGGATGAGTTGATCTGCTACAACTATCAAAAGTATGGACATATAGCTAAATTATTCTATCAAATACCTTCAAAACAAAACAAGAAGGTATATGTTGTGAAATCAGATCCTACAAATGTAAAGGAACAAGGTTTAATAGCCCAAACTATCTTTCATTCTCAAAGTGAAGACATGGAGTGGTACATAGATACTGGGTGCTCAAGCCATATGACAGGAAACAAGAGTAATTTCATCTCTCTGGAAGAAAATACATCAGGTAGTATAGTGAGGTTTGGTGATAATACATCAGCTAACATTTTGGGAAAAGGAAAATTAAGTCTTGATAATGGTAAGACTATCACTGAAAATGTGTTGTATGTTGAGGTTCTAAAATAAAATTTTTGAGTGTCAGTCAAATGTGCAAGAAGGGATATATAGTGTTGTTTCATGACAAGGGGTGTGACATAAAGAATAAAAAATCAGGTAATGTAGTTGGAAAATGCAAAGAGAACCAAGAATAATATGTATGTACTAAAGGAGATCAACAAAGAAAATAGCTTCACTAGAAAGGTAGATGAGAGTTGGCTTTGGCACAAGAGGTTAGGACACCTCAAATTTGATAATCTTGTCAAAATCATCTCTATGGGATGTGTAAGGAACATGCCTAAAATCAAAAAAGAAACTGATAAGATTTGTAAAACATGTCTTCATGGAAAAAAACTAAAAGAAGTTTCAAATCAAAAGAATACTCCACTACAAGGCCTCTAGAGTTGATTCATACTGATCTTGTAGGACCAACCAAAACTGAAAGTATTCAAGGAGATAGTTATTTCATGTTGTTGATTGATGATTTCATGAGGATGACATGGGTTTCCTTCCTCAAAGGAAAATAATAAGCACTAGAAAGGTTAAAATCCTTTAAAGGACTAGTGGAGAATGAAAATAATGCAAAAATCATGAGTTTAAGGTCTGACAGAGGAGGATATTTTTTGTCAAATGAATTTGATGTATTTTGTCAGACTCGTGGAATAAGAAGATAATTCTCAATTGCAAGGACACCTCAACAAAATGGGGTAGTAGAGAGAAAGAACAAAAAAATTCAAGAAATGGATAGAACTATGATGAATGAATTAAGATTGCTTGATGGATATTGGAGAGAGGAAGTTGACACAAAAGTATACATCCTAAATAGATCTCAAATCATAATCAACCACAAGAAGACACCCTATGAGCTTCAGAGAGGAATACCTACAAGTGTAAAGCACTATGAGAGTGTTTGGAAGAAAGTGCTACATCAAAAGAGATGATGATAATATTGGTAAGTTTGACTCAAGGTGTGATGAAGGAATTTTCTTAGGCTTCTCAATTATTATTTCAGCATATAGTTGTTACAATAATAGCCAAAAAAATATAGTTAAGAGAACCAATGTTACAATTGACTGAATCATATCCAAAAAAGGCCACAACTCATCCCAAGGAGACTCCACAAAATACTGAAAATTAGGATGATGATGAAATTGTAGAAGTTGATCAAGAAGAAGAAAATTAAGACGAAGAATTTTCTAATACAAAAGCACCTTCAAGGCAGGTTAAAAGAGATCACCCACCAAGTCAGATTATAGGAAATAAGGAAATATGTATTCAAATAAGAACAAGGTTGAAAATTTCTAAAAATCAAGAAAATATTACCATCTCTCTTCCAAAATAGAACCAAAGAATGTCATTGAGGCTAGAAAATATCAAAATTGGGTCAATGAAATGAATGGAGAGTTGAATGAAATAGATAAAAATGAAACATGGGAGCTTATTCCTAGGTATAAAGAATAAAAACATCATTGGAACCAAGTGGGTGTTTAGAAACAAATTGAATGAAAAAGGTGAAGTTACAAGAAATAAGGCAAGGATGGCTTGCAAAGGATATGCTCTAGTTGAAGGAGTGGATTTTGATGAGACATTTTCTCCTATGGCTAGGATGGAGGCCATTAGGCTCTTCTTAGCATATACAACACATAAAGGCTTTAAACTATATGAAATGGATGTGAAGTCAATTTTCCTCAATGGACACTTGAATGAGGAGGTTTACATTAAACAACTTGATGGTTTTTCTCTCACTAAGGACATGGATTATGTGTGTAGGTTGAAGAAGGAACTCTATGGTCTCAAACAAACCCTTAGGGCCTAGTATAATAGATTGGACATGTACTCAATTGAGAAAGGATTTAGAAAAGGAGTAGTTGATAGCAATTTGTACATAAAAGAATAAGAAGGTCACATGTTACTTATTGTTGTATATGTAGATTATATAATCTTTGGGAGTGATAGTGATAGCATGTCACATGGATTTTCAAAGGTCATGAAAAGGGAGTTTGAAATGTCAATGCTTGGTGAACTCTCATTCATCCTAGGGATACAAATCAGTCAATCCAAGGAGGGTATCTTCATCTCATAGACAAAGTACATCAAGGAGATACTCAAAAGATTTCAAATGGAAGATTGTAAGCTATTAATCACTCTAATGGTTGTAGGATGAAAACTCGGCAAGGAAGATATCTCATTAAAGGTAAATTAGACTGTTTATAGATCCCTGATAGGTAACCTTTCATATTCAACTGCATCTAGACCTGATATCATGCAAGCAGTTGGTTTGGTTGGAAGATTTGCAAGAAGATCTCTAAGAAGTCAAAATAATCTTTAGGTATCTCATGGGGGAATTGGACCATGGACTTCGGTATCTAAAATGTGATGAGTTTCATATCAAATCCTTCACAGATGTCTATTGGGTAGGCAACATTGATGATAGGAAGAGCACAACTGGTGGACCTTTCTTTAAAGGTAAGTGTCTTTTGTCTTGGTTAAGTAAGAAGCATTCTCTTGTGGCACTCTCCACTTTTGAGGATGAGTATGTAGTAGCATCCATTTGTTTTACTCAAGTGATGTGGGTGAAGCAAACACTTGAAGACTACAAAATTAAAAATGAAGGTCATATTCCTCTATATTGTGAAAGCACAAGTGCTATAAGTTTTTCAAAGAATCAATTCCTACACTCTAAGAAAAAACACACACTAATCAAATATCACTTTTGAGGGAGCAAGTGAATGAGCATAGAATTAAGCTTGAACATGTGTCTACAAAGGAGGAAGTCGCTAATGTAATGAAAAACTTATACCTAAGGTAGTTTTGAGAATATAAGATAAAAATTTGGGGTAATATGTGCCCCAATCCATCACAAAAGGTCTCAGATTATTAGGGGGAAAGCTCAAATGCCATAGTTTCTCCTAAAAGGCTCCAGATGACTCTAGAAATGGGGAGCTAGTTCACTTGTTCAAGGAACAAGTCGAGAAAGTCAAAGAAAGGAACATGTAAAGGATGAAAAGGTAGAATTTCAAAGAGAATAGGATCATGGGAAGAACTGCATCTGATTGATGAGGAAAAGTCATGCAGCAAGTTGAGTCTTATCAAACAAAAGAGAACCATCATCCAAGGGGGGCCTTCTTAAGGTAAGTTCATGCCTTGTCATTGTTTTCTTTCATGTTACTAAAGTTGTTGGATGTGTGTACATTTTTCATAGATGTCAAAGGGGGGGAGATTGTTGTAAAAAAAAAGGAATAAATTCTTTGAAGCTATTGGTGTATGGGTTTACCATCAAGGTTTTCAAGTTTTTTGTCATCAATGACAAAGGAGGAGATTGTTTAACCATGTTGTACTGGTTGGTGTTGACATTTATGTCACATGGAATTGATGGCAAAGGAGGATTGAAATATCATGCAGGTTAGTAACTTATCAATGGTTTTTAGTGGCCTCAAGATGGTTTACTGTACATTCAGGATGGTTTCATGGAGATACAGGCTTGGCGAGTGAGGTTAGTGCCCACTGGAGGTATGGACATAGTTTTTGTGCTTGGTTTAGGTGTCCCATATGTCAGAAATTATGTTTCTGGGATGTTCAAGAGCTTCTAGGGTAAGTAGCAGGTCAAGTATTGCAATTCACAATTGAAACTAGCTCATTTAGGCCTAATTCTACAGCCTAATGAGGTGTAAGAGCTCAAATTAGGCTATGGTAAGCCTAGGTAAGCATGGTAGAAGCCTAGGAACACTACCTACACCATATATGAGCACATACAAGGCTTACTTTATCCTTTGGAGGTAAATTTTTAATTCTCTCTAAAACTTACTTGGAGAACTAACAATGGAAGCTTGGAAAATTGACAATTGTATGGACTGTACTAGCTCATTTATGAAAACCCAAGCTATGGATCATGTAGAGGGAGTTTTTTTTGTGCTCTCGATAAATTTTCATCAAATTTTGAAGATAATTGTACAAATTATTCTAGTTTTACCAAAATTGGGTTTTTGAAGAATACAAACTGAGAACCTTGTTTTTTTAGTACCCAAAACAATTATTAAGCCTCCTTTAGATAAATCACAGAATTAATTTTTGAACTACACTCCAGTACTGAATGTTTGCAAAAGGTTTGAGGTCAAAAAGAGGAAGAACAAGAAAGTTATCTTCATTTTTCTAACATTGTTCTTCTCTCTCCAAACATCCTTAAATCGATGGGCATGAAATGAGTTTGTGTGTCACCAAATCACATGTGTAAGTTTTTTCAACTAATCATGGTTCAATAATGTTCTCTCCATGAAAAAATAATGCCATTGGTTCCCTTCAAGCATGTCTTTTACGTACAAGTCTAACTCATCTCTTGCAAGTTGTGTACATTCAGTCATGGTGGTTGTGTACAAAGCTAGTGCTTAGATGGAAAATGATCATAATAATCTCTTACATGTTAAGTTTGAATTGATGGAGCTTCTGGTATGTTCTTGTGTTGAAATTTGAAGTACAAAACACATTGCCTCTAAATTTCCTTATATTCTCTTGTCAAGAAGACTATGTTGTATGTTGTGCTTGCAAACTTTTTCCTTGAAATATCTGCATTCAAGTCATTAGAGGTGGTGATTATGTTTTTCTTGAAGTTACTCTTCCTTGAATAGTCATAAGAATGAATTCTTATCAGCATGAAACCTCCAGTTTTAAACTATCTTGTAACATCTTGAGAACCAGTGCACACATTCTAGGAAACACTTATTTTATCATGATATTTTTCATTGTTTTGGTGAGTACGTTTAGGGTAGAAAGTTTTCTAAGGTATACAGCTTCTCAAAATGTTTCCCAGATTCCAAGGAAATTGTTTTTTTCAAATTCAAACTAGGCTATTTTGTAGGAGTGTGTATTTTTTTGTGACAGTCATGAAGGACTAATATTATACCTCTAAAATCTTGATCATATCCTCTTACTTCATGAAAATGAATGCCTGGAACATGTAGTGAATTCATCCATTGAAGTGATCATGTGATTATGATGTTGTAAAAGTGAAATATGAGGTGTTATAATAAATCAAACAATTAATTAGGGTTTGTTTCTTAAAACCCTACCTTCACAAAGTATGGAGATCAAACGTGAAAACTCAATATTGTACAAACACTTTAGAGGTTATATTATTCATGTTCACACTCCATGAAGTTAGTAAGGGTGTTATGCTTCTAATTGACAGTCAATAGGTTCTACAAGGCTTCAATGCCATGGTAAATCCATGATAATCCAATAAATTATCCTTTTGTGGCTTTACTGTGTAAATATTAATGGTTGTGAAGAAATGGTTCTTCAATTGCTTATTTCTTTGTATCATTCTTTTCTCTATCATGTGTCCTTGTCCTTGGTGTGCTTACTCTTTCTTGAAAACATATAAACACATGATATGTGCAAAGTATTGACACATTATTGACAGTTAGATTGAAATCTTCAAGAGCTCTGTCAGATATAGGAGGAAAATTCAAGCTTGTTATGTTGAAACCAAGATTGTCTTGTGAAGATCACCTATAACATTGAAATCATAAACTATTGGAAAAATTTGATGACTTTTGCTTCTTCAAAATATTGTTTAAAACTATAAACGTTTGCTCAAGATCCTAATGCACTTTTGGATGTTCAAATGAAACTTGAAGGTTAGGTTGCAAGTAATGAAGATTTTTTAAAAGGATACAAATCATCTTAAAGCATGTTGTGACCATTGTGCATTCTAATGACATCTACTGCAGGGTCTGATAGCACTAAAGGATAAATGAAAGCTCATTGTTCTAGAAGACAATCCTAAATGATTGTTACATTTTAGATTGGAATATTGTCAGACAGGCTAAAAGCCTCCATCCCCCATCATTTGGCATCAAAGAATCTTGTTAGAACCTACAAAATATGAAGAGTTAACTGAAGTATGCTAGTTACACTAATGACATTCTAAGCCAATTATGTTTGAAATCCCTTCATGTTCTTGGTACCTGGAAAACAAGTGTGAAAGGTGAAGATTTTTGAAGATGAAGTGAAAGTTCAAGTGTAGGAGATGTTTATAGCCGAAAAATCTCATTTTTGAGTTTGAACACTATTGTTGATGTTCATGAGAGTGAGTACAAGTCTGAGAGAGTGTGTAGAGTGAAAATTTACTAAAACCATGGAAAATTTACTAAAACCATGGAAAATTCAGAGAAGATGTAAGAGAGTAAATGTGCAAGTTTAGGATCATAATTTGTTTTCTTAACAACCTAATGAAGTGAGTGGACAAAAATTGTTGCAAATTCTGATTTGTAGCTCAACAAATCTTTAAAGTAGGTGCTTTTCTGCAAGTTTTAGCTTGTAAATCAGTCAAGTAGGTGCTTGATTTTGAATTTGGTGCTTCATATTTATTTATAGCTCAACTAATTTGTAACCTTTGTGAGCATAGTACATTAGTTTAGTGGAGTTTCTCCTAGTCTGGGTTTCCCACTTAAAAAATTTGTCTCTTCATGTGTTTTGCTTGTTTACTTCATGTGAATTGTGTAATTGTTGCATTCATATTAATTTGATACAAATTTATTGACTTGAATTATATTGAAAAGTTTGATATAACACCGATTCACCCCCTAGCTCTCAGTGTTCTAATTTATAACACTTACCTCTTAGGTTTTGTTATCACTGAATCACAACATCCCCCGAATTACTAGTTGTTGTTACTGAGGAATTTAGTGTGATCAGGTAACATGGGATTATCCCAAGGTGTGGGACCTTGTAGTTGGGATAATCCTCTGGAGAAGGCCGACTTCCTCTTCCTAAACTAGTGCAACAACAACTCCTTAATGTAGAAAAACACCTAATTCATCATACTCTAACACCTCCAAGGGGACAGGGATAAAGAAAGATTCATAAAAATGGAAATCCCACACTAAGGGGTGGTTATAGAACAAAGAAAAGTGGTGTTGAATAACTCACACTACATGAAAATGAAGGAAATTTGATGTGGGGAGGATGATCTAGCACCACAGGCCACAATGGCATTCATACAACATTCCCAATAAAACACAACACCATTTAAACCCTGCAATGAATCAAGATAATGCACAAAAACCTTTAAATGTAATGAACAGACCAAAAGTTACATTAATATAAAAACAAGGGTTGTAAAAAATCCACAAATTTGATTTTATTGCTCCACGATGTTGATACAAGTCATTACAATTGGGACACGACACAAGATTTTTTTAATAGTGCTTAAAAGGGGAGGTTTTAAACTCCTAAAATATCCCATAGTTGGGAAAGAAGGGAGGGATAGATACCAGAATGTCCAAACTTTTCCAAAATTCCCCTCCTTACAATTTATAAGAAGAAAGGATGAAGATAGGAGAGAGAAGAGAGTTATGAAATTTCTCCAAAAACCCACAAAAAATAATTGTTTTTTCTTGTAATGGGTATGGGGAGATTTACAAATCCCATGTCTGATTGTACCTTATCCTGTGAAGAAGGAATGGCCTTCATGTTTCATTTACATCATTCTGAGTACGTGGGTATGGCTCTAATGTCCTGTAAATTTAGCCTCATTTTCCCCCACCTAACTCCCTGGTTTCAAAAATTTAATCACTCCATTAGATTCCCCTCTAAAATATCTTTCCAACAAGTATAATTTGTTAAAATTGGCTTAGCAAGGTAAAAGTTATGCAATTTTTTTGTTAAACTCGCCTCTTATGCTTACCCCTACCTACCAAGCTCCATACCACCTCACCACCTACCTGCTTTACTACTCTATGCCCAATGTACCTCACCTCCCAAAAATGACTCAGTGAGCCCCTTTCAGATGTTGGGTTTTTAGCTTAGCGGACTTCGAAGTTTAACACGCCCCTACACCATATTCTCCAACCCAAACTCCAAACTTGATTTCCACCTTTGAAGTCTAATCTCACCAACTCATCATACACCCGCTTTTCCCTGGATTTCAAAGTCCAAACCCATCGGACATCCCACCTCGTAAACTCTGAAGTAAAGCTTTCTGTTGACCTAATTTGACCCCTGAAATACCCCACCGAACCGATCGGTGACTTTCAGGGTTTTGGGGATTTTGTCTATCTCACCCATGTTTCCCCCCACCAACTCTGAATTCCCACACATCCAAAGTACAAAACACTCAGAATCCAAAGTGCCTCAACTAACATCCTTGCAAGCTTTCCTGTTCCACCTTACATTTTTTTCCCTCTATGCCACACATGTGGGTTCTGTCGAGTAACTCAACACCTTCCATCTACCTCACAACTAGCTACAGCGAGTTCTCTCCATGTCAAGCCCCTCATTTTCTATCCACTACATACCCCCGCCTTAGCTGACACGACTCAGCCAATGCCAAGTTGATCTTCTCAACCCTAATTTTGTCCCTGTGGATTCACCAATGACATGTTCCCACTATGACTCTAACTCCTCATCAAGTTATTCATCTCGGTTGGCTTAATGAGCCACTTCTTTGACACTATGGGCCTTCATCCCATGCCTCGTCAAGCCCTATTATGACCTTCACCCTGGCTCTTCTCTTCATGAACTCATGAGCTGTTTAGCTTTAGCTCAGCCTCCTAAGTCATTAGATGCAATGTCAAGCTCTCATGGCTCCATCCCACTGATCACCTCACCAACAGATCATCGAGCTATGCACCCTCAACTGACCCCGGCTCACCAAGATGCGCGGCAAGCCGTCCCCTGAACTCACCCATCCTACATCTACCACCGAGCTCAACCACAACTCACCCCAAAATGAGCTCACCTAAGCCATTTCTCACTTCGGCCCCATACATTCACACCATCTTTCCAAGCTACTCGATGAGCTATTTCTAGCTTGATGGCCATCCTTGGGCTATTTTGACAATTTTTCCATTTTTTTGGATTTCTGTAAGGTTTTCTCAAACTTTCTCACATTAATGGACCAAGAGGGACTAGGTAAAATATCATAGGGAACGTACCTCATTTTTTCCATTTTGTAAGTTTTCTTTGAATGTGGGCCCACCATAGCCCGCTTTCACTTCCTAGGAAAACTTTGAGCCTTCCAAAACCCAGAAGAGGAAAAAATATTTTAAATGATTCCACACCTTCCTTGAAACACTGTAATGTTCCCGAAAATGAAATACTTCCTGCAAACCTCAAATTCTTCCATGAAGGCCCTATCCAGTGTTTGGGTTAAACTCTTCCCCGCTGTTTATTTTACCTGGGGGAAAAATGGATCACAATTTTGGTGACTCGCATGGACATCTGCCTACTAGATGTGACTGACTAGTAGCATGATTGCATTCATTGGGCACAAAGTCTCTTCTGATATCCTAACCTAGTATGCACCCTTGGAATTCATCCTAGGAGCCTGCTTGAAACATTGTTGCTTGAACCTGGAACTTCATTTCTGCTCGCATTTCCCAATTTTATGAGAAAATATTAAAATTTGTGTGAGTGTAAAGTTATTTTGAGTTTTAAAAATTATTTCCTTCACTTTCACCCCTATGGATTGACCTATTAAAATTGATTTCCCTCATTCCGACCATTGCTTGGAACATAACTGAAAGTTGGATCCTCCCCATAAATTGATAAGATTTTCAATTGAATAAGATATAAAGGATGAAAAGGAGAACTTTGAGGTTAATCTTGTTCTTGAAACCTAAGAGGACCTTGAATGAATTTGGGGAAGGATGCTTACCTAGGCTAATTCTATGATTTTGGAGGAAGCACTAGAAGCGCAAACCATGACTAATCTAAATGGAAAAGAGAAAAACCCTGAAATATGTCCCTTAATCTGATTTTTAGTTTCTCTGCATTTGACACCTTTTGAGGATTGTAATTGTTCCCTGCAACTTTGAGCTTCTCGTTACAACATCTCTTTCTAGGAGGTATACTGAATTTGCAATGATACAACTAGGAGCAATAAAACCTGTGCCTGGAGCACTTAGGGAAACTAAAACCTATTCTAACAACAAAACAATGTGCATAAGCACTTAGAGAAATTAGAAATCTAAACTAATATGTACAAGGGTGAGAATTCTTCCTTCAGTAACAGTTCTTGAGATAGATTCCATTGACTGGAATTTACAGTTCTTCTCCATCCAACTTGGATAGTTGGAAATCATTATTAATCTTATGTCTTATGACCATATAGGGACCACTTAATATAGCATAAGACTTGGAATTCTTGTCTGGTTTAACCCAATCTGCATCCCATTTTAGAACCAAGTCTCCTTGTAGAAGGTTTTTGCCTTAGATTTCTTGTCAAAACTCCTTTTGATCAAGGCATGATCCTTCTCCATGGCTTGCATTACATGATCTCTTATTTCTTCCAACTCCATGAGTTTTGCATACCTAGCTTCCACAAGCTCAAATTCAAACAACTCATATTTCTTTAAAAGTTCCAATACTAGAAACTCAAGATATATGGGTAGCCTAGCCTCCTTTCCAAATACTAACTTGTAGGGAGAGATGTCGGTAGACCTCTTCAGTGTGACCTTATCAGCCCACAAGGTTGATTTGACCTTAGTATGCCATGTCCTTTGGTTTTCATCCAAATTTATTCTGATGATCCTTAGAAAGTTCTTATTAGTGGAACCAACTTGTCCATTACCTTAGGGGTAATAGTTTGACAAGGTGCTCAAGTATATCCCATTTTTAACAACCCACTCAGTGATCCTGGTGCCAAGGAATGTTAGAAAATTATTTGATATGATAGTAGTTGGGACTCCAAATATGGTTACTATCCCATCATAGAAGTCTAGTATACTAGATTCATTTTCCTCTTTGAGTGCCACAGCTTCAGTCCACTTGGTGAAATAGTTTGTTACCATTAGGATCCACTTATAGCCTAGGCTTGTTTTTTGGGTTGATGACCCAAATGAATTCCAATACCCACTGCATGAATGGATGATAAACTGAGATTGGGTGGAGTGGTAGTGTTGTAGCTTCTCCTTACCTATGAAGAATGCACATTTCTCACACTTTTTTATCCATACATAGTAGTCACTAAACATTGTAGGCCAATAATATCCTGCCTTCATGATCTTGAGGGACAATACTCATGGATTGAAATGATCTCCAACTTCCCCATCATGGAACTCATGTAGCACTTTCTCAATTTGGTTTTCTAGAACACGCCTAAGGAGAACCCCATTCACGGCCCTTTTGAACAAGATACCATCAATAAGAGCATATGGGATGGACTTAAGTCTAAAGTATCTTCTCTTTGCCTTTCTCAACTCCAAAGGGCATAGACTTGTTTACATAAAATACATCTTATCTTGGGTCCAACAGGGGATATGCACACCATCTCTTGATTTTTCTTGATAATCTTGCAAAACCAAAACAAATTCTTCTTTATCGCTTGACTCAGCATGTTGACTCGAAGCTAGTTGTTCACACAAACCATTGCCATGGACCGATTTGGTCACCTTTATTTTTATGTCATACTCCATCACACGAGTAATCCAACCTACCATTTTCTCATTCAAATCCTTATTTAGGATGAAGTCCTTGACTTCGGCATGAGACACTAACAATTGTATTTTGTTGTTTGAAACCAAATGCCTAAACTTATTCAAACTCCTTATAAATGTGAGGAAATTTTTCTCAATAAAATAATACCTTACCTCATAATCCTCCAATTTGTGACTGAAGAAGGCAATAGGTTGTTATGATCCTTCCTTATTCAGTTGCACTAAGATGGTCGAGATAGTATCTAAGCCATGGAAGGCAAAGAGAATGAATTCCTTGGAGAAATATGGATTGATGAGAGTGGGGGCTTGAGATATTGCTTTCTTGATAGCTTCAAAAATCTCCTTGGCCTTTGTTGTCCATTTGAATGTCATACCTTTCTTCAACGTCGTCATTATGGGATTAACAAGAGTTGTAAAATCATGCACAAACTTGCGAACAAAATTGATCCTTCCCAAGAAAACTTTGAGAACCTTCTTGTGACTTGGAAATGGTAGATCATGGATGGCTTCAATTCTCTCTAGATCAATTGTCAGCCCCTCCTTAGACAAAATTTTTCCTAAGAGCTTACCTTCATGAGCCAGTAATATAAACTTCTTCGGATTTAGAGACACTCTGAATCTCTTACATCTTTGGAGCACTTACCTGAGATGATGGAGGTGACTTGTGGAAATATTGGAAAAGATGGTAATTTCATTTAAGTAAACAAAAACTATCTTATTTATCATTCCCTTTAATGTCATGTCCATATCCCTCTAGAATTTTACTCTGACATTTGATAACCCAAACAATATTTTCCTATAAGCGTGTGTGCCCTATTTTACGGTGAAGGTTGTTTTGAATTGGTCTTCCTCTTTCACCATAATTTGATTGTAGCTTGAGTAGTCATCTAGTACTGAGAACCTTTCTCAACCAGCTAATACCTGCAAGATCTACTCCATAGAAGGAAACAAATAGTGATCTTTGAGAGAATCCTTATTTAGGTCTCAGAATTCTACGCACAATCTGATTTCTCTATTTCTTTTCCTGACCTACACCAGATTAGAAACCCATTAAGAGTGCTTGATTGGAAAAATAATGTGTTACTCAATGAGCTTGTTTAGTTCCTTCTTCATGAGAGGCTCAATATGAGGGTTGATTGGTCTTTGTTTCTATCTAATAGGCTTAGCTTCTAGATCCAGTTCAATAGTGTGGTGTGCTAAACTTGGATTAAATCCCCTTAAGTCCTCGTAGCTCCAAGTGAAGACATCTGGGAATTCTTGGCGACGCTATATGAAATCATATTTTTCTTTATCAGTACTTTCTTTTCCAATTTGGAGTACTTTACCCTCTCCAACCGAAATGGGCTCTAAATCTTCCCCTTTACTTGAATATTTGCCTTTTCCTTCTGGAATTGATCATTGGGATTGAATATTGACTCTAATGTCACCAAGAATTTTGGGATATTATTTGTCCTTAGTTGAACCACTTGATCCCCATATTTTCCCTCTAATTTATCCTAATTCTTGGCAGAGAATTCAGCTTCTTCCTGTAGGAAATTGATGATTTGTTGATCATTCTCGAACACTTGCCAACTTGTGTTGTAATCTGGAACGGCTGGCCTCACTATCACCTTGATATGGGGTTGTGTTCAATCCCTTTTGATACTTTTCACCACATCAAATGTCACTCCAATTACCACAATCCTATCCACAGCCTCATTTTCCTCTCTTGGAATGGAACTTATGTTAAATGCCTCAAAATATTCAATTAGATCCCATACCCAATTCTTGTAGCTCTTGAGAAGGTCATTTTTTAGCAGCATTCTTCCCTTTATCTTGATTGACAATCAACTCACTATCCCTAAAAACTTGCAACTTCTTGATAGCTCTTTTCCTTGCCCAATGCAACCCGTGGATTAATGCTTAATATTTAGTTGTGTTGTTTGAACAAGTGAATTGAAAGCCAAAATTTGAGTAGTAATTTGTCCCTTGGGGTGACATAAGCACTGTACCTCCTCCAACACCTTTTCTCTTTCTTGAACCGTCAAAGAACAACTTCCAGACTTCATTATCATCTTTTTCATCTAGTTTGGTGATGCTAGGGAGAGGTGTATTTTCTTCATGCAAGAAATAAATACCCAAATCAGCTTCCTCCATCTCCCTGTAAGGGTCATAGCCATGTATTTTGTTTTCCCATTCATCTAATGTTAAAGCTAGATGCCTCCAACTTTATTACATATTTATGGAGTGCTTGGGAAATATTTTGGATCAAAAGTTGAGAAATTGGCATTGATCGTACCTGGCATGTGGGGTTCAATTTGGAAGTTTACAATTGGCTTTGATCTGATTGTTGCTTTTTCTCTATACCTCATTCTAAAAAGCATGTGGGACCAATCATTGGATAGGTACCCACCACTTTTAGCTGTCAATTCCCTTGAAAAACACAAAACAAAAAGTGGTGGTAGGTCAATTACTGATACATCTTGTAAGACTGTGACATTAGGACAAGTATACAGTGTGAGATTCAACCCTTTGATCACTCCAATGGTTCCTACTGTTGTCCCATATAATTGCACCACTCCTTTGAAGACTGAGTCATACTTTAGGCCTAATTGATTTGCTATTTGCTTTGGCATTACTAAAATGCTCGCTCATGTGTCAATTATGCAGTTGTGTACTAAGTTTTCCCCAACAATAAAGGACACATAGAATGGTGGAGGTTTCAAATTATTTCTTGGTTAACCTCCTGATTTTTGGATGACTCGTTCAAGGTGGACCAATTGGTAATTGTTGCTTGCAGTAGATCTCGTTGTCCTAGAATTACCACTTATTCCCACATGGATATCCTGACATTTTCCTTTTTCATTTGGTCAAAAATTTTGAAAGGATGTGGACTATCCTTTTATTGTCCTTTACTTGGCATAGCATTTTCCCACACATGAGCTTGTACATGGGTTGTTACAATAGGCCCTTTAGGCTGATATAGTGGATTTGGGGTTGTTTTTGAGTTGTTAATTCCCTGAGGTGTGATAGGAGGCTGAGACAGACTTGCATTTGATGAATTCCCCTCATTTGTATTCCTATTTTTAGGCCTTGTGTTGGATGTTACATCCTAAGAAGGAGTTTGATTCATACCACATAAATCTTCAGCCTGTCAGTTCACAAGTGAGGTCTTTCTTGGAGGTGCTCTTGAGTAGGTGTTTGTTGTTGACTTTCTTCTTCGTTTGTTTCTTGAGATGCACCAACAATTTGCACCATTGAAGTAGTTTTCCTAATTTTGAGGTTGTCCACACAGGAAGCACCATTCATATTCATGTGCAATGTTATTTTGTACTAGAACCAATGCCCTGGATGTTGAAGTTGTGTTAGGATTGTATCATTGAAATGGCCTAGCAATTGGGGCTTATCCTTGATTTTGATTTTGACTTGCAACTTGAGCTAGAGGTCTATTTAGCTGATATGGAGGCCTGTTTGGTTGGGCTTAAGGCTGATATGGTTAGAATTTCTAGGCCTATTGCCTCTTAATAGTCACCAACTCATTCCCTAGATTTTGTAGTTACTTCATGACCTCATGGAGTTCCTTGGAAGTACTAGAAGAAGTGGAGGCCTCACTAGAACTTTAATTTCTAGGGGATGTAATGGGATTTAATTTAGGTTGTTTGATTGGTACTGGGGTTTCCCATTTCTAGATAAAGAAGCATATGTGGCCTAGGTGTAAGCTTAGTGGCCTGAATTAAGCAATTCTCAGCCCTAATAACAATGGCATAAGCTCCAAATAGGGTAATTCCTCCCATATACTAGATCATTACAGAGATGACATAATTTAGAGCTTTGAAAAAGTATAAGAATGATCCTTTCATCATTGGCCTCATAGGAATCAAAATCCGGTCCCATGTCCGCTGAAGTTAGAAATTGAAGTCAACCACTTGTTTGTTTTTAGTCCTTTTGATTGTAGTCAGCTACTCCAAAAGTGATAGGTTATCTACCCTTTCTCTAAACTGATCACAAAATCCTGAACACAACTTGTTCTAATTGTTTATTAACCTAGCTATTATGCCCTTAAATCACTATAAGGTCTTTCCTTTGAGAGAGGAGGTAAGGAGCCTAATTGCGACATCCATTTTATTGATCTCATAAATGACACAAATATTTGTAATGTCTTGAATATGGTCACTAGGAGTTGTGTGGTTTTCTCTGGTGAAATAGGGGATGTTCTTTAATGCAAAAAATGGTATTAGATTTTGGGAAACTAGGGAAAGTGGGCTATGAAGGAGTGTAGGATAAGGGTGTGGAAGGAATACACATGCACCAAATAGTTGCACTTCACCAAGAAAGGAGTTGCAAGACAAGGCAAGCAAACTTGTAAGAAGCATTGTGCATGCATAGAAAGCTCAAGATTTGAAAGTGGAATGGAATGAAATGCTCTTGGATTGCCATGGACCAAAAAGAGGAGGAGTACAAATAGGGGAGTGAATGTGTAACTCCCATGTAAGAAAAGATTCCTCCATAATAGAGAAGAGGAGTTACTTTCCCAAATGGGAATGTAACTCCTATGACACACTTACACATATGACAGATTCTGTAAGAGAATCTGTCATAACTAAAATGACACCTAAGTCCATGTCTACCTAAGTGAGATGACTCACATGGTGTAGGTGGAAATAACACTAAATAGTTAAATAAAGTGATCAAAAAACACCTACACCAACACTCCCCTTCATCGAAACTAGGATGGGGCAAGGTAAGTCAGCAAGACAAACAAGAAATGGATCCCAGCTATAAGCCTGATGAGGTACCCATGCACAAAAGGTCTCAAGTAGTGAGGGGAAAACCCAGTGGGAAAAACCGCAACTTACAAGAGATAGCAAACAAAACTCTCCTAAACTACTAAGAAGAAGGAGAGAAGAAGGAGACTATCCTACCTCCCAAGAAGATGATCCAGTCACGAGCCACCCTGTGCTGAGTGAAGAGGAGGAAGAGGACCCCTGAAGTGCCAAGGTGTTGTTCCAATCAAGGGAACAATGCTCTATATGTGAGGTGGAAAATCCAGCTACTGCATGAAGAGATCCTGAAGTGGTGGCAATGAAGGAAGGTGGAATGCCCTGAACCTGTGAAGAAGTGTACCCAATGCCTGATGAGTCTTGAATCATAGTGTCAGCTCCCTAAAGTGCCAGAAGTGGTCTAGAAGTGGGTAGATCAAGAGATAACTCCTCAAGATGTGTCAAGTGATAAGTGGATGGTGGAGGTGGGTCCCCATCATCATGGCAATCAACTATGCTAGAAGAGATGTCCAAAACATTAGAAATGGGCTCAGAAGTATCCTCAAGTCCAGTTGAGTCGGATGAAGAATCTAAAGGAGGAGAAAAGTGAGAGAATGAGTACAGCCAAGTGTGATGGTCAGCTATACCAACTGCAACAATAGCATCACTGTGGAGCTCCCTAACATAAACTGAGTCCGGAGTGAACTCAACTCGTAAGCCCTGTCCAAGATGAGTGATCTGATAGACTAAAAGAAGGTTGTTGAAAGTAAAGGGATACTTAAAACATTATTGAAAGTACCACCACTTACTTCAACTGATCCTCTTCCAAAAACCTATGTAGTGGTGTTGTCACCAAGCTGAATAGAGGACATGTCACATGGCTCAAGTGAATCAAACTCAATGTTTGATGATGCCATGTGATGAGTTGCACCCGAATCAATGATCCATGTAGGGGTGGGTGGCACAACTGTCACTAGAGCTCTTCCCTTTGGTTTCTCCTTGTTGGATTATTTTACTTTTTCTTTCTCTTGTACTTTCTCTTTTTCACTCTCTTTTTGCTTAGAACTGTCGTGGGATGATGAAGGTGTTTTGAGAGAATCTGGGACTCCAATATTGTGCTTCTCAAGCAAATCAATGAGGAGAGAAATCTTTTTCTTCAAGCACTTTTCTTCGTCATGCATGCCATGGCAGTATCCACATTTGATTCGTTCTTTGGAATTTCAGGAGGTGGAAGAGGAGGTGGAAGAGTTATTTTGGGGTTTGTCCTTCTTTTGATGATCTGGTTTCTTCTCCTTAGAGGCTCTTGGTTTTTCCTTTCCAGCAATGAGAGCATGGGATTTTGTGGATTTCAAGCTACCCATTTGAATCAATTTACTTTGTTCCCTAATCAAATCTGAAATAAACTCATCAAGAGTGGGCACAGACCAACTTTTTCCAAGTGCCCTTTTTGTTGCATGGAAGGTGGAGACAAATACGGAGTATTCAGGACCAAGTTTGGTAAGGACGGATAAAATGAGTTGAGATTCATTTTTCTATATTCCACAATCTTTTAACTATAATCTGAGTGATATGAATTTGGAGAAGAAGTCTTGAAGGGTATCAAAATCATTGGGACTAAGGCTTATTAGGCTATTCTCAAGTTCATGTCCCCGCATTTTATCCTGTTTCCCAAAAAGTTTTTGGAGAGTATCCAGAACCTCTTTGGGTGTGGTGGAAGAGGAAATGTGAAAAAACAGCTCTGGAGATACACACATGGTCATGAACCCAATGGCTTCATCACACTTATCAAGCCATTTTTCTCTATCTCTTTCATCATCAAGTTCAGCTTGCAGACCGGTGGCAATGCGGAACAATTTATTTCCTTTTAAGGTAGTGTTCATAGCATTCATCCATTCTTGATAGTTGAATGGGGTTAGCAAAGGAACACCATGATTATCCATGACATAAAAGAAATGTGCGAAAAATAAAAGATAGCCCCCCAAAAAATGGCACTTTATAACACAGTTTGTTTTACAAAACTAATATTCCCATCATGTAGATTGTAGAAAAACATCCAATTTTGACTAAAGAAGTGCTCAAAAAGGAGCAACGAGTCAAAAGTTATGGCTTAAAGAAATTCCCGCAACTGATTAAAAAAAGCTAGTTAGCCCTGCAAAACATTAAAAAAGTACCCGAAACACATTCAAAAGGTATCATGTTTTTGTCCATTGGAAATGGCATCAAATTTCAAAGGGGGTTTGGTTTGACTGCAAGGGGGGATTAGCCTCCTGCCAATCCCGGATCTCACCCTCCGTCTTCGACACTCGAAGGAAGGGCCACCAATACAAGTAAAATGCCCAGATTTTAAGACAGCCAATAATCTGAAATGTTTTAATACCGTAAAACATTTAGAAAAAGGTCTGATCTGATTTAAATTTACCTCCAATCATGTTTTAAAGAGGAAAGACCACGTTGATGTTGCGTTGTCAAGGCATGACCAGATTTTAGAGCTAGTGAGAGGAGGGGGGACGTCCAAGCAGAGAAAATAGAGAGAAACTATCAAATCCTACTAACCCACGTCCAAGCTGGTGTTATTCCCACGTGTCAGACCTCCTGCTAACCCCGATGCACCACCCAGATCCTACTGCACAACTCAAAGAAATGGTGGAATGATGTTGAAGCCAAAAAAAACGGGTCTGTTGAGAGAAGAAGCTAAAAACGGGTCTGCAACTGGTAAAAACGGGTCTGGTGAGAGCAGAAGCTAAAAAACGGGTCTGCAACTAGTAAAAACGGGTCTGCAACTGGTAAAAATGGGTCTGGTGGAATAGGCACTGAAAAGGATAGTTGGAGATCAAGTCTGAGGCGCTAAAAAAGAGCATGAGCACACATAGCCAATAGCCAGACTGGTGAACCAATGCGGGCCAATTCAAAAACATGAGCAGAGGAGTTAATCCTTGCAACCCTTCACTATTGAATGAAGACTCAAACCACACCCCCTTCTTTTGAACCTACAAATGTTGAATCCACAACCAACAAGAAGCACACTATAAAACCATGAAAAGATAACCACAAGAATATGAAATATGCAGGTAAAGCACATGCAAGAAGTAAAACTTGCACAAGCAACTACATGGTGGAGCAACAATGGTGAGCAACGTGATTCCAGTCCCCAAGCTCTGATGCCATGAAGGAGTGTAGGACGAGGGTCTAGAAGGAATACACGTGCACCAAATAGTTGCACTTCACCAAGAAAGGATTTGCAAGATAAGGCAAAAAAACTTGTAAGAAGCAATGTGCATGCATAGAAAGCTCAAGATTCGAAAATGAAATGGAATGAAATTCTCTTGGATTACCATGGACCAAAAAGAGGAGGAGTACAAATAGGGGAGTGAATGTGTAACTCCCATGTAAGAAAAGATTCCTCCATAATGGAGAAGAGGAGTTATTTCCCAAATGGGAATGTAACTCCTATGACACACTTACACATATGATAGATTCTATAAGAGAATCTGTCATGACTAAAATGACACCTAAGTCCATGTCTACCTAAGTGAGATGACTCACATGGTGAAGGTGGAAATAACACTAAATAGTTAAATAAAGTGATCAAAAAACACCTACACCAATAGGCTACTTCCCATAAAATTGACAAAGGGATTTAATGGTGTTTGTTGAGCCATTCTAATTGGTCTAAGGACCCTAGTGGATTGGAGAAAATGTCTACCAAGTGGAAGTGTTGATAATGTTCTATTAGGTGGAGATGGGGATCTTTGTAATCTTCTTCCTCTCCTTCCTCTTCCTAGAAATAGCTTCAAATACTCAAAGACACCTTCTTCTCTTATTCTTAACCAAGTTTGGATTCTTCTCATGAACTTGAGGGGCTTGGGCTACTAAACCACAGAGTTATACTCCTGGGAGTCACTAGATATGTTGAGAATGAGCCTTTGAAGGCTATAGTTTTAACAATATACACATCCAATCTTGATAAAATGGAAGAAAATAACCTTGAAGGGCCTTGATTTTGTTTTTTGGAGGTTAGACCTTGTTTTACAGTTGTTAGTCTCTAAAATCTGAAATCTGAAATTAGAAACTTGGCTCATGCACAACAACCTCCAAAGTCCAAAACCCGAAATGCAAAGCAACCTCTGAAATCTGATATGTAAAGGGACCTTAGAAATATGAAAGGTAAAGTGTAGTGGAGCCTCCGAAGTCTGAAATCTGAAATCTCTGAAATCTGAAATGCAATATAAACCCAAAAGTTTGACATGTCCAAATCAGAATTTATGACCACCTTTGCAATCTCTGACCTCGGATCTACTCTTTTCAAAACTTAAGACCTGTTTTGCACATGTGAAACCCCACAAAATGCATTTCAAAAGTTGGACCCTGCAATGTAACCTTCGAAATCTAAATTCTCTGAAATCTAAAATGCAAAGCAACCTTCGAAATCCAAAATGCAATGCAACCTTGAACTTCTGAATTTTCTTGCAAATTCCTCCAAATTTATGAAGATATGACTTCTCAAGTCCTATCGGGCATGCTAGAAATGTTATCACCAAATCACAACATCCCCGCCCCCCCTAATTACTATCTTTTATGACTGAGGCATTCAGTGTGATTGGGTAACATCGGATTATCCCAAGGTGTGGGACCTTACAGTTGGGATAATCCTTCGGAGAAGGTTGGCTTCCTCTTCCTAAAATATTGCAACAACTACTCCTAAATGTATAAAAACACCTAATTACTCCTACCCTAACACCTCCAAGGGGACAAGGATAAATAGAGATGCATAAAAATGAAAATCCTACACTAAGGGGTGGTGATGGCACCAAGAAAAATGGATTTGAACAACTCATACTGTATGAAAATGAAGGAAACTGGATGTGGGGAGGATTATCTAGCACCTTATGCAACAATGGCATTCACACAACATTCCAAATAAAACACAACACCATTTAAACCCTGCGATAAAATAAGATAATACACAAAAACCTTTAAATGTAATGAAGACACCAGAAGTTACAATAATATACAAACAAGGGTTGCAAAACATCCACAAATTTGATTTTATTTCTCCAAGATGTTGATACAGGTCATTACAATGGGGATAAGAGGCATGATTTTTTACGGTGGTTAAAAGGGGGTGTTTTAAACTCCATAAATATCCCACAATTGAGAAATAAGGAAGGGGCAGATACCAGAATGTCCAACCCTTTACAAAATACCCATCCTTACAATTTATAGGAAGAAAGGATGAAGAGAGGAGAGAGGAGAGAGTTTCGACATTGCTCCAAAAACCCACAAAAAATAATTATTTTTTCTTACAGTGGGTATGGGGATATCTTTAAATCCCATGTCTAATTGTACCTTGGCCTCTGAAGAAGGAATGGCCTCCATGTTTCATTTACATCTTTCTGAGTACCCAGGCATGGCACCAATGTCCTACAACTTCACCCTCATTTTTCCACCACTTAACTCTCTAGTTTCCAAAAATTAATCACTCCATTAGATTCTCCTTTTAATTATCTTTCCAACAAGTATAATTATGTCAAAATTGGCTTAGCAGGGTGAAATTTATGTAAATTTTTGTTAAGGTCACCTCTTGTGCTTACCCCCCACCTACCAAGCTCCATACCTCATCAACCACCTCGTCACCTACCTGTTTTACCACTCTGCACCCAATGCAAGTCACCTCCCGAGAATGACTCGGTGAGTCCCTTTTTCTATTTTTGGTTTATAGCTCAGTGGACTTTGGATTTTAATGCGTCCCTACACCGTATTCACCAACCCAAACTCCAAACTTGATCTCTGCCTGTGAAGTTTGATCCTGCTAACTCACCATACACCCACATTGCCCCAGATTTCAGAGTTCAGACCCGTTGGACATCCCTCCTTGCCAACTCCAAATCAAATCTCACTGTTGACCCTAATTTAACCCTCAAAATACCCCGTCGAACCAATTAGAGATCAAACTTTCAGTGTTTTGAGGATTTCGTTCACCTCGCCTATTTTGACCCCCACCGACTCCGAATTCCCGTACATCCAAAATCCAAAACACTCAGACTCTTAAGTACCTCGATCGATATCCTTGCAAGCTCTCATATTCCACCTTGCATGTTTTTTCCCCCGAGCCACACCTATGGGTTTCGCCGAGTAACTCAACTCCTTCCATCTACCTCACAGCTCAATTTTGGCAAGCTCTCTCCATGTAGAGCCCCTCATTTTCTATCCACTGTGGACCCCCACCTTGGCCGACATGACTCGACCAATGGCAAGCTAATCTTCTCGGCCCTGAGTTCTTCTTTGCAGCATCATTGGCAATACTTCCCCCCTCCAACTTTGACTCCTCGCCGAGTTATTTATCTCGAATGGCTTGATGAGCCACTTCCCTGCCATTGTAGGCCTCCATCCAATGCCTCACTGAGCCCTATCATGACCTCCACCTTAACTCTTCTCTTTAAGAACCCTAGAGTCACTTGACTTTAGCTCAGCCTCCTAAGCCATTTGATGTAATGAAAATATCCCATGGCTCCATCCCACCGATCACCTCGCCGATGGCTCATCGAGTTATGCACCCCTAACTCACCCCGAGTCACTCAGGTTCTCAGCAACCCATCCCCTAAACTCACTCATAATATATCCACCACCAAGCTCATCCACAGCTTGCCCCAAAATGGGCTTTCCTGAGCCATTTCTCATTTCGGCCCCATGCATTCACACCAACTCGTTGAGTTGCTCGGCGAGCTGTTTCTAGGTCGATGGCCATCCTTGGGCTATTTTGACAAAAAATTTCATTTTTTGGATTTCTTTCACATATTCTCAAATTTTCTCACATTAATGGAGCAAGAGGGACTGGGTAAAATGTCACTGGTCTCGTGCCTCATTTTTTATATTTTTTCCATTTTTCAGTGAATGTGGGCATACCGAAGCCCGCTTTCACTTCCTAGGAAAAATCTGAGCCTTCCAAATCCCAGAAGAGGAAAAAATATTTTGAATGATTCCACACCTTCCCTAAAACATTGTAATTCTCTTGAAACATGAAATCATGCCTGAAAACCTCAAATTCTTCCATGAAAGCCCCATCCAATGTCTGGGTTCAACTCTTCCCTGTTGTACAAACAATATTGTTGAATATGAAGCTCTCATTTTTGGCTTCACTGTCACCCATAAGATCCTTATTTGAAATATTCATATTCACAATGACTCTCATCTGATTGTCAATCAAGTCAATGATGCATATCAAACCAAAGAAGAGGATCTCAATCCTTATAACAACCTTGTAAAAGGTATACTGGGTACATTTGAATCCTATTCCATTACTGTAATCCCTCACAAAGATAATCGTCATGTTGATTCCATGGCTAGTACTACCTCCCTCATCCCTCGAGATATTACTAATAAGCAGGAAACTTTTATAATTCATCACTTACAATAGCCCTCCACTGATAGTCAGGATTTGGAATCCTGCATTAATACACACAATAATTTGATCATTGTGGATGGTTTAAACAAATATATAATTTCTTATATTGACAAGCCATTACCGCTGACCTTCAAACCCACAAAGCCCATCATTTGTGATGGGAAGCCACACGGTATGTAATCATTGGTGCCTCACTATTCAAGAGGGTCTTTGATGGTTGTTTAGGCATCAATGGTATCCCTTTGGTTGTATCTCAAATCCATGATAACCTATGTGGTGGAAACTTCTTTGGAAAAGTGATGTTTGATAAACTCGTACAACAAGGTTATTATAGTCCTACTATGGAACAATATTGTTTGGAATATACTACAAGGTGTAACAAATGTCAAAAGCTTAGTAACCTCTATCAGGTTCCCACATATGAACTTCATCCTATCACCTCATCATGACCATTTTCCCTATGGGGCTTTGACCGCATTGGTAAAGTCAATTCTAAATTGGCAGATGACCATAGATTCATTATTATTGCTTCTAAATATTTCACTAAATGGGTCGAATTTGCGCCATTGCAAACCACTACCATTCCTAATATCTGTCATTTTATTACTACCCACATTATCACATGCTTTGGCATTCCCTCAGCCATTTTCATTGATAATGGCTCTTCTTTAAAAAATAAGGATGTCAAAAGGATTTGTGAAAAGTTTAAAATCAAGCAAACCTTTTCTACCCCTTATTATCCATAAGGAAATGGTCAAGCAGAATCCACTAATAAGACCATTTTCAAGATAATGTAAAAGACTTTCGATACTAGCGGAAGTGATTGGCATAATCTAATATTTTATGCTCTTTGGTATTACTACACGAGCATTCGTTCTCCCACCAACACTACACCTTTTTCACTAGTCTATAGCATTGAGGTTGTAATTCCCTTAGAACTTGAAGTACCTTCATTATGTGTGTCACTCAAAGGTATTTTAAAGGATAATGAATATCACAAGAAATGATTACATGAGCTCAAAATGCTTAACTCTCTCTGTGTAAAAGCCTTGGAACATATTTGTGTGTATCAGTCACACATTGTACAAGCTTATCATAACAAATTACGCCCACGCAAATTCAATATTGACAATCTTATTCTAAAAGAAAACCAAAAAAACACTAATGTCGATGCTCAAGTAAAAGGAAAATTTAAGCCTAATTATCGCAGACCTTACATCATTACTACCATGCTAGGGCATGGTGTCTATCGTCTTACTACTCTTCTTGGAAAACAACTCAAGATCCCACTTAATGTAATGCACCTTAAATGATATTATGCATAAAATTCCTTCCCATGTTTGTTACTCGATGATGCACTTATGTTCTCAAGGTTCATACATGATTTTTGACGGCATTAAATGAACCTCACTCACACACTCAAGGGGCATCACACTCCCCTCCCCCATCCATCACTATTTTTGTCTTTATCATCTAATCTATCTGTGAAACTTCACACTTTCTACTTCACAATAAATATTTCCTAACAACTTCACTCACTCACATGCAATACCTTTTCCACTCGATGACACACTCTAGTTCTACGGTTCATACTTGATTGTTGAGCGGGAAATTATTAAATTAACCTCACATTATGTATATCTGCTAGGGGGAAACATGGCTCCCCTCATCTGCACATCTTGCATATCACAACACACTATCGCTTCCACATGGCATATGCACATCTCGGTTGTCTTTACTCTTGTTAGCTTATACTATTTACATGTTCCACTTTGTTTCCAATGCTAATTGGATACAAGTTAGTATGTCATTATATTTTTCCATACACACATGCCTGTTCACATGTTATATTGTGGTGAATACATGAATTCTACATATTCTTACATGATGCATGATGCTCAACACTTCTCTTTACCAATCCCACCGAAGATCCTGGGGGCATCTACCTTTACTACTCTCATACTCTACACATCACATGTCCTATTGTTACATTATTTACTATTTCTCATTACTATCACTTTACTCTTCATTGATATATACATGATTTTACATACTATTTAATATTTCTAACATGTTAATGGGTTCTTCATGTGTAGCATTTTCCTTTCAGGATTCTATACAACCTGATTAACTAAAATGGACTAAACTAGGTATGAAGATAGTTAATCTAAGCTATGAACATCTGTACTAAAGTAAATAAATGTAGTAAAGACACATTTTAAGGATCTAAGAAAATATGTAAAATTAAATACTAAACCCTAATGTGCAAGAGAGAAGAGGAAAGAACTCAGCTTATAATGGATGTTTTTCAGATAGTGTCGCAGATGTAGTTGGATAAATTAGGAGTAGGAACGACTATGTTGGGGTCCCATAAAGGATAGATCTAGGTGGAGTGGATGGAATGGAGTTCCTGGGAGAGGACTGGGGTGCCCATGGGTACCCTAATAAGAAAAATAGATGCCCTGGTCTAGGAAAAAGATCCAGAAATGGTCTTCACAAGTCCTAGAGATGACTGATAACCTTCACTTCCTATCGCACTAGTTTTCTTGTACTATACTGAATGCTCCAAATATTCCAAGAGGAAGAAATGACCTGCAAAATACCAAAAGGAAGTATTAAAACCCTAAAAAATATGCAAATGAATGGGTTAGACTAACCTCAGCTGCCACAACAATGGGCTTACTAACTAAGTGTTGTACTACATTTCAAACGTAGATGTAGTTTTGATGAGTTTGTGCATGTCGTTCCCTAGGTGCTTTTGTGTCAGTCACATTTTGTGAAATAGAAAACAATAGCTAAATGCAAAAATGTAAAATAATGTGTGCATGATAGAATAGAATCCATCCCCCTATGAAGTGTGACGTATATGTCCTAGTTTGTGCCTTAGTGATGGAGCTATGTGGATTTCAATGTAATAGATGGATGTAGCTCTAGATGAGTGATAGATAGTGGATGATAATAGGTCCCTCATTATGGTCTAATAGCTTTATATTTATAGGGTTTCCTTGCTCTAATTTTGTACTTAAACCTGAAAAGGCTGACCATAAGAAAGATGAAGATGAAAAATGGCTAGAAGAGGCCCAAAAAGTGGTGGGAAAGTGCTAGAAGGATCGAGGTGCCCCCAGGTGGGACTAGGGTGCCCATGGGTGCCCCAATACTAAATCTGGGCACCCCATCTGAGGCTAAAATAATGTGGGATGTCAGAAAATGGTTGGGCATATGGGTGAAATAGGTCACAAATTATTAAATAAAATAAACAAGATAGCCAAAAGGATGGGGGTTAATTAGTACATTCTTCACTCAAGAACCTTCTAAATAGTAGTATGAGATTGGGATAAGTAAATGTCTAAAATGCATGATTTTGTGACTACATTTTTCTCCCACTTTATGTTGGCGAGCGGAAAGCTCAGTAAGATAAAGTAGATATAGATTCATACCTAAAGTCCATGAAGAGTGTAGAAGAAACTTGTTGAAGGACTAGTGTTGATCAATCAGAATCTAGCACCTAGTGAAGGTAATACATAAGGTTCACGCAGGAAAGTAGAGCGCATTAAAATGTGCAAAAACATCAGAGAGGATCATGGGTAGAGTAGAGACAGATTTGGTACTTAGTCATTTTCATGATGATGATCTATTTTTGGAAGTATCATACGGAGCACTCAAACTGATTAGAGACTTACGTGACACACATTGGCTATTTTTGGATGATCAGCTATGAAGCAATTTACATGGATGTAGTCTAAAGATAGAATTATGAACTGGTAGTTGACTAAGAGAGATCTATTGTTAACACTCTTGCATGTAAGCATATTTTTGTAACGACTCGTGGCTAATAGTAGCATGCAACCTATTTTGGGATTCGATAAGCAATGAAGGGCAAGTCCACACCCTTATAAATATATATTGAACTGTGTAGGAGAGAGAGAGAGAGAGAGAGAGAGAGAGACCATAGATATAGGTGTGAGAACTAGGTTATAGTGAGATTATGTCCTGAAATTTGTTACGCACATAAGCATATACTACTGTGACTGTAAGAAAGCTTCTGTGTATTTAGTGTAATTAATATAATGGATATTATGGAATGAAACAAGGTGTTATCATGGTTATATTTCAGTATTGGATGCTTGATTCCATTATGGTTATCTCTTAAGTCTGTTATGTTCTAGATCTAGATCTGAATATGCACTATAGGAAGATATATTAGCCATAGATTTGAATAATTAAAGTCTTCATCATGTTAAACATCTTGTAACAGCAACCCTAAAGAGGGGTCTCGTAGCTTTGCACACTTCGGGTGAGCACTCAGTCTAGGCTGAGTGATGTGTCAGCGCACATGGGCTTGTATTGTTGAATTCTAGGCTGCATCATTGGTTCCGTTGTCAAGACCTCTTTTTCAGTTGTTTTCAGGATGGTTCGCGATGAAGACATATCGGTTGACCTTAGCAAGTGTTGAGGAGTGGATACACAATCTGGAAGAAGAATACGCATGATGTTTCAGAAATGAATCTGATTTTAACACACGCTTGTGGGTGGAACAGAACTAGTATGATAGTTTATATGAGAGCTTCTTCATTATCTTTCCAGTAGAATTATACGAGTGGCTGATTGCATATGCATCTAAGCAGAATTGGAGGTATCACACACTTGTCTGGATGCATGAAGAATTTCAGGCCCTTTATGATGCTGATTTGATTTGGACTCAAGTCATGGATACATGGTTCCATGGTGTTTTAAACAGTTATATCTTGGATTACTCAATTTCCACTTATTTGTGTCTCGAGGTAGCTAAATTCCAGTTTTTACGATATCCAAGGGGAACTTACCTACAAGGCATTCCACTGGCGATCAAGATCCTAGTGGTAACTTTGAATTTGGAGAGTAAACCAATGGCTAACTAAACCCCACCACGTGCGAGGGTAGGAGCAAGATTGGTGAAGGATGTCAGACCTAGTGGTAGAAAGGTAGAGAGAGGAAATGTGGCTTAAGTATAATGAGGCACGTAAGAGGGAGGTAGAGAAGTAGTGTGACATTGTTGAGCAGATGGCGTTGAGGAGAGAGATAGATCGTGAAGGATTTGGAGATCACGTAGGAGATGTGGAGCTAGAGCATCAGGAAATCCCCCATCTAGGAAAGCATGACAGGGATCCCTCCTCAGCCTCACACAGAAGCCCGCCAGCAGAGACGACCTGGGCTGTGGGTGCGCATCTGAATCCACCTAGTAACCTTGCCCTTATGGTTGGTTTTCCATCATCTAGAACAACAAATAGTCAACAAGCTAATTCAAGTAGTGGAAGAGTAGGAGAGAGTCTTATGAAAAGCATAATGATGGCAACGTAAACAGATTCATTGTTATATGGGAGTACTTTTTCAGTTGTATCATCAGCACAGAATACAGGAACGCTGATTTTTGGACTAACTTTTGGGAGTGGTAACGCTTCGCAAATTGTCAGGGTAAAGTTTAGTTCTACTATTAGGACACAAGGAAGCACATCTTCTGGTCCTACCCCAGCCACAGGTTTAGGATTAGGAGGCTTAGGTAGCTCTATCTCTGGCAGATCTGATGGATCTGGAGACAAGGGAAACACAGGAGGTTCTGGATTAGGTAGGCAAGGTCCGCACCAACCCCAAAATATTTACATGGAGATGTATCTTCATCTTCCAGAATATAGAGGCATAGAAGATGCTGCTGAACATGTGCATATGTGTGAAATATTGTGGCACGCAAAATGAATCACGGTTTCTGAGCATATGGCAAGCCAATTTGCTACTACATTACAAGGGTGCGCACACAGCTGGTATAGAAATTTTGACCCTGATCAGACTTGCGTAAACTATATAGCTTTAAAAGATGCATTCTTTGAAGAGTTTTACATCCCTGAGTTTGAGTAGAAGAGTATAAGTGCACTCAAGGATATTAAGCAAGGCACTATTGAGAGTGTTAGAGAGTATGATGCACGTTTTAAAACATTTTTATCCAAGATTTCTTATGGCATACACACAAGACAGCATGTGCAACGGTTCGTTGGGGGCATAATAACCCCTTTTAGGAGGGCATTATCATATAATACATACACTGATCCATATGAAGCACTTGAAGCAGCCTTACGCGTTGAGGCAGTTGGAAGCATAGATACTGGGGTGAGCCCGTTTTTAGAAACATAGAACGCAGCTATGGCAAAATAGTTAGAGAAACTATCAGCAAATTTAGCACATGAGACACGCACAGGGATTTGGTGCACAGATTTTGAAGTAGAAGGTCACATAAAGGATAGTTGTCCTCACAGATCAGTATGTTTGTTGTTGTTGGATTGTGAGATATGCCATTTAAACCATAATGTTAGCCACTGCCCATTATTACAATGCGCGATAAGGAAGAATGTTTCAAGCTACTGTAAAACATGCAGGTACATGACTCATGACATGGAAGATTACTAGCTGATTGGTCAAATCCGTGATGCTATAGATATTGGTGTACGAAAGACATGAGTTTCAAATAACTCTAAGGGAAAGAATGAGCATCAGGACCAGGATCATAATTAGGCATGTTATGCTCAAAATGAAGGGCATTTTGAATGAGGTTGTGGCAGAGGTTGAGGATACCGCAGTGGATTTGGAGGATGAGGCCATGGTAGTGGAAGAATTTAGCTCCCGCATGGAACATGTTATACGTGCGGATATCCTAACCAATACAGGCATGAATGTCCTCAAAATATTACATGTTCTTTTTGTGGAGAAAACTATAGCTATGAGCAATGCCCAGACTTGTATGAGCATCTTAGTAAGCAGCATAAACAAGAAAACAAAGGTGCAGGGATGGTTAGGATACAACACGCTATTGAAAATCAATGGATGCCTTAGTTGGAAGCAGAGTCCGAGATGTTGCAAGTAAAGATCACAACCCATGCTGAGGTGGCACGTGCCAAAGAAGCATTATAGCAGAATCCTACCATCACTAAGGAGGAGGTTTTACATGCATGGTACCCAGATCCTGCCCATCAAAAGGAGGTTTATCAGGAAACCATGGAAGGTCTTATGAATCTTCAGGGTGAGATACAGTACTTAAAAGATAAATCATGGAAGATGGAGCAAAATAAAGTATCAGAGATGGTCCAAACTGATTTAGATGACTTAAAGGAAGTGTGTAAAATGTTGCGCCAGGAAAATATTATTTTTTTGTTAGAGGATTGGTTAAAGGGAAACACTCCGCGTGTAAGTATTGAGACTAGATGGAAGATCCTGCATGCAAATCTGCCCCCTCATAACCTAGATTATGACAAGGAAATCACTCTGAATGTTGTTATGGATGGGTGGGTATTGAGTAATATACTGACTGATACAGGTGCTAAATTCAATGTTCTTATCTTAGATGCATGGGTACAAAATGGGAGACCCCCATTGCAGCCATCCTCTAATGTATTGTTCATGGATAATCAGACTAAGACCACTCCCATCAGAGTTTTGAAGGATAAATCCATTACCAAACAGGGAGCCAAATTCACTGGAGACTTTGAAGTTTTAGCGCTGACAGATTTAGATACCTTCCTAGCTCTATTGGGACATCCTTGGTGCTATGTAAATAATGTTAATCTTCGGTACAACAAAGGATATATCAATTTTTAAAATGAGGAGGAGAGATTTATTATCCCTTTAACAGATGGTGAATCTATGCCCTGTGTTGAGCCCTTAAGTGAAGAAGATCTGAATAGGATTTATGTACGTGTCGTCTGAGATCTAGAGATACTTGAGCCAACTAAAGAAGGAATAATTCAGTGGGAGGATGCACAATCTATTAGCAATACTATGAGTGTTGCTTGTGCTAATTAGGCTCATAGCACTCATGAGTTTATAGGGCGCGAAGTAAAGAGCATTTTTTCTAGAGGCAGAAAATTTCATTATGTCAGGAGGATAGGTAACAACTTTGTACCTTGTTACACTGGAGAAGGAGATCCTATGGCATTCTTGTGCACCATGGAAGAGCATTGGATAGACCCATTAAAAAGAAGAAATAGGCTAACATATACACTACGTGGGACAGCAACATACTAGTGGGTGGCCCACAAGGATAATATTGTAGGATGTAATGAAATTAGGATCACTCTTGCTACTAGGTTCTGCATGAGCAATCCACCTACTCAAATCTGTACTTATCGTGGTAATCAACCTGTTCACCACCATGTTCAGAAGTGTGAGAGACTCTGGACAGGAGGGAAGGAAGCTTTACCACCTTCGTTATGGGTGCACAATTTTTATTTCACTTTACAAGGATGCACGCGTGCTTGGTATGTATATGCAGAACTCCATAGAGAGACTAGAAATTGGTAGGATTTAATTGCAGGAATGGCCCAGATGTTTGACTTCTTCTCTACAAAGCCTTCGATGGAAGAAGCATTGAAATTCATAAAGCACTTAACTATGGGAGATAGTGCCAAGGCTGAAGAAATCCTTCAGGAGTTATTGGATGAAGGAGACTCCGGAGCATGTCTTGTTGAAGAAATAGAGGCCAAGACAACACTAATTCAACACGCTTTCCTTGAGAAAGAAAAAGGAAAAATGGTCTACTTAGTGGATGATGAGGAAGTAGAAAATCCAAATGTAAACCATTCAACAGGTAGGCATGAGGTATTGGACAATGCAGATACAACTGCGTGTGCCTATCATGAACCTATGAAGACAAAGAGGGTGAATATTGGATCAGATGAAAATCCTAAGGAAGCCTTAATTGGGGACTATTGGTCCATACTCTAAAGTGGAAAAAATCATAGAGTTACTAAGGGATTATCAAGAATTATTCCTTGGGGGGTACCATGAACTTAGAAGGCATGCATGAATTGTTAGGGGAGATGAAGATGAATCTTAAAGAGGGTGCGTGCCTAGTTAGAAAGAGACCCTATAGGATGAACCCCAACTTGCACAAAAAGGTTAAAGAAGATATTGAAAAAATGTTGAAGTCTGGAATTATCAAGCCCCTTGATGAGTCAAAATAGGTTAGTCCAATGGTGATAAGTATCAAGAAGGATGGATGAATCAAGATTTGTATTTGGACTATAGGGAGCTTAATGCTTCATATGTGACCGATCCATTTCCAATGCCATTTACTAAGGAAATACTAGAAGGCATTGCAGGGTAAGACACCAAATCTATTTATTTACAGACGGGTTCTCTAGTTATCATCATGTTTAGATTGCCTAGGAGGATCAAGAAAAGACTACGGTTACTACTTAATGGGGTAGCTTCGCCTATACTATAATGCCTTTTGGTTTGAAAAATGCGCCTACTATGTATTTTCACACATAGTTGTTCAAGCATTCAAAGAATTTATTCACAACTTCTTATAGGTCTATTTAGATGATTGGACGGTGTATGGATTAGTTAAGGATCATTGTGAAAATCTTACACTTAATGTTTGAAATATATAGATAGTTGAGTATGACAATCTACAATATCAAGAAGTGCATATTTGCTACACTGTTTAGGAATACTGTTCAGGACACATAATCTACAAGGAAGGTTTGTTGGTTGATCCAGCCAAGGTTGTAGTCATTATAGGCCTAAGGGAGCCTACTAGTCAGAGTGAGGTGCTGTGGATTTTTGGGTCATGCAGGATATTACAGGAAGTTTATCAAAGGATATGCCAAAGTTGTCGCACCGTTAGAAGAGTTACTGAAATGGAAAGGTACATTCTACTGGGAAGGACCGCAGCAGCGTGCATTTGAGACATCAAAGGAAAAACTTACTACCGCACCTATTCTACATTTTCCTTCATGGGATCAACCATTTCATGTACATGTTGACACCTCTAGCATGGCCATTGGCATGGTGTTGGCTCAACCTAGAGAAGGTATTGTAAATCATCCTATCTATTTTGCTAGTAGAAAATTGACTCCTATAATACATAATTACACAAACAAAGCATGAAGCTTTGTCAATGATCTATGCACTACATAAATTATGTTAGTACCTTCTAGCTACACCATTCATCTTTTATACAAATCATATGGAATTAAAGTATTTGGTAAACAAGCCCATTCTACAAGGGCACATATGTCGAAGGGTGCTCTTATTTCAGGAATTTTAATTCACAGTTGTGGTCAAACGTAAGAAAATTAATTCTAGACTAGACCATCTATCAAGAATACAGTCAGGAGAAGAAGCACACATAATTGAAGATACCATGTCAGATGCACAGTTATACAGGTCATAACAAGCATCATTAGAACTAGAGGACATTATTTTCTTTCTACGAACAAGGATGGCACCAGAAGGAATGAAATCCTTAGAGAAGAAATAACTTGCTATACGTGTAGCCCCCTATATGTTAATCAGCGATGACCTATATAAATCAGGATGAGATGAAGTATTGCATCGTTATGTGTTGGAACATGAGCGTATGGGTATTATGGAAGAAGCTCATGGTGGTATTGTAGGTGGCCACTATGTCGGTGATGCCACTGTGCACAAGATTATGCTTGCTGGATTATGGTGGGAGACCTTGTATAAAGATTGTAAGGAATTTTTTAAGGCTTGTGATCATTTTCAATGTCTTGGAAAACTAGCTCAACGAGATGAAATGCCTCTAAGACCCATTACTAGTACAAAACCGTTTGAGATATGGGCTATAGATTTTATGGGTCTTATTTCACCAGCTACATGCAGAATTGGATCACGCTACATCATAACTTGCACAGACTATCTGAAAAAGTGGGCAGAAGCAGCACCTACAAAGGATTGTATAGTAGCCACAACAACCAGGTTCTTTGGGAAAATATTATTACAAGGTATGGATGTCCTTTAAGTTTGACCAGTGATAGGGGCACGCATTTTCTTAATGAGACAATCAAAATTTTATTGGATGAATTCATGATTGCACACCATAAGACTACACCCTATCATCCTCAGGTGAATGGGACTGTTGAGGCTTTTAACAAAATTTTGAGCCAGACATTGAAAAAAAATTGTGATGTTGGACGAAAGGATTGGGATGATAAGGTATCTGTAGTACTTTGGGCATATCAGACAACATATAAAAGGTTGAACAAAGCCACACCATTTCAGTTAGTGTTTGGCACAGAAGACGTTCTTCCTATGGAATTTATGTTACCTTCTTTGCGTATTGCGCACACTGGAGGTCTTGTTGATGATAAAGAATTAGAAGAATGCATTAAAAAGTTAATCAAGTTAGATGAACAACAAGCCATAGTATGTTGGATTCAAAAACAAGAGAAGGCCAAGCAGAAAGCATGGCATGACAAGCACATCACGGATAAAAAGTGGGAGATAGGACAGATGGTGTTCCTTTATGATTCTAAGTTTTTGTGCCATCCAGGTAAACTCATGGTACATTGGTTGGGGCCGTATGTTATCACTCACATACTTGAATCATGCACTTGTTAGTTAGAGGCACTTGATGGAATACAGTTACCTAGTTACTTCAATGTGAGTAGGTTGAAGCCCTACTATAAATAAGTCTTTTTGGTGTTTGTAATAAGGTAGTATTGCCATTTAGATTAGGTTTTCAATGTTGCATTCCCTTAATGTGTTTCCTTCTTTGTCACTGTGTTTTGTCAATTCAATTGGTGTGTTTTTGTAATAAGCACGTTTACGCGCCAGAAGCCAATTCATATTTGAAGAATTTTTATGCGCAGGGGACTGCACATACCCTTAGTGTGGGGTAGGTTGTTGATATCCAGGTACAGGATTATTGAAAATAATTACATATGAAAGGAACTATCTACAGGTTTTATTCAAGGGTGGAGAATTAAAAAAAACAAGAGAGATTGCTTTTGGACACAGGGGCCATAAAGAGAGAGGAATGAAGAAACAAGTATAACACGAGGTAAGCAGGGGCCGAAAGACTACCAATGAAAGGTGCAGTGATGAAGTACTCATGCGTATGGAAGTGTGCTGAAGATAATTCTGTAGCCAAAAGGTAGAAGGGTGCACTAGAAGGTTATAGCTTAGGCGCGAAGATGTACCACGCAGAAATAATGAAAATGGTCACTTAATGAGAGGATTGTTGGTAAGTGGAGGATTAATAAATGCACTAACTTTTTGAAATTTTATATAAGGACAGCATGTGAGTTCATTTTTACTATTTCAATTGAGAGAATTTGAAAAGGGTTAAGTGCGAACGAACCGATAAACCAAATTGAGGTGCGAAGAGTGTGAAACCAGACGTGGAGAGAAGGGTTGTGTGTAGGAGAATCTTGCGCTCCCATAGGAGAAGGGTTTGAGTGAAGAAGACGCGTTACAAATAAGCTAGGGCACATGATTTCCACTAGGGCATGGATATTTAAACTAGGTTTTCGACTTGCTCGATTACAGAGAGAAGAAAAGAGAGATTATTTTCAAATTGGACCAAAGAAAGCACCTGCAACAGGAGATAAAGGGAAGAAGAAGGTTGAAGTGGAAGAAGAAATTGCTCCTAAGAGTAATTTCTCAGAATTGTAGTATCCATATGGTGTGATTATGGGATAAGAATGGGATTTCCATATTAGCCAATCTAAAATCAATGACTACAACCATCGAACATTAGATAATAAGAAGAAGCTCGATGTGTTGTTGAGCACGAAAAGAAACAATCACACGGCAGAGGATATGTCGGTATACGATGACGTGGGTGAGAATTTGCTGAAATAAAATGGAGTCTACCAGTTGTATGAGTTGTTATACTTTGGAAAGTATGAACCATTGTATCAGTGGTTGATGAGAAGATTCCATGAGGACTTCTTTTACTTTGTCGGATGGAGGGTAAGAATCATAGATGCTTTGATTTCAATAGTGACAGGAGTAAGGGCCTCAAGGTTGGATCTGGATAGTGATTTAACTGATAAAGCCATAATCTTGGAGATGAGGAAGGAGTTGGGGTATACCAAGAGTCTGCGTGGCATGGACATTAACAAATTGAAAAAGTACCCAGTACTGTAGGAAGTTGCACATCTTGTAACAAAGTTGAATGACTAAGGAAGGTGGTCCCAAGTAAATAACATGTGGTTACATGCCGCAAAGAAATTGTCTCAAGGAGTGGTCTACAATATTGTAGATCACATAGCAAAGAAAATCATTGAAGAATCACGGAAAGGTGACAGAATAAGTTGTGGTGTTGTGTTATTGTCCTTAGTATTCATGGAAATTGGGGTACCTGATGGGCCAAAAGAGAAGATTTGGGAATACCCCACGAAACACAAGACACCTATGGAATATTTGGAAAGTATTCGTGTGATGGATCAATGAGTGGACCATTCAAGAAGAGGGTAGAGATGTCGTATGATAGACTCCACGCGGCATTCGAGGAAGAGTTGCGCATACACAAGGATTTACCTTCGGTGGTGGGTAAGGTAGTTCAATTTTTCGTATACCAATATTTTAAAATCACACGATTTGTGATGAAGGACGGGGATTGGAGTCCATTGTGCAAACTACCCTATGCCTTCACAGCAAGATATTTCCAAGCATCAATTCACCGGTTCTCAGATGCACGCCACCTAACCTTGAATGTAGACAAGGTAGATTGTGACTACCACACTTTGAGGAAAAAGTATGTATATCCAGGGTGTAATGCATACATTGAAAGACTTGTTTCAGATATTATAAGCATGAAACATGTCAGCTTGGCATTTGGGGACACTGGAGTAGCACTTGTGTACCTACAGCTCAAACCCAAGCTGGAGAACACTAAGTATGTGGAGAATGAGTTCACGCTACCAGGGCCACCAAAAGGTAAGCATACAATGGAAAATATTCTAGTGCCTAAGCCCACAGAAACAATTCAGGTCGATGATGAAGAGCAAGAGCATGAGGATAGTGGTGGTTTCAAGCATAGAGGTAGAAGACAGCCTCCAAATAAGGATGAAGTTGAGCATGCAACTACTCCACCTCAGCCATAAGAGGAAGATGAGGAGGACTTGGATGTAGTCCAAGGAGAGCGTTGATTCAAGAGAGTATTCAAGATAACAAGGACCCAAGGTGCTACCCCGCAAACAATGCACAGATCACCTCGACTCGCTCCACATAAGGAGACAACCAAGAAAATGAGAAGGAAATTAAATTTGAATGAGGAAGCGTAAAATTCATAGGAAAGCGCACCTAATTCTCCTACACCTCCAGAGAATGTAGAAGAACAAAAAGATGAGGAAATGAAGGATGGAGAAGAGGAAGAAAAAGGGACATATGAGACAACAACTGAGACTGCTTAGGACATAGCAGCACAAGTTCCAAATCTTGAAGCCCAAGTTCCTAAGCAGCCTAGATCAAGAATAACAAGTGAGGATTATATTACACCAGCCATGGGCTATGCCAAGGACACATGTAAAATTGTCTGCACCTATTTCCATAGCACAATGGCACAAAAGGATTTGTATTGTTGGGAGTTAATGGATGAAGATATGACAACAGTGTGCATAAGGAAACAATTGTCATGGTTGATGCACACCTACATGGATGAATCAGACTTTTATGTGTGTGAGAAGTCATGCATGTCGAGGAGGTTGAAAAAGACATCTCAAGCCTATTGTTATGTCCAATGAGAAAATAATCAGTGCTTTGGTGAAGGTCTCGATAGAGGTCACACGCCGGAATATGGATAAAGCTACAACAATTAGGGTGCTAAGGGAGGAGATCAAGACTAAGGATGAGGAAATAGCGTGCCTAAATCAGGAAAGAGATGTGCTTATCAGCATGGCAGAGGAGATTGGTGACAATGTCATGAAGGCTAGGCCACACCTAGAGCCAAAGGTACCCAAGACGTTTCCTTCGGAAATACATTATGTAAGTACATTGGTGGACTTAGTGCTTGAAGATGAACCTCTACGCATGCCAGAACCAAAGGATCCAACATAGGAAGCAGAGCAAGAAAAGGCTTCAGTGATGTGGAAGATTGCATCATATGACGGATTGCTTCAGAGCTTGCAGGAGGAACTCAAGAAGTCGGACCAAGCACTGAATATTTGTACAGCGCCAGAGGCCGTTATAAGAACCAGGACTATTTTGGAAGACAATGAAGTCCTGAAGGCCATGAAGGGTGAGACATTGGGCCATGTAAATCGATTAGCACTTGTTAAGCAGAAGCGCGAGGCCCTTACAGTAGCTCAAGAACCACACAGTGAAAGGTTAGATGATCTTGGAAAACTCATCACTCAAAAGATGGAGTTGTTGGAAGGGAGAATGACTGGCATGTCCAGCATTGTGTTGGTCTTACAGAATGAAAAAGGAGAGATTCCAAGGGATGAATTAGATTCAATTGCAGTGGATATTCCAAAGAAAGCAGAGGTCGCGTTTAATGACTGGTAAACCTTAGAGGTGGAGATAAAAGAAGAATACCCTGAATTGATTATTCATGTTGCAGCAGAAGATACTGCAGGTTAAAGACATACTTTCATTCATCAAAATTCTTTATATTATTTTATTCATATTCTTTGATTCATTTTGAAGACAACCATTATCGGGGCGGCAATGCAACTAGTGTGGGGTAATGTTGATCAGTTAGAATCTAGCACCTAGTAAAGGTAATATAGAAGGTTCACATGGGAGAGAATAACACATTTAAAGGCACGGAAGCATTGGAGAGGATCACGTGTAGAGCAGAGACAGATTTAGGACTTAGTCAGAATTCTAGGTTGTAACATAAAGTAGATAGATATGCGTACCTGAATTCCATGAAGAGTGTAGTAGAAACGTACTGAAGGACTAAAAAAAATCATGGAATGATAAAAATATGGAGCGTTGAAACTATAGATGAAAAATGTGCAATTAAAAAAAAGTGATGAGAATGAACCTAGAGCGGAACGTGTGTGTGTATTTGTCCTAATGTGTAGTGTACCTGCATGGTTATTAAAGCATGTGTGCTTCCGTTGAGTTTTTTGTCATCATCTTTGTTGTTGTTGTTGCCCCCATTTGAATGCTTGTTTCTCATACGGCCATACATACAAGAAAAAAATGATCAAGTAGTCCAATATGTATGTATATAAGTGTAAAAATCCTATGTAAAAGATGCATATATATGTGAAAGTATGTAAAATACGCAAATGTAAATGTAAAAGTAAATGGAACATGTGCACCTGATCTATGTCGAGAAAGAGTGTAGAAGGATATCATGTACTGCGAGTTTTTGGGGTGATCTCAAGCCATAGGTCAAAGAAGTGTAGGGAGGAAATGCTCTATGTCCTCCAAGCTCTAATTGCTTCCCTAAATGTGTGTGAAGAGATCTCTATATCGTCCTAGTTTTTTGGGTGATCCGACGCCACTGGATGAAGTAAGTGTAGAGAGGCACACCCACTGTAACCTCCAAGCCTGTAACTGCTTCCCATAAATGCTAACAACACCATGTCTTGTAAAAGCCGTTATGTATGGGGTTCGTAGAATGGTCTGAACCCACTCATTGTATGTAACCCACAATGTCAAGGGAAAAAAGTACGCTGAACTGAACCGGTGTAAATGTGTTGTATTAGTATAAACCCCCAAATGATGCCCCCCCTCTTTGGGGGCGCAAGTGATGTCGCTGATAGGAGAAATGTGGCCCCAAAAGAGGACCAACCGCATGTACGTTGTAACCCTGGAAAGTGCTTGGTAGAAACCAAGGCACACATAAACAAGAAGGTTAGCCAAAGACAAGTGTAAACATGCATGCATGTAGAAAACAATGTGTAAGCTATGCAAATAGTGTAAAATCTACCAAGAAAAGTAATGTAAACATCCAAGAAGATAAGTAAGCTGCACAAAGTGGGTTGCAAACATGGGACATCACTCACGATGTCACAAGACACATAATGCCATCATGGTCATAAACAACAGACAAGTGTGCACACCAAACATAGGGTAAGACCTACAAACAATAGCAGACAATAGCAGATAAATGGCAAACAATGTAATCAAACAAGTATGGAAACAAATATCCCTGCATAGCAAATGTTGCACCTGAAGCACCCGTTAGCATGTTAGAGAGATAACTAGTATGTCAAAAGTGTGTAGAACCAAGTAATGGAAAGTTTTAAGTCCAAAATGAAACAATAGCACTTGGAAGAGACGAATGTGGATGCCCCCAGTGACAAGTGTAGGAAGGTTAGAAGATGATCATAACCCATGTTACGTGTAAGAGACATGTATCTGCGAACACAACTAGAAAAAGGCATGAATGCATATGTGTGTATGATATAGATAAATGACATACAAGTAAGCTAACTAGCATGTGTAATAAATTGATCATGAACAAGCACAAATAAGCAAGACTAAAAGCAACCATAATATGTGGTGTGTTGTGGATGGATGGAATGAAATGCAAAATGGAGTGATAGGAGTTGCATGCCCCTCAAGTGAATGGAAATGTATACAATGAGGTTCATTTTGTTTCTCCCCTTAGCAGTCAAGAATGAACCGTAAACGAGAGTGCGTCATTGGGAAATGGTCGAGTAGTGTGTGTTGTATCTAATGCGTTGTGAGGAATGTGTAGGTGTAGTGATGAGATGTGGCCTAGCGACGATGTGTGTGTGAACCTTATATTTGAAGTGTATATCATGACTAAATGAATGTAAGAGTGATGATTTAGCCTAAGCGTATATCACTATAAGATGAATGGATGAGTGATGATTTAGCACTAAGTGTATATCACTACAAAATGTAAGGAGGGTGTGGTGATGTAACCTAAGGTGTAGACCACTAGAAAATGATAGAATATGTGATGATTTAGCCTAGAGCGTATGTCACTATGAGATGAATAGTAAGGAGTATTGATGTAACCTAAGGTGTATGCCACTACAAAATGAGAGAATATGTGACTATTTAGCTTAAAGTGTATGTCACTAGCCTAAGAATGTCAGACGGTGAAAGGTCGAATAGAAAATGGGTAAGTTCCATTTGATTTGTAAACCCTCAGTAGTCGAGTATGGACCAAGGAACTAAAGTGTGTCATCGGGTAGTGAGTGTGGCACGTAGAAGACAATGTAGTGTATGTAATGGTAACAGTCGACCATGTGGGGAGTGGAATGTGTAAGTATGTCAATGCAAGATGAATAAAATTTGTAAAATGCAAGTGTGATGTGTAGAATATGTAGTATAACTATGTGCAATATATAGTAATGTAATGTATAGTGTAGCGTGTATTAAGTGTGATAAATGTAAGAGCATATAGTATGTAGAATGTAATGCTAGAATATGTGTGAAATGTGTAAGGTGTATATGCATAAATATGTACACATAAGGATAAGTGTATGTAGATAGAATGTGTAATATGCCAAATGTAACGCTGCAAGGACATCTTGTAACGCAAATTGTAGAATGTGTAAAATGTAATGATGTAGACAGACTAGAAATGTAGTATAGATGATAACATGTAGAATATGTGTGAAGATGTGTGGTGTAATATGTATGGTATGTAGACAAATAGATAATTCAATATGTAGGATAAGTAGTGTAGGATGTAAGACTCATAGACATTGGTGTATGCCTAATGATGACTAGCATAATGTAAGATGTGTGAATACGTGAATGTCAAAATGTGGTAGTAGGATGTAGGGTGAATGACGCATAATGTATGAAGAAGTGAAATGTGTAATGCTTATGGTTTAGTGTGTGGGGTTCAGTGTAGTAGTAATCCCTCAACAATCAAGTGTGAACCAAAGCACAAGAGTGTGTCATTGGGTATTGATGACACTAAAATGTGTAATGAGTATGCCTATGAATGATAATGCAAATATGAAAGAGATGCACCTATGTTAATATGTGGAGGGGGGATTGTGTTAGATTTCATGCCCCCTAAGTGTACTATGATGATGGAGATCTATGCAACAATGCGAGAGGTCTCATGCCATTGTGGGAGAGCATTGTCTATGTCATGATAAGAGAGAGGGCCAACACAATGGTAGGATGAAGCAGCAGTAGGACCATGTGATGGTGGTGGAATTTGAGATGTGTCTTGTTCATCATTACGAGTAGTATATTTTCACATAAGTGATTGGTTTTAGGTTATGAGGGATTGATGGCACTGCAGAAGATTTAACAGGAGAAGAAGGTGGTCTGATTTTGAGAGGTGGTTGTGTAATTTCACTTGGTGATGTTGTGAATGACTTGAGAGGAAGAGGTGTTGCACTTATTTGCAAATGAGGTTGCTTATGTTGATGTCGTAGATGACTCGAGAAGAGGTGTTGTATTGATTTTGAGGGGTGGTTAATTAGGCGGCTTTTGACTTTCCTTAGAAATGATGACATGATGCTCATTAGAAGAATCAAATTTAAAAACCCATTGAGATGTAACAAGTGGAGATGAGCATGTAAGAGAATGTTGTGCGGTGAATAAGACGAAAGCTTGACACTCAGGATGATGGATTATTCATTGTAAAGCATAGAAATAATTATCATTATGTCCATTTATTCAATGATAATTACAATATAGAAGACCATGATATTTTGCAAGTTGGTAAGGAGGATAACAATGAGTAGATGGCAAGCTGACTAATTGATGAGTTATGAGCTTCAAAAAAATAACATGTTGTGTATCATTGATTGCAATCTTGAGAGGCATAGAGAGCGGAAAGATTTGAGGTTCACTGATGTGAGCACATGTAGTAGACATAGACTGAAGATGTGATGTACAAGGAGAACAAACGTGAGCCTGAGAATCGTTCTTAAGATGTTGGATTTCATATTTGAGCAATGCAATTTTGGATTCCATAGACTGAAATTTATCTTGAAATAAATAATGAAGAGCTTGAATGGATTTTCAAATAGATTGATTGGATTTGGAATCAAGGGAGTCCTCAGAAAGAAGACCAAAAAGAGCATTGACTTGGGTAGGCAATATGTTGATAGGAAGACACATAGTCTCTAGGATTTTTTGAAGAGTGTCTTTACAAGATGGGTACATTTGAATCAATTGAAGCAAGGAGACTTGACAAACATTAGAATCCATGATAGAAAAGATGAGAAAATCCCTAGAACGAAGGTGGATTCGAAGATCGGGTTCACCAAAATGATTAACTAAAAATGGACTAAACTAGGAAGTAGTAAAGGATACTTATTCTAAGTCAAGGAGAACAGTATAAACTATAGTAAAATAAATGTAATAAAGAAGTATGTAAATGAGATCTAGTGATAAATATGTAACATGAAAATACTAAACCCTAATGTGCACAGAGAGAAGAGGAAAGAACTCAACTGATAATGGATGAATTGGTGGGACATGTGTCGCAAATATAGACTAGAAAAATCAGAAACAAGAATGATTGTGTCGGAGTGTCCTGTAAAGGATAGAGCTAGGAGGATCTAGCTAAAATAGAGTGTACATGGAAGAGGACTGGGGCACCGCACAGGAACTCTGTTATAGTCTATAAAATTGGTTCCCTGGTCTAGGAAAAATAGCTTTGTAATCTGATCTTCACAGGATCATGAAAGGTGATCTGAAAATATTTTCTACCTATCACATCTAATTTTGGTGTATTGCGTCGGATGTGCGCCAATATAATCCAAGATGGAAGAAATGACCTAAAAAAGACCCCAAAAACAAGCATCAAAACCCTAAAAAATAAAAACACATATTAAGGGTTTGGACTGACCTCAACTTGCCACAATCGTGTACTTACTAAGTTGAGCATTGCACTACATTCTTGGACTCAGACGGTAGTTTTATGTGTACATGTGCGCATGAACGTGCCCTAGGTTGCTCTTGTTTCTAGTTGCACTTTTGTGAAGTAGCCAGTAATAACTATGTGTAGAAAATGTAATGGAAATGTGTGCATGTAATAGAATAGAATCCCCCCCCCCCCTATCAAGTTTGATGCAAATTTCCTAGCCTTCTGCCTTGATGATGGAGCTATGTTGATGCTATTGATCTCCAATGAAATATATGGATGTAACTCTATATGGAGTGATAGATATTACGATGATGTTAGGTCCCCTCATTATAGTCTCATAAATTTATATTTTATAGGGTTCTCTTTAGTCTAATTTTGTAATTAACCCTGAAAAGGCCAACCAAAAGAAAATTAAAGATGTCAAACAGATAGAAAGAGCCTAAAGAAGAGGTAGGAAATCTCTAGAAGGATTAGGGCACCCATGGTGGGACCATGGCACCCACAGATGACCTAGTACTAATATGGGCACCCCAGCCGAGGCTCAAAAAACATGAGATGACATAATCTAAATAGGCATATGGGTACAAGAGGTTCATAATGACGAAATAAAATAAAATAAAGTTGCCAAAATACGGGGGTTAATTAGTACTTTTTTCACTCAAGAACATTCTAAATAGTAGTATGAGACCAGGATAAATAAATGTCTAAAGTGCATGATTTTGTAACTACATAACCATGGTTATGTGTTACCTCTTGTTTTTAATTATTTATGGGCCATGACATATGTCTTTCTTGATCATTTTCTGCTTATGGCCGCTTCAGCCATGATTGTCTTGCGACATTGTGAGCGATGTCCCATGTATGCAACCCACTTTTTGCGGTCCCTCTTATATTCACATTTACTTGTCATATTGTATTCTATTGCATAATATTTAACACTAACACTTGTTTCTATTCTATCTTGTTTGTATGTGCCTTGGTTTCTACTATGCATATCCCCTACCCTTTACAGGTATCCAATCCATGATATGTATATCAGTTTCAGGTCCTCTTATTTGGGCCACATCCTCCTGCATTTGTCACATGCACCCCAAACAAGGAGGTAAACTATTAGGTGAAAAAATCACCCTTTTAACAACACAGAGCTCCAAAACATAACAAAACAACACATTACAAAACTTGAAAAAGCACACAGTCATAGAGTGATCCAGAATCAAACTTGGATTACAAACACAGAGCAGACACTAGCACCCAGTGTCGGACAAGAATAGTGGGTGCTTGTGTCCCACCTAGTTGTTTGTGTCCTAGGGATAAAAACAAATAGTTTATCAGTTCAACATAGTTTATAGTACGGATCCACACTATCAGGCACTTGCTTTCAGTTACATAATTCATTCAACCAACTAAAATTTAATTATAATCGACTACAATCAGTTATAAATCAAGACGTGTCTATCTGTAGTGGTACTTATCATTTGAGAAGTGTAATAGAAGGAGAAAAAAATACACCTTTCTCCCCAACACTTTTCTCTTAGCGTGAGATCACCCAAAAAACTCATCCTTGGAGTGAGATCGCCCAAAAACTCTCTTTACATGAGATCACCCAAAAACCTCGTCCTTAGTAGAAAAATGCTCGAATCCATGGATTAGAACTTCGTGGTTGGTAATTGATCACTCCCAACCCCATCCAACAACATCTCTAAGATAAACAAGACAAATTTCTATCCTTTAATATCTCATACATCAGGTGCACTCTTTCCTTAGCTACTACTTTTACGTACTTATACATAAGTTACTCTGATTTTTCACATACATGAATTTGACTGCTCTCTTGTTCTTATTTTGTAGGTCCTTCCTTACAAGCAATAAGAAGCAGCTCACATCTACAAAGACAGGTTCGAACAACACAATACTACACATACACTTCACCCCCAGGGTCTACCTACCTTTCCTAGTTGCCACGCTTCATAGCATGATCACTTCACGTTTCATATGGCTACTTTTCTACTCATAAAGCTATCAGCTTCATTTCTCTTTGGTTTACAAGATACTAATCTTATATCTACTTTATTCTATCGAGTATTCACTCAATGGCATAAAGTGGGGAAAAATGTAGACACAAAATATATGCACTTGGGTACATTTCTAGGTCCTAAATCATACTAATGTATACATGATTCCTGAGCAAGAAAACTAGAGGTTGAAAAATCCTTTTGGCATTTTCATTTCTTTATATCTTACATTTTATTGGTCTTACACATCTAACAACTCTATCAGCACTTAACTAGTTTATCTTTTATGGCCTCGAACACTAGTGCCCAGTTAGGAAAAAAGCACTCAAGCGCTCCTATCCCTTCTAGGTGTCCTTGTCCCTCTCTTCCTTATTCTTACTTTTTTGGGTCCTTTTCACTTCTTTCTCACCTTTAACACTTTGGGTCATCCTTTTAGTTGTCAATTATGAAATTCAAACAAGGGAATCATATATAAACTTAGTTCTTTTAAATCAAGGGCCAAGCACTATAAACATTATCTATCACCACCTAAGCTTGCATAAAGGCACAATATCATTATAAGGCATACAGCTAGCACATTCATACAAGGGACAAGGGCTGCATTGATCTACATACAGACATAGAAGGGGAGTTTATTCTATTCCATTACACACATTTTGCATATTCTGTACAATCTATATGTAGTCCACTATCATCATGTAACTTACACAAGGGAAACTTAGGGCATGGAACACACACACACACACACACACACACACACACACACACACAGAAATACATGGAGTCTGAGATGTAGTGCAATGATCGATTATAAGTTCACTCTCTGGGTGACTGTCAAGGTTAGTTCGAATCCTCATTCTGCATCTTTTTTTATTAGATTTGATGTGGTTTATGGATATGTGTAGGTAGTCATCTATTTTATAGGTTACGTGTGTGATAGGAAACCTGATAGCGAAGTTGGAGTGACAAATTGAATATTGGAGTGAAGACCTTTTGACCTATAAAAATTCATAACCTGGGCATCTAAGCGGACACATGCACCCAAATTAGTCACTAGCACCTAGGTCACTCCTATCTTTTTGTGGGCGCTTCTGTCCTACACATTCTTATGGTTTTGAACCCTCATCAGGCCTTTGAAACTTTTTTCACAGCCAACTCTAGCATATACACAATCCAAATCAATCCCAAGTTACATGGAAATTAGCTAAGTCATCATCCCTCTCTCATTTTCTTAGGGTTTTACATTGTTAAGTGCTTACTACTTGGACATTACTATATTTTATCACTTGAATATCATTTATTATAGTGGTTACTCTGAAATAAGGTTTAACATAATTTAGATTCAATCATATGCAATTAGGGCCAAAAAAATATTATATAATCATAAATTTTAAGTTTGTAGGAATCAAATTGGTCCAAATTAGCTCTCTGATTGAATCAATTGACTAATTGGTTGACTTCTTGATGTAATTAGGGACAATTAAGCCCCATATTGCATTATATGTAGTCATAATCATGTTAATGAGGTTAAAATTGACCCAAATTACATCTTTAATTGATGAAACCCAATAATTAGTTCAATTAATGATGGAATTGGAGAAAATTAAACCCCAAATAACATTATATTTTCACAATTAGGTCATCAAGGATCAAATTGGCCCAAAATGCATCCTTGAGTGAACCAATTAAGATATTCCTTCTTCTGGAATATTTTGATTTCTTCAAGACGTTGTTTGTGTCTTCGCTCTATTTCTAGCATGTATTGAACTTCTCCCTTATTATTTCATGTAATTATTGTACATTCTTTGCATGTCATTGTAATTCAGATGTTGATGCGCCCACGTCTTATTGATTTAAAAATCTAAAGTCCGCAATTTCCTTCAACTTTTCATGATCACGTGTCCAATATCATATGTTCCCATTCATAATTGAGTATTTCTTATATTTTTCTAAAAATAAAATTCCCATGATGCTTGGATTTTACTCTTCTTGAAATTTATGATGAGATTTTTCTGGTACATTCTCATTTACAATCTCCCTCTTAACACTTTCACAAAAATTCTTTTTTTAAAATGCACGAAATTATTTCAATGGTATCTTATCCATATACAAATTTATTTCAATGGTGTCTTAGAAACAACACAAAAGGATCTCTAAAAATCATTTCTTGTGAAGGTTGATGTAGCTTTGATTGTTTGCCAAGTATGTGGCACTTGACTCAACTTTCCTACTCTCTTACAGTAAGTTGAGAATGCAACTAATTTTCTTAGCATAAATCTTGATGAAGGGCCTAAGTTTATTTCTCCATGGGAAGGAAACGAATGTGTGGAATCTTTTGCACATTTTCCACCAAATCCTACCTTGAATTTTGTTAATATTTACATAGATCTATGCACTCTTTTAGCTTAAAAATCTTCAAGTTATCTCTTGTTATTCTATTGAACAAATGAAGATATCATGGGGTTCTTAGATAGATCATCTTTTTCCCAACCCTTACTGTTGCTAATCTATATTATCATGCTCAAAGGAGTACATATATGCGTGTATGGGAACCAAAGTCACACACTTATGTTGATGATTGTGAGGAATACTCGAGTGGTAATCTTAAAGATGCATACCCTAGGCTTGTAAATTAGGTACTCATCCAAAATATGATTCTACCACATGATTCCAAGATGAAAATAAGGTTTCAACTCCATGCTCATGGGAAAATTTAGGAGTTCGTACATTCGAGAAATTGTCGTTATCTTTGGGAGTTGTGAGGTTTGTAAAATATAATTTTGACACATCTAAATTTCCTATAAATGTCGGTAACCAATCCATAAGGCCCCCAAAACCTAAACAATGACCATATTCTTTCCCAAAACAAACATCAATTATATAATTTATACCCCAAAATCTTTAGGTTGAATACTGAAATCCTAAAAATACCTATGTACTGGCCAGATTAGATTATGAAAAACTATCTCCTAAATCATGGCTCATGGAGCTATGAGACTAGTTCCATAAGGTGCAAAGTGAACCTAATTTCTTATATTTACTAAAATAAATTTAAAATATAAGAAATAATATTTAGAATCGAGAATAATAAAGATAAATAGTATACTTTGTTAACAAATAATCTATAACGTGTATGTGTTCCTATTTCTAAGTATGCATACATGTTATAGCGTGTACACATTTTTTGGTTCAATGATTACCAAACCTGGTAATTTAAAGCATGAAAACCCTTTTTAAAACTGCATACCTATTTCGCTTAAAATCACTTTTTTGGCCATATTTTGGCCCCCATCTCCATGCGCTTACCTATATCATATCTTTTCATATTACATTATTTTTCCTTTACACCACATGTTTACCACCTAATGGCATTACAACCCTTAGGTAAGCTCTTAGTTTTTTCCCTTATTCTTACAACCCTCAATATTCTAGTGAGACCCCACTTCATTATCTTATACATAGGCTTTTGAACCTTGCATCTTTTATATGAGTGTGATATACTCTCTTCTTGATCCAGGACTTTCATGCCCCTATTCTATATCTTTGTCTTATGTATTTGGCCTTAGAATAGGCCTCTATTTATATCCTAATCTATATTATTGAAGTGTTAGGAAATTAGTGTTTATTGTAGGTAATTATTTTTGGTTAATAATTATTATGTCATAATTATGTTAAATTAGTTAGGTTGTTATGTTGTATATATATTGTTATAAAAATATATATTTATGACATAGTTTATTGTTAGGAATATTGTTAGGAGTAGTTATAGGGGGTTCCTATATTTTAGGAACTGTAATCTCCTATAAAAGTGTAATTCGGGAATATCATTGTAATGGGCATTATTACTATACTGCGAACTATTATTCAAATCTACTATGCAAATATCTTGTTCTCTAGATTTGGTATTAGAGCGAGTATTTCTCATAGCCTAGTTTTCTCTTTGGTTGCATGGATTCTTGAGATTAGTTACAGGACTGGTTAATTCTCTTATGCCCCGGTTGCATGCATATTGATATCTTTGTCATTGGGCAGATGCTTTGTATTTCTTAATGTCTATAGCTCATAAGGAGCATGTTTTTTCTGCTAATTGTGTAGTAAATGAAAATTAACTTCTAATTTGTTCTAAATTATATTGCTCATGGGATCAAATATTGGATTGAAAAAAAAATGGTGGGTGAGGATAGTGCAAATGGTAAGAAGATCTAAGACTAGTGAAAATACACTCATGGTGAATTTCCCTTGCATGTTTAGATGCCTCATTTCTATTCTAGCGAAACAGATCCTCAATGGCCAAAGAGTGGTGGTGGAGCAATGCAAGGATATTTGTTTTTCTAGTCGAATTGTTCTCCAGAAAATGAATTACCTACATTTTATAAGAAATAAAATGATTCCACGCATGCAACTTTGTAATATATGTGAGAATGTTCATTTCCAATAAACAAGTGCATGCATTCTATTGGTTTCAATGGACTGTGCTTACATGGATGTAATAAAAAACACCTGCCAAAGCATTTCAGTTCTCATGTGGCTCTGCCAAGCCATCAAATTGACCATCTATCAAGCCCATGTGTTGTGGATTCTAGTGTTACACATAAAAGCAGGTCTATGTGTAAGCTAATGATTTGTTGGAGTCTCAAAAGTTGTCTTTGTTTATTATATGATTCGAGTGTCACGTAGAGTGTATAGTTCTTAATAGGCAATAGGTAATTTAAATTGTATTCAAGTATTTTGTCTCTATTACATTGTCAGTATATTGTCTTTGTATTTTGTAGATGCATCAAAGTCAATATTAAGTCATTGAGTATAAGTTGTGTTTGTTAGTTTTATCAAAAGACAAGCTAAGTATCAATATAAGGATTATCATCAAAAGTATTAGTAGTTATATTGTCAAAGTCAAATAGTATTGTAAAAGTGTCATTTGTAGTATTTCATAAAAGTCAATAGTGAAATAAGTCATCATCAATAATTCGAAAAGTAAAAAAAATTGCCTCACTTTTCAATAATTGGGCGTCCATCTTGTGGGGATAAACTATACAATGAGCTCCATGATCAAATCCAGTTGAGTTAACAACAAAGTTACTAGAGGTCGGAGGCAACGGAGGAAGGAGGGAAATCAACGCCTCTCGTTAGTCACCAACGACGGGGCTGCATTTCGGTATGGTGGCATCTATTTTTCAGTTGTGTGGTGTGTGTAGAATAAAATGGTGTGTGGTTTCCTTCCCCTATTATGATTGAAACGAGGACAATGTGCATTTTTGAATCTGAGAACAGTTGTATAGGAGGGCAGTTGAACTGGAGTGATCCTTTGTTTGCTAAGATTCTTCGATTGTCATTCTTCTAACATCGATCGGTCAGTGAAAGAGCATTCACTGGAAGGGATAACGGGAACTATTGAGTTCGCGTATGTAGGTAAATTGGTGGAAGTGTGATCATCTAGTATGGGATTCATTTTGGTGAAGAGGATTGGTCATGTGCAGCAAGATCCAAGCCAGCAGTATGCAGACCTAAAAGTATGTGGAGGCATACGATTCTATTCTACTTTTTTCGATATGTTTTCTTCCTATGTAAACACTAAGGGGGGAATGTTAGGAAATTAGTGTTTATTGTAGGTAATTATTTGTGGTTAATAATTACTATGTCATAATTATGTTATATTAGTTAGGTTGTTATGTCATATATATATATATATTGTTATAACAATATATATTTACGACATAGTTTATTGTTAGGAGTGGTTATAGGGGGTTCTTATATTTTATGAACTATAATCTCCTATAAAAGTGTAATCCAGGAATATCATTGTAATGGGTATTACTCCTATACTGCGAACTATTATTCAAATCTACTGTGCAAATATCTTGTTCTCTAGATGAAGTGAGAGAGAGGATAATCATTAATATTGACCATCTTAGGTAACATACACCTAATGCTTTTTGTTAGACGAGTAATATGTTATCATTCGTTGATGTTTATTTCAAACTACAATTTGCCCCACCTCCATGTGAGTTGTGATTTCTTTCCCCTTGAATTATGTCTATACTAAAAGGCAATGTTGGGAATTATCATAGATTTTAATATATTATAGTCAATGGTGTATTAATTACTATATTAGACATATAGAATAGTTTTTATTACTCATGTAGATAAGTGAGTATCTGCTAGATATTAGAAAGTGAGTGGTCTTGACTCTTATAATATAGGATCAAGCATGTGCACATGCACACGCACATACACACGTGTGTGTGTGTGTGTGTGTGTGTGTGTGTGTGGGTGTGTGTGTGTGTGTGTGCACGTATGTGTATGGGTATGTGTATATACCCATTTATAAACATATACATATATGTGTATGTGTATAAACACATTTATAAACATATACTTATATGTGCATACATACATACATATTATGTTGGTAGATATCAATCTAAAGCATCTTATCTTGAATTTTATGCATACCACATTAATTAAATATTTAATTACATTCTCCTCATATTTTTACTAGGTGATAAAATAAAAAACTTTTCGGAAAAAGCTCCCCAAACTCAACAGTATGGTCAAGATATTAGTATTTTTGTGATTGACTTTTTAAAGTTTAGTAGAATTTTTAAGTAACACTCAAATGAACATCAAATTTATTATATGAAATAAAATTATACATAATCACACCAATAAATCCCTTCTCTTATTCATAATTATATAAAATATCTCAATTTTTAAAATAAATAATGTACTTCTTATTTATTTATATATTTTACATTTCTTTTAAAATATTCAGATCTTTATATATTTAAATTAATTTGTACCACTATGTGAGAGATAGGATTAACCTTCATTCTTATATTCTATGATCATACATATATTTTGAAATGTATGTGGCTACTTGTAGTGTAGTGTAATGTGCAACGTATGTAGTTACTTTTCGTGCATTATAATATAAAAATATCTATATTTAAATATATAAAATAACAATACATAAAATAACAAAGTGAACATTATATTTCTTAATATTAATAATGTAAGATAAGAAGGTTGGAGTCTTTTTTAACATTTTAAAAGTTGACTTGCAAGTTCTTTCCCATAAAACCAACATTTGTGAAGACAAATTGGATTCACCGACCTCGTCCATTTCGAGGAAGAAAGATTTTCATTCCACGTCGCCGACTCGCCGACTTCAGCGGAGTGAAATGAGATGATGATGTGGCAGCTCGCCAATGGTCATATTTTACCTGCGTCACGTCACATCCCTTGCAGGCAAACGGATTGCTCACCTTTTTCCCGCAATTAAATCATGTTATCACATGGTCAAAAGGTTGCCAAAATGATAATATGTGTTCATATTGATGTTTGTGGGGCTTCTTATTGTTTATTGCTTTGTCAATTATCATTTGAAATTATTGTTTTACTGGCACGATTTCATAATTTTGAGTGGTATGTCTTTTGTTTTTTTAATGCATTTTAATTGTGTTCTACGACTTTTATTATTTATGAATTGTTGTTAGGTTAGAAAGTCCGCAAATAAAGATATTCTATATGAGGTGGTGTAATTGACAATGCTTCCTACGAATGCGGAACTACAATATATGGTATCTATTCTCAATATTTAGTGATTGAGTTTTTTTATTGACACAGAGGTCCCATCAACCCATGTTATGACCCATAGCTATAACTATGACGAAAACTTAAGTCTCCATTAGAGGGAATTATTTTCTATTCTCTCCTTGAGACTTCCCTTACTTATGACCACGCAATTGTACCTAGTTTTACGGATACACTTGATGCATGTTCTAATTATAGTCATAGTTATTGTCATTATGATTATGATTCTAGTGACAATTTTAATAATAATAAAAAAGATGATCCTTTTCTTCCTCTTCTTAGAGATAAAAGTGAATTTTTTTTACAATGAATCTCTTTATCCAATTGAAATGCAAATGTTATTTAAACACATACTCTACTTTTTCTCCTGTTACAAAAAGTGCACATACTTGTGCTATTGATAATACAAATGAATTCCTTGCTAATGTCAATGATGTTTCTCTAGATATTATATGTAATATTAGGCCTTTTTCCATGATGACACATCATTTCCTACCTCTAATGTTCCTATTGAGGATCCCTTCTCTCCTTCTACCATGCCTTTATCATCTCTCTTCACCCATTGATTACGGCCACTTCCGCTTCCTAAGGGCTACATTCCCTTGATTATTTAAATCCACCTCTTAGAAGCTTTGATGATCTCAACGAGTAATAATTTTCATATTTCGGACTTCGAGTTCATAACTTTTAGAATTCCCACCTTTGAACAGTCCCTCCAAAACAACTAAAATAGATACCCAGTCCATATTATTCTCAAATATGAAACAAATATCATTCATATGACCTATGGATAAAATAAATGTGGAAATATCTCAAAACAAGTGTAGACACCAAAATTGGGTCACACGCTCCTTGAACTTTCGTTAAATAATCAAATTAAACACACTCACCTAACCATGGCCCCTTACACCCCACACTAATATTAATTTAATTAATTAAATTAAATTAATCCATGTCCTCACAATATTTATTATTTAATTACCCTAATTAGGATAATTCCCACCCCACCACCTCACCTTAAGTTTATTCTTAGTATGTTGCCATAACTAACTAAGACCTAGCTAAACCCTAAAAATCAAAGCCTACATTCCCTCTAACCACATTCCCGCATAAAAAAGGTAACTCCCGGTCTTACCCGGATGAATAGATAGATCTGGCAGAAATCATTGCCATGATCTCTCATTTTTAGTAAACTTAGGGAATCCCACCCTAACCGACGCCGGTCACCTCTGAACTGACGCCAGTCAACCCGGAACCGTCGTTGGTCACCTTTTATTCCCTTTGGTAACCTTATTTCAAGGTTGGAACATTTCTGAGAGCAAGAAAGGATATTCAGAGTTGCATGCAAGCGAGACCAGCATTATTTTATGCATCTAGACATCCAGAGCCATCACCAACATCAATTAAAGGGTCATCGCATTCACGGGAGCACTTCGGGAAAGCACCACTATGGGACCATACATGTATTCACCGATCAACTACCTCCACCACTCAGCCATCATATCCTTAACACAGTAAGTACGGCCCTAATCAGTATAGTTTATTTTAGTTAGTAATCTTTATTACTCATGTTATTAATCTATTATTTGCATGCTTATTGCTTCATCACCTACTTGATTTTAAACCCAAAGATTCCTTCACCCACATCACCAAATCACCTATTCTCACATGTTGTACACTTTTGAGCATATCTAAGATCTCCACAGACCCCCCATTCACTCGCCCAAACTTTATTCGACCTCAAATCACCCCTACCATTTAACCTATTTTGAGTTTCTTTCACCTCGACCATACTGACGCCGATTACCCATAACCGTCATTAGTTCTACCTAAACCGACATCATTCGCATTTATTCAACGTCGGTATCTATTTTTTACACTTTGACCAAGAACAGACCCAACAACCACCCTACCAATTGACCTAAATAACCCAAAATCTGACCCTGACCAGTCCCAAAACCTTAACAGACCCCTCACCTCTCAGATCTAACTATAGCCTAGCCTATTGTGATTGGATTTGCTTATTGTATTTGAATAAGATACATAAATCATATCAACTACGGTAGGACCTTGTTTACTTCTCGCATTAACTTGTTTTAAACAGTGGATTGACAACCGTCTACGAAGTATCACGCTTCCCAGAACTAGCATATGCTAGGCATTCCACTGTCATATATCATTTAACTATATTCTTGTGGTCTTGTTTTCTATCACAGGTAGTTCCTCCTAGCCAAAAGGAAGCTCTCACATTCAGTTGTGGATCAAGAAGTCAGAATGCACGCAACAACCATCAACCGACCAACACTAAACATGTATTCCTCCTTGGCCCTTACCCTTATCTGTTTCGTCATTTCAAAAAGGTAAAGAAAACGGTGAAACAACAAGCTCTAAAAATGAGTTGATTACATAAAATTACACACACACAGATTCACCAAATTTCTTTTAAGATAACAAAGTGTATCAAGAGTGAATTAAACCTCAAAAAACATGATTCAATTCATTCATACAACGAAAAGAATCTCCATTTAAGAATGCATCTTTTATTATATTAAACTCAAAACATTATGTCTAAAACAACTGAGAGAGAATACATATGGATCACTTTCTAAATATCCACTGAGATGTCCAAGTGAGCCCAAATGCATAACAATGTATTTCTAACTCTAAAATAGTCCTTTGACAATGCATGAATGAAAACTTGGGTCATAACCAACTATCAATAATTGTCTCATATAAGAGTGCCTCATTCATTACTAATAAGTTTGAATTAATATTGTCTAATAAAGAGGTGTTGTAATCAATAAAAATATCCCAAACACACTTGCCTCTATGTAATTTCATCCAAGTCTACCTCCTTTACATACTTCCAATGAGTAATTCATCGATCCATTAAATATTAGTTATTGATTCTACCTCAAACTCAAGCATTAATCTCGTCTAATCCTTAACAAATATGGCATCAAACTTTCTTGATATAAGTCATTGTTATTAGATATATTAATTGTATAATTTTTTATTTAAAACGATAAAGTCACGAATTTCAATTATAGGTCATTTCTATAGTTGTATAAAACCTACAAATAACCTATATCATTACATATATCTTCGAACCACATTTCCAATGCAACAAATGTCAGTAAAAGAGGATCTTCAAATAAGGATATATGACCCAAAAACTAATAAAAATGATAAAAACTACACAATAATATGAGAAATAAACACCGAATAATAATAATATAGAAATTGAATTCATTCGGGATGTCAATTACAATGATAGAGGTTGCATTTTATAATGTTTGATCTCCTACAAAGGTGGAGTCAAACTTCATCTTCAATCCCTCATATCACTGTCCATGAATCTCTCAGATTTATCCCTATGATATCTCTCTCATCCCTTTATTATCTCACACACCCAAATAGCTACGTGAGTTGTTTATTCAACAACTTCACTCAGAAACAACTATTAACTGTATTATTAATATGAGTTATATTAACTCATTATAATAATATTACAATTTATTAATAATGTCACAATATATTTCTAACATTCACTCCCCTATTGTTAACATAATTAATTCCCAATATACACTCCCCTAATGTTGATAACGTATAACATAACTCCTTTTTCTACAACATGTTGCATGGGATTGCCTCATAATCTGGATCAAAGAAAGGTGTGTGAACTTCCAATTGGTTGATTGTCTTGCTACACATGACCACAACTATGCGAAGGAACACATCCCGCATTTACTCCATGAAAAGAACGCACTCGGCATTCGACTGGTGGATCATTTTCATAAAGAAGGAAGGTAGTCAGAGGACTGCTACATCAGTGAAAGTTTATCTACCTTTTTACATCGGTGGTTTTCTGGATCTACCACCAACCCTTTCCAAATCTATGAGTGTTACAATAAACTTAGAGACATACTCTACAATGTTTTCTACCATGAGGTTACATTCTCACACATTATAATTGAACAGTAATGTGGCATCTGTTTTTATTGCAAAAAAATAAACACACAACTACCACCACAACTTTGTGTGGCCCTGTCGTTGGTGACTGGAGAGAGGTTGTTGATTCACCTTCATCCTTTGTTGCCTCCGTCCTCCATGTGTGATGCTACTTAGTTAGAAAATGTAGCTTTTAAGATCATTACACAATTGTCTTGGGTGTCAGATTCAACTAATAATGCACCCCCTCACTATAGACATCGCATACAAGTGAAAATATGTCCGTAAGGCAATTTTTGTAGTTTTTGAAAAAAAAATTAAATACAAAATTTGGACAACGTTCGACTCAAAAATAACACTCCACAAATATTACTTGACAAAATTTTACTTTGATAAACCGACAATGTTGACTTGACAAATTACAAAACATATAAACTAAAATATCTCATCAGAGTATAACATTATCCATCTGATATGGACAAAACAACAAAGAGGTGACAAAGTTAAAAAATAAATACAACCAAACTAAACCTTCGAACAAACACTTCCAAACCAGTTGAGTAGTTGTTGTAGACTGTGCATGCAATTTCATGATTTTAACTCCATTGTTTGCAGATTTTGTGATTGAATCAATCAGTGTAGGCAACCCGCCGAATTGGATGTTTATTGAAGATACCTCTCTAGATTTTGATGGGAAATTATTTAGTGTCAACATGCCTTCAAATCCATATACACATCAAGATTACAGATCTAATCTGGAAGATAAAACAAGCAGCAACAAACGAGTCCAATATAGAGAAGACAAGACATCTATATTTTCATAATGAAATCTCTTTTGCCATACAGCAGGTTGTTTTGTATTCCTAATTTCTTAAAATCCACGATATGGGTTTTTCTACAATTTTCACAATTTTTAACTAATATATCTGCCTATAAACCCATTAAATTTCAAAGCAACCTAGATTGTAAAAGCAATATGTGTGTGTGTGTGTGTGTGTGTGTGTGTGTGCGCGCGTGTGTGTGTGTGTGTGCGTGTTCTTTAGACGGGTTTTACCACATTTTTTCAAACTTTTTTTATACATATAATTCCCATAAAAATACCCAACACTAAATAAAATCTACTCTTTCACAAATTAAGTACATGCGCTCACATCTACAACACCTCTCATTTTTTGCAAATAGTATCTCTCCTAGGAATTCATAAGAACAACCTGCTCTGATACCACTGATAAAACTGATAAAAATTACACAATAATATGAGAAATAAACATCGAATAATAATAATATAGAAATTGAATTCATTCGGGACATCAATAACAATGATAGATATTACATTTTATAATGTTTGATCTACTACAAGGGTGGAATCAAACTTCATCTTCAATCCCTCATATCACTCTCCATGAATCTCTTAGATTTATCCCTAGGATATCTCTCTCATCCCTTTTATTATCCCACACACCAAAATAGCTACGTGAGTTGTTTATTCAACAACTTCACTCACACACAACTATTAACTATATTATTAATATGAGTTGTATTAACTCATTATTAATAATATTACAATTTATTACTAATGTCACAATATATTTCTAACAAAAACCTTTACACAATCATAATAAAAAGAGATTTCGCTAGCCAAAATGTATGATACCCCACATATCTTATATTTCTAAAGAGATATCAAAATGATGATCAAAAGGGTGTTTTCTTTTACATTAAATCTTGTGCATTGACCTTTTAATGATAGTCAATTTGTAATCCGGGGTAAGTGCATGAAGTTGGGGGGCCAAAAAGTGGACAAGAATCTGAAAAAAAAGAAAAATACGTACGTGTTCTATTATAACATGATCGCATTTTCAATTGTCAGGTTTATGATTTACCTAAGCATAACACGTACGCATTATGCCTACTATAAACAAAAAAAGAGGCCCAAGCCTCTATCATTTTATCTCCCTCAAACGTGAGTTTCAGAGCTTAACCGCGCCCTCGCGTTTTTTCATTCAGTTGGATCTCAAGCTCAAAGGATCGTTTCTGGATCACCAGGAAGATCTGAATCAATGATGGCGCCACAGAGAAGAGGTAAGCACAATTATTTTCTCAAAATTGCATTGAAATATGATAATTATAGATTAAAATTTGAATTGAATACATATTTTTTATTGTTACAGTTAGAGGTCGAGGGAATCAACCACAACCAAACCCTATTATTCCTATCATCCCTCTCGACACTCCCACAATTGATTAACATCCCCTGGGTAGTCAAGAAGATTTAGCATCCCACATAGTTGAAAAAAAAATTGAAATTGAGGATTTAATCAAAACAATGAGGGATTCACAATCTACAAACCTCCACTGCACCTCTCTTGTAAACACATTGGAGGCATTACTTGTTCAAATTGACGCAGAAATAGGGCAAATTGATCATTGGAAAACTTACAGAGAGGGTTGTAGGGTTTATTATTCCAACAAATTGTCATATGTGGATGTAAAGAAAAAATAATTTCAAAAGACCTCATATGTGCCTTATTCACGGACCCCTGCACTAATCTTCCTATTCCGTTGTCATGTAAATGGTTTCCCATCCATTGGTGCAGTAATAATTTGATTAAAAATAATTTTTGGGACCAATGGGGGATGGTGTTTGATTTTCCACCTTCTAATAACAATAAGGTGCCACTATCCTTTCTGAGGAAACTCTATTGCGATTTTATCCTCAACGAGATCCCAAATTATTTTGATTTTCGAGATTTCCAGGGTCGAGGAAAAGGATCTACACATGATCGACCAGGTGCACAACGTGCACCTATTCAGCAAGGTAGATTCTCCACACAAAAGCCCCCTAGCCCTGAGATTTTCCCTCAAGCAGTGAGGGAGACAGTAGAGATTGATACACTCCACACACTTTAGGGGCTATCTGTGACCCTTGTTCAACATACGAGGGAGATTTCTGAGCCAGATGCTCGCAAAGGTACACAGAGTATTCCCTCAGGGAGTACTATCATGAGGCCACATCTTTGCTCGTCGTGTGGTAGCATATGTTTGGGGCCCGAGGAGGACGATACTTTCATGCGTACTAATTTTGGTGCACCTGGTGTTAGGGGTACACACAATAATGTCACTATATTAGATGTCCTTTTGAGTGAGACATTTGGATTACATTCATCGGCATCACCTTCGCAGGTAAATTTGTTATTTTTTTAATGTGTGTTACACAATTTTTGGAGTACTTGATTTACTTATATATGTTAAATTTTTTGAAATAATTATATTTGTACAGGTATATGCATTGATATTACAGCACGTGGGAGGTGCATCTTCATCCCGACCATAGGCAGGGAGCACCATGCATACACATACATTCATAGAGGTAATTTAGAATGTTAATTATGTAAAATTTTCACATACATGTGTGTGTGTGTGTGTGTCTATATATATATATATATATATATATATATATATATATATATATATATATATATATATATATATATATATATATATAATTTTTGAACTCAAATATATGTATGTTCTTGTATGTCCATCTAACTCACGTGATATACATGTTTGATAAAGATGTTGACTTCACTAGACACCCCACCATCTCTACGACAAGTAGATAAAGGTGTTGCCGCTGCGATTTCATCTGCGCAACAACTCACTGAGGTATTCAAACAACACGTAAATTTTGTTAAATTTCTCGTGTAATTCATATTATGTTAAATTACATGTTAGTAATGTCTTTCATTGTAAAATTATTAAATTATGTTAATAATTTCCTTCATTGTGTATATGTAGGAGTTACCCGCGACAGGTAACAGCCCTGTTCATTTGATTCACAGGCGTGGCAGGGTAAAAACAATAGTTCTATATTGATAAAATTAGTTAAAATACTATCATTATGTACATACATGTACTTAGTTCTATTTTCACTAATTCTGATGTTAGATTTTCTAATCTTATATGTATGTAGGGAACTTCAACCCCCTTCATTTTGACTTCAAGGGCATGGACTCCTCCATCTCGTCGTCTTCATACCCCCATTCATACTGTAGGAGCTCCTGATGAATCATCTGAGCGTGAGATGCAAATTCAACGTGATCGACAACTTGCGGTAAGTTTTTGTATTTATGTAAATACTTTCATTCTAGCATAATCTTAAATACATGTTGAAAACATATATAAATTAAGTTTTGACAAAAAAAGCATTATTTGCATTTACAGGCTCATCTACAAGTGAGTATTCAGCGAAAGAGGAATCGAAGCATGGGCTCAGACGATTCAAATTCATCTCATGGATCTCCATCTTTGTCTAAGGGAGGGCCTTCTTCGAGCAAGGCCAAGAGAGGGATAGATTTTGATGAGTAGGAAATATATATGTCTTACATGACATTGTTTTGGTATGCCTATGTGCATGGAATTGTATGTGCGCCTATATGGCATTTGTTCTTAATGGTATATGACCTATTTGGGCATTTTTGTATTTATTATGCACATTAAAATACTATTTGGAACTTGATAATTTTGTATGAGACCTTACATTTCTGAGATTATTTTCGCATGAAACTAATATGATGTGCACTTGACAATATTTAAGACATTATGGATTATCTTTTCATTTACTGGTGATGTACATGTACTAGCATTTTCAATGTATAATATGCATCAAACTTTGGAAATCAATATTTATATAATGTATGTATATAAAGAGTTACCTAATCTGAGTAATTATTCATTCAATTTATCAATGTGTATATGTGTATTTACCTTACTTGCGCTTCTTCTTGCTCATGGTATCTTTGTACTGGTTCATATCTTATCATGCACTTACTACATTCTTCTATGCTTTGTAGTCTTCTCCCCTATTAAAACACCTGAGAGTCATCACAATTTGATGTCTTTCATCTATTGATATTTTGAGAATGTCTCTCCATATACATTACTCCAATTCTTGAGAATGTCTCCAGATACAATGACATTCTGATTTAGACACTCAAGAATTCTTGATTGTCTAATCCTGTCCAATTCATGTTATTACCTTTAAATCTATAGGCATTTCAAGTTATTTGGAAATCACATCACACCCTTCACTAGGCTTGATGACTACCCATATCCTTTTGAAGGTGCTTTTGAAAGCATCCATGGGTTTATCATAGCATAAATTATCAATGAATGGAAGGTCACTAAGCCGTAGGCCAGCTGACTCCCATCTAGAACTAAACAAGAAATATTTACTAGGCGATTGATAACTCCCGTGTGTTCTTAGACATACCCCTATCAAATTCATTCTTAAGCCAATCTAGTCATTCAGGGCTCTTAAGAAACTACACCCGAACGAGGTAGCCCGAAAGCATGGGGAGCGTAGGGAACCAAAATTAAGAATCCACTAGTGTTCACCTGGCCACTCTGATGTGTTGGTGTAGTTGGTTTGGTCCCACGAGCTTCCGTTTGTAAACTACAACGTCTGACAGCCCTTTATAAGATATTTATTTTTTTGGTCGAATTGCTCTCCAGAAAATGAAGTACCTGCATTTTATAAGAAATCAAATGATTACATGCCTGCAACTTTGTAATATCTGTGAGAATGTTCATTTCTAATCAACAAGTGCATGCATTCTATCGGTTTCAATAGACAGTGCTTACATGGATGTAGCAAAAAAACACATGCCAAATCATTTTAGTTCTCATGCGGCTCTGCCAAGCCATCAAATCGACCATCTATCAAGCCCATGTGTTGTGGACTCCAGTCGTGCACATAAAAACAGGTCTATGTGTAAGCTAATGATTTTTTGGAGTCTGAAAAGTTGTCTTTGTTTATTATATGGTTCGAGTATCATGTAAAGTGTATAGTTCTTAATAGTGAATATGTAATTCAAATTGTATTCAATTATTTTGTCTCTATTATATTGTCAGTATATTGTCTTTGTATTTTTTAGATGTATCAGAGTCAATATTAAGTCATTGAGTATAAGTTGTGTTTGTTAGTTTTATCAAAAGACAAGTTAAGTGTCAATATAAAGATTATCATCAAAAGTATTAGAAGTTATATTGTCAAAGTCAAATAGTATTGTAAAAGTGTCATTTGTAGTATTGCATAAAAGTCAATAGTGAAATAAGTCATCATCAATAGTTCAAAAAGAAAAAAAAATTGCCTCACTTTTCAATAACTAGGTGTCCATCTTGTGTGGATAAATTGTACAATGAGCTCCATGATCAAATCCAGTTGAGTTAACAGCAAACTTACTAGAGGTTGGAGGCAATGGAGGAAGGACAGTGATCAATGCCTCTCGTCAATCACCAACGACAGGGCCGCATTTTGGTATGGTGGCATCTTTTTTTCAATTGTGTGGTGTTTGCAGAATAAAATGGTGGGTGGTTTCCTTCCCCTATTGTGATTGAAACGAGGAGAATGTGCATTTTGGAATATGAGAATAGTTGTATAGGAGGGCAGTTGAACTGGAGTGATCCTTTGTTTGTTGAGATTCTTCGACTGTCGTACTTCTAACATCAATCGGTCGATGAAAGAGCATTCACTAGAAGTGAAAGTAGGAACTGATGAGTTCGCGTATGAAGGTGAATTGGTGGAAGTGTGATCATCCGGTATGGAATTCAACATGGTGAAGCGGATTGGTCATGTGCAACAAGATCCAAGCCAGAAATATGCAAACCTAAAAGTATGCGGAGGCATAAGATTCAATTCCAATTTTTTCGATATGTTTTCTTCCCATGTAAACACTAAGGGGGGAATGTTAGGAAATTAGTGTTTATTGTAGGTAATTATTTGTGGTTAATAATTACTATGTCATAATTATGTTATATTAGTTAGGTTGTTATGTCGTATATATATTGTTATAACAATATATATTTACGACATAGTTTATTGTTAGGAGTGGTTATAGGGGGTTCCTATATTTTATGAACTATAATCTCCTATAAAAGCGTAATCCAAGAATATCATTGTAATGGGTATTATTCCTATATTGCGAACTATTATTCAAATCTACTGTGCAAATATCTTGTTCTCTAGATGAAGTGAGAGAGAGGATAATGATAAATATTGACCATCTTAGGTAACATACACCTAATGCTTTTTGTTAGACGAGTAATATGTTATCATTCGTTGATGTTTATTTCAAACTACAATTTGCCCCACCTCCTTGTGAGTTGTGATTTCTTTCCCCTTGAATTATGTCTATATTAAAAGGTAATGTTGGGAATTATCATAGATTTTAATATATTATAGTCAATGGTGTATTAATTACTATATTAGACATATAGAATAGTTTTTATTACTCATGTAGATAAGTGAGTATCTGATAGATATTACAAAGTGAGTGGTTTTGACTCTTATAATATAGGATCAAGCATGTGCACATGCACACGCACATACACACACGTGTATGTGTATGTGTATGCGTATGCGTATGCATATGCGTATGCGTATGGGTATGGGTATGGGTATGTGTATATACCCATTTATAAACATATACATATACATGTGTATGTTTATATAGACATTTATAAACATATACATATATGTGCATACATACATACATACATACATACATACATACATACATACATATAATGTTGGTAGATATCAATCTAAAGCATCTTATCTTGAATTTTATGCATACCACATTAATTAAATATTTAATTACATTCTCCTCATATTTTTACTAGGTGATAAAATAAAAAACTTTTCGGAAAAAGCTCCCCAAACTCAACAGTATGGTTGGGATATTACTATTTTGTGATTGACTTTTTAAAGTTTAGCAGAATTTTTAAGTGACACTCAAATGAACATCAAATTTAATATATGAAATAAAATTATACAAAATCACACCAGTAAATCCTTTCTCTTATTCATAATTATATAAAATATCTCAATTTTTAAAATAAATAATGTACTTATTATTTCTTTATATATTTTACATTTCTTTTAAAATATTCAGAGCTTTATATATTTAAATTAGTTTGTACCACTATGTGAGAGATAGGATTAACCTTCATTCTTATATTCTATGATCATATATATATTTTGAAATGTATGTGGCTACTTGTAGTGTAGTGTAATGTGCAACGTATGTAGTTACTTTTCGTGCATTATAATATAAAACCATCTATATTTAAATATATAAAATAACAATACATAAAATAACAAAGTGAACATTATATTTCTTAATATTAATAATGTAAGATAAGAAGGTTGGAGTCTTTTTTAAGATTTTAAAAGTTGACTTGCAAGTTCTTTCCCATAAAACCAACATTTGTGAAGACAAATTGGATTCACCGACCTCGTCCATTTCGAGGAAGAAAGATTTTCATTCCACGTCGCCGACTCGCCGACTTCAGCGGAGTGAAATGAGATGATGATGTGGCAGCTCGCCAATGGTCATATTTTACCTGCGTCACGTCACATCCCTTGCAGGCAAACGGATTGCTCACCTTTTTCCCGCAATTAAATCATGTTATCACATGGTCAAAAGGTTGCCAAAATGATAATATGTGTTCATATTGATGTTTGTGGGGCTTCTTATTGTTTATTGCTTTGTCAATTATCATTTGAAATTATTGTTTTACTGGCACGATTTCATAATTTTGAGTGGTATGTCTTTTGTTTTTTTAATGCATTTTAATTGTGTTCTTACGACTTTTATTATTTATGAATTGTTGTTAGGTTAGAAAGTCCGCAAATAAAGATATTCTATATGAGAAGGTCATTGACAATGCTTCCTAGGAATGCGGAACTACAATATATGGTATCTATTCTCAATATTTAGTGATTGAGTTTTTTTTATTGACACAGAGGTCCCATCAACCCATGTTATAACCCATAGCGAAAACTTAAGTCTCCATGCTCACCTCTAGTGTTGCTTCTTTTCCATTAGAGGGAATTATTTTCTATTCTCTCCTTGAGACTTCCCTTACTTATGACCACGCAATTGTACCTAGTTTTACGGATACACTTGATGCATGTTCTAATGATAGTCATAGGTATTGTCATTATGATTATGATTCTAGTGACAATTTTAATAATAATAAAAAAGATGATCCTTTTCTTCCTCTTCTTAGAGATAAAAGTGAATTTTTTTTTACAATGAAGCTCTTTATCCAATTGAAATGCAAATGTTATTTAAACACATACTCTACTTTTTCTCCTGTTACAAAAACTGCACATACTTGTGCTATTGATAATACAAATGAATTCCTTGCTAATGTCAATGATGTTTCTCTAGATATTATATGTAATATTAGGCCTTTTTCCATGATGACATATCATTTCCTACCTCTAATGTTCCTATTGAGGATCCCTTCTCTCCTTCTACCATGCCTTTATCATCTCTCTTCACCCATTGATTACGGCCACTTCCGCTTCCTAAGGGCTACATTCCCTTGATTATTTAAATCCACCTCTTAGAAGCTTTGATGATCTCAACGAGTAATAATTTTCATATTTCGAACTTCGAGTTCATAACTTTTAGAATTCCCACCTTTGAACAGTGCCTCCAAAACAACTAATATAGATACCCAGTCCATCTTATTCTCAAATATGAAACAAATATCATTCATATGACCTATGGATAAAATAAATGTGGAAATATCTCAAAACAAGTGTAGACACCAAAATTGGGTCACATGCTCCTTGACCTTTCGTTAAATAATCAAATTGAACACACTCAGCTAACCATGGCCCCTTACACCCCACACTAATATCAATTTAATTAATTAAATTAAATGAATCCATGTCCTCACAATATTTATTATTTAATTACCCTAATTAGGATAATTCCCACCCCACCACCTCACCTTAAGTTTATTCTTAGTATGTTGCCATAACTAACTAAGACCTAGCTAAACCCTAAAAATCAAAGCCTACATTCCCTCTAACCACATTCCCGCATAAAAAAGGTAACTCCCGCGCTTACCCGGATGAATAGATAGATCTGACAGAAATCATTGCCATGATCTCTCATTTTTAGTAAACTTAGGGAATCCCACCCTAACCGACGTCGATCACCTCTGAACCGACGCCGGTCAACCCGTAACCGTCGTTGGTCACCTTTTATTCCCTTTGGTAACCTTATTTCAAGGTTGGCACATTTCTGAGAGCAAGAAAGGATATTCAGAGTTGCATGCAAGCAAGACCAGCATTCTTTTATGCATCTAGACATCCAGAGCCATCACCAACATCAATTAGAGGGTCATCACATTCACGGGAGTACTCCGGGAAAGCACCACTATGGGACCATACATGTATTCACCGATCAACCACCTCCACCACTCAGCCATCATATCCTTAACACAGTAAGTACGGCCCTAATCAGTATAGTTTATTTTAGTTAGTAATCTTTATTACTCATGTTATTAATCTATTCTTTGCATGCTTATTGCTTCATCACCCACTTGATTTTAAACCCAAAGATTCCTTCACCCACATCACCAAATCACCTATTCTCACATGTTGTACACTTTTGAGCATATCTAAGATCTCCACAAACCCCCCATTCACTCGCCCAAACTTTATTCGACCTCAAATCACCCCTACCATTTAACCTATTTTGGGTTTCTTTCACCCCGACCATACTGACGCCGGTTATCCATAACCGTCGTCGGTTCTACCTAAACCGACATCATTCGCATTTATTCGATGTTGGTATCTGTTTTTTACACTTTGACCAAGAACAGACCCAACAACCACCCTACCAATTGACCTAAATAACCCAGAATCTGACCCTGACCAGTCCCAAAACCTTGACAGACCCCTCACCTCTCAGATCTAACTATAGCCTAGCCTGTTGTGATTGGATTTGCTTATTGTATTTGAATGAGATACATAAATCATATCAACTACAGTAGGACCTTGTTTACTTCTCGCATTAACTTGTTTTAAATAGTGGATTGACAACCATCTAGGAAGTATCACGCTTCCCAGAACTAGCATATGCTAGGCAGTCCACTGTCATATATCATTTAACTATATTCTTGTGGTCTTGTTTTCTATCACATGTAGTTCCTCCTAGCCAAAAGGAAGCTCTCACATTTAGTTGTGGATCAAGAAATCAGAATGCACGCAACAACCATCAATCGACCAGCACTAAACATGTATTCCTCCTTGGCCCTTACCCTTATCTGTTTCGTTATTTTGGGGTGGTTGTGTCTTTTTGTTTCTTTCTTGCATTTCGGATGCTTTTTTATCACTTATGACCTTAGTTTTTTGCACCACTTCCCATTTCATCCTTTATTGTGCTTGTTATGATGTCATTTCAGGTTGCGTGTATCGAAACACATTGTAGTCTACACTTATGCATTATCACGTTGATTGCAAGGTGAGTGACTGAACATTTCACACCGCATAAATGCATCTGATTGTACCCTACACACTATTTATAAAGCATTGCAAACATGGGGTTAAACTAATATTCCTTGAGGCTTCTCTTTTCATGGAATTCAACTTTCATCCTTCTATGGTCCAGCTAGATTTAGGCAACTACCTGTAATAGAAGAATGGGATACTCGATCATTGCGTTATGCACGACTTGTAACCCCATCTTATTGGGATTGCACTTGAACCTGTTGACTGCATTCAACATAATGAATGGTTGAATAAGAATGACATGACATACAGACTTATTTGTCTTACTATACTAGAGAGCCTTCAACGTCAAGTAGAGTTCATTAAGTCCACGCATAGAGTTTAGACTTTCATTTGGAACCTATATGGAGATTTTGACCCTCCTTCATCTAATTATGGATCTTCTAATGATATTAAATTTGTGGAGGAAAATGATATTACCGATACTTTTTCTTACAAGGTGTCACCCATACATATTGCTCTTGATGTTCTTTTAGAATTTAGTATTGCTTTCGTCATATTTCATCACAACTCTCCTCCATAGGACTCTTTGGTTGAGTTTTCACCCACCTCACATGTTACTTCAGATCTTCGGTTTTCTCCTTCATGAGCATATGCAAATTTCTTTGATTCTAGCCTAGAGATCCTTCCATCACCTATTTCTTTTGCTTATTTCAGTGTCACTTCTTGAAAAGATTCATACAAATTTCTACAACAAGATAGTGATTTCTTGGACTCAAACTTGGATAGTGGCATTTGACCATGAAACATTTTCTCATTCAACAAAATCTTTATCCATAATTGTATGGACAAGTACCTACCCCCAGTGATTCATATCATCTCAATGATTGGCTCAAAACTTTTATGACATGGTTCTTGGTCATTTGTTGCTTCACATTTCCATGCCTCTTCACCATCATGTGGCGCACACAGAGTTTTCTCACACAGTTTGGAACATTCTTCAATCCTTATTTGGAGACTCTTTAGATATTTTTGTTGTTGCTCCTTCTGATACATATGTTTCCACACCTACTTCATGTAATGATAGTTCTACTAACACATATTTTCTTGTTCATATTTTTGATGATGAGGTTTGTTCTTCTAGTTTTGATAATGAGAGTATTGATGAGGATACATCCTCTCCTTCTCACGGTCACCCTTTAGAGAATGTTGAATCCCCTCTTTATCCATCGAACACTAGGTAGTCATGTTCTCAGCCTCATACTTTCATTGCACCCTTTACTTCTCCTACTTTTTGTGTTGATGATTCATACCCGTCAGACATTGCTCTTTTATTTTTCCAGCAACCTTTTTGGGACGAGTATCTGCCAGACCTTAGATGTCTCTTTGCAGAGCCTACTTTTGTTGCAGTATAGGGTGTTGCTATTACTAAGCCTTCACACATTTACACTTCGGAGGATTCATTCATCTCCTTTGATTGGAGCGTCCCTTCCAAGATATCAGTCACTTATACTATTTCATAGACCATCACTGATCTACCCTTTCTTGTGGATCCTCATTCTACCATTGTGGGGGTTATTGTGCCTTCACTTCATATGGACATTCTTTCAGTGAATGATCCATGCCCATACTCTGAAATTTCTACTTCAGTGGCATTACCTTATGTTCTTGAGCACCTTCTTGCCAAATTGATGCCACACTTCAGTTGTGGACCAACTTCAGAGTTCTTTGTACTTCTACCTTCGGTTTCCTTCATGGAGTGGGTGGACTTTCAGTCACTATTTATGTTCTTCCAAAGTGCAAAAACATTGTTCGATGTGGATGGAACTTCTTCGGTCTACATACGGAAGACCACATCATCAACACTCTTCTTGGAGACTTCACAGAGTTTCAAAATTCAGATCAGGTCGTGGGATTCTTTAATGAACCCTTTGCTGAAGCCAAGTATCTTCAAGTGTACTCTCGTTTTGGGGTGAGGTCTACTATTGCTTCCGCACATGTATTTTGAGCTTTCTTATCTTCATCTCCTCTTTAGGATTCTCTTCCACGATAGCTCAACCCACTTGATGATGTATCTACATTTGTGGACTCTCACCTCATGGAGCTTGACATGATTGTCTTTTCCTCACTTGATAAATTGTCTCCTTTACATGTTGAACCTCCTTCAAAGACACTTTGTTTTCCTCCTCCCTCCACCACTGATTACCAACATTCACGTCCTTAAGATTTCATGGGATTTCATTGAAAATCATCTTCCGGAGGGGTTGGTTTGTTCTCTTCTTCTCCTCATCTTCTTCTTGTAGAAAGATTGCAGTTTTTTACATGGGTATATTATCAGGCCTCAGTTGTCGGGACCCATTTGACACATCTTTCTTAGGTTGTTTAGGGGAGTCTTTTGATCTCGTGTAAGTGGATGTTTCTCCCTTGAGGTTTTCCTCCATTATTGATATCCTTATTGTACATAATTACCTTTGTGTTTTTGTTTTTATTTTATTTTATTTGATTATAGGTGAATAACAATTTTTAAAAAAAAATGGAAGTGAGATTATGGCTCATGAACAAGTGATTTCAAAAATTTACAAATATCTTAAACTTTATTTAAGAGATTTAATTAATATTAAATATCTTAAAACAAATTTAAGATATTTCCAAAACTTACAAATATCATAAACTTTGTTTAAGATATTTGTAAATTTTTGAAATCACTTCTCCACGAAAGAGGTAAGATGATTCACTTGATTGCTTGGGTGGTATCCACATAGCCATAGTCATAATCACTTTCATTTTTTATTAAAAAAATTGTTATTCGAGTATATAAATAAATAAATAAATGAAATTCTTTAAAACATTAAGAATTTATGTATATTCAATTACTTAATATAATAGTTTTTTTAAATGTATATTTAACTACCTTACACCCACACAATGATTTAAATTAATGGAATTTTTGTAAAAAACTTAGTAATTCACATGTATTTAACTATCTAATGACTTAACAATATGTTGTTATATATGTGAATATGTGTGAGGACTTTTAGAGTTGTAGAAAGAATTTTAAGATGTGTATAAAATGTATATTAGACTTAGGTAATAAGTATTTAGAGACAATTTTAGATATTTTTTAAGATTCACTCTTATGTTATCATTATATATTAAAATCTAAATGTTAATTTTTAATTTAGAGTGGCTATTGTTTCGACAAAATGCACCTTATCCCTAATATATATAAGCAAGGCCATGAAATGGCAAATCCTGCTGAAGCAAATACATGTAAGGAGAAGAAGGGAATTGATAAAGAGTTGTATGTTATGAATGAGTGAAATAAGCTCAAACCTAATCTCTAGCCATATTATTTTATTTTGCACCAGAAGTGTTAATGTTTTGTTATATGGTTATCATTATTAGATTGAATATCATTTATCCATTTTGGGTTTGTCCCTTTTTTAGTGGATTGTTTTGTTGTTTTAGTTTTAAGTATTTGTTGGCTATTGGAGTTCTTTTGTTCACTACTACTTGCTATTGTAAATTGTTGTATTTTTAGGTCCCGAAATATTTATGTATGAGCAACCATTTTAATACATGTTATTTTAATGCTAAAGTGGAATACCTAAATGAGTTCCAGTCTTGTAGGAAACATTTACAACAAAACAATTCCTGAACAAAATATTTTAAACTTACATTCAACCAAAAGCACTGTGTTATGTAGGGTGAACCTTTGATCATATGATAAAGAAAACACTAAAAATTAGAGGAAACCCGATTTAGTTCTGGTCAGATGAAGATTGTATTTACACTAAGAACACTAATGTTATAGGAAGCTTGCATCATGGTCGTGGATCCCAACAACACGGGCATGTTGATGACAGGGATGCATGTGACACTTGGCAGTGCTTTATACAAATCCACGTACCAGTAGTGGAGTAACAAATCCACCTAAGAAGAACTGGTTGAGCCTTGGATAAACTCCAAGCATGTCAGATATCCTTTTGGGATCCACCTGCCCCTATATTACTTAAGCATCAAAGAAGACACGCTCGTCGGGACATGTCCAGGGGTTGTCTGAAGGGGGACGAGAGTCCTAACAAATGTTGTGGATGGAATTGAGCAACCACCATGCAATACCCAAGTTCACTATTCTAGCCACCACCGTGCCTATCTACTACACAAGAAACATGGAGCAAGGTGGGATTTTCATGTGATGCCCCAACTTGAAGTCTGCCAAGAATGCCACTGTCTGGCTCAAACTCATGTACCCATAAACTTTAAAGCAAACATTGGCTATGGACTTTCCAGGAAGATATATCCCATTATGTATTCCGTGATAATGTTCAACCCTGGTGTTTGTACAGAAAACTAAAAAATATTACTTAGGATCTTCTTTCATAAGCATAACATAAGCATACAATAGCAGTTTAATGTTTACCTAATTAGTGGTGGCAGTTATAACGTTGATGGGTAAAGTGAAAAGGGATGCCAAAGTGCACGTACGTAATAAACCCCCCACGGAAGTTGCACCTCTTCCTTATAATACTCACACAATAAAAAGGAAACAACCAAACTAGCAGTCAAGAGCGTGTAGAACCACCACTACAGAATGTCTTCATATTTGCGCATCAGTTTAGTACATATGGATATCAGGGGGATTACTTCTAGATGTTATGGCTCGTTGCCATATGTCTCTGTATAGTGCGAATGAAAAATCAATATGATGCAAAACAAAGAATTTGAAGAATTTGTGGATATTAAAAGAGGTAGGTAGGTAGATATCTTCCATAGAATAGGAAAACATGCGTGAGTGTAGAGACTATGGCTGCAAAGCCAAAGCCATATCTCAAAGCAAAAAAGAAGGTCATATGTATCCGACCATTTTGCTCATAGGTTGCATGATCCAACACAAATTTATCGTTAACGATGCGTGTAATATTGTAATTGTGGCCTTGAGCATCGAATAAATGTGAATTAAAAATAGGAAACCATTCTTTACAAATTTTGTCGGTAAATCGCTAACAAATCTCCTTCAAATTTGCACACCCGATCCAATCATTTCTATCAAATTAATTTCCAAACTTTAGGGTAGAAGAAATATTTTTCACGTGACATGTTATTATTGATCATGAGAAAAAGCTCTTTCCAACTAATAGAGAATAACTGTACACTTATAGAATAAAGCCTCCGGATAACATAATTAAATTAAGAGGTTTATTTTTTTACAAATAAAATGAACTTGGACAATCAAACTTTAGTCCAAAAAATATATAAATACAAGTGACGCCCTCTAAATTAATTCATAACAACATGAGTATTTATTTTGGCCGAGACAATATAACTTTACCTTGAAAAAGATAATAACATATGCAATTCTCGATAAATTTCATACATGCATAGAGACAATCATACCTTTTGTATAGAGAATAGCTATAGGTATAATAAAAAATTAAACCAAAACTAAGTTACCAAGTCCAGTCAGCGCCCACTTCGGGTCGTGGTGGCGTGTAGAAAAAGTTAAAAAAAAAAACCGAAGTAACTAATCCGGTCCAGTCACCGCGCACATAACACGCAGTTAATTAAGGGCTACAATGACAAGACCCCTACTCACGAGGTCTTCGACCCCACCTTAGGCAACCCCACTTCCCATACCCGCTATAAAACCCTCGCACACAAACCCATCACCCAACAAGTCTAGAGTTCGAATCGCAATGGCCTCCTCTGCTCTATTCTCCCTTTTCATAATCGCTGCAATGCTCGGATCTGTGGCCGCGGTGAGATCCCCAGGCCGCGACTACATCGCATCCTCGTGCAGAGTCACTCGCTACCCCGCCGTGTGCGTGTCTTCGCTCTCGCCATACGCAGCGTCTCTGCATGGAAAGCCAAGCCAGAGCGAGCTCGTCAAGGCCGCACTCCAAGTCAGTCTCCTAAATGCTCAAAACGTGACGGCCTGGGCCGTCGCGCTCGCCAAAACGAGCAAAGGCCTCGGTAAAAGGGAGCGCTCTGCGCTCAAAGACTGCGTCGCGAATTTCGGCGACTCGTCGGACCAGATCAGGCAGTCTCTGGCCGAGTTGAAGCAGTTGAGGCCCGGATCATTCAGGTTCCAGATGAGCAACGTGCAGACGTGGATGAGCGCCGCGATAACGAACGAGGACAGCTGCCTCAACGGCTTCGAGGGAGTCCGTAATGGGAGGGTTAAGGTGCTTGTTAATGGCGAGGTGCAGGATTCGTCCAAGCTCATCAGCAATGCCCTCGCTCTGGTTAACAGATTTGCTACCAGTGGAGGATATTGAAAGGTTTTTTAATGTAACGTCATGCAGCCGTCTCTCTGTTTCTGTGGATTGTAAACTTGTGTAAAGTTTTCATCTTTTCCGTAAACTAAAAAAATGACGCAGGGTACTGTAGTCTTCTTGTGACGCAGGGTACTGTAGTCTTGTTGTGGTCTGTAAATGTTAACTGTATAATTCGGAGATTTGGAAAGAAGTGACTTTTGTATGAAATGTTTTCTTTTTCTTCTGCTTTCACATCCTGTCCAGATCGGATTCCCAAAGCCCTTACCTGGTTTATTCTCGCCATTATTCTCCTCAATAAAATTTTCCATTGCATTCGGTGGCGGCTTAGAAACAATAGATGGTAGTAAATTAGTAACGAATGCATCATGGGACAAGCATCCCATATGTGCACGAAAACCCTCAAACATTACTCTTTTGACATAAATTTAATGCAAAACATGACTGAAAACACTCACAGATATCAAATACAAAATTATAACTTTTTATAACATGAAATATACCTTTTTAAAAAAAGAAATACTATGGTTGACTGAAAATTATTCAACCATTACTTAATTTTTATTTTAAGAATCGATAAAGTCTATTTTTTAGTTATTGAAAAATGGTTTATGTGAGTAAAAAAAATTAAAACAAAAAACAAACCCATTAATTGGTTTTGTCTTCGTGTGTAATCGGCTTGGTGTTAATCAGCTTGGAAGTGGATTCATACATTTTTTTAGCTAGTTTCTATGAAGTTCTTTACCTGGGAAATTGTTCTTTTTGGGGATTCGGAATTGTTACTTGCCATTTACAACAAATTTTGGCACATTTTTATAACTGATATTCTTTTTCATCTTTGGAAAGACAAATAATGCCATTTTTAATAATGATCCTATGGATGAATTTTTTTTGTTACTAATAAAGTCAATGTTCTCTTCGTTGTGATGCTCCAAGTCCAAAACTAGGTTGAGAAAGGTCGGTTGGAAGTTCTTGCTTGACCACTGGGCTTCCGCCCTTGTGCTATCGGTTGTGTGCCTCTGGATGCTCTAGTGTGTCATCGCTCACCGCTTTGACCGTGCCGCTCTCCTCCTCTGCCCTGGGCTGAGGGTTTTATAGACTGCACTCTCGTAGCCGGCGTAGTCCTTTTGCTCACCGACAATGGTCTCCTCATTCTCGGGCCCCTTCCCCTATTGGTAGGCCTGGTGACTCTAGTGGTGCTAATTGGAATGCCCCTCAAAAACTTGATAGCCCTCTGCCTCCTCCTCTGTCATCCATGTTTGCAGTTGAAGCCTACTTTTTTCGCTATTTGTTTTGATGTTCACACTTTTATGATTTTGATATAATCTCTTTAAGACCTATCCGATTCGATGTGATTGCCATTTTAGGATGCGACTTTTTCCACCCAATTTTTATAGGATGAACATCATATCTCTTACCTATATATAAAAGTACACTTTTCAAATCAAAAAAATGTGATAACAATTATATACCAAACCTTCATCGATTAATTGTTGGAATGAAAATTGTAAAACTTAGCTATAAATAAAATAACAAGGTAAACATTTGATTCCCTAATATATTGATGTAATGTAAGTAGGGTGTACTCTTTTTAACCATTATTAAAATTTGCCAAGCACGTTCTTCCCATATGCAACAAAATACATTTCATCCTCAAAATCAGTTTGTAAGGAGTGAGGACGAATTGAATTCAAACAAGTAATCAGAGCACTTTTTCAACGAATATGACCCCTTTTACGTGGTTGGAGTGACATGAGATGACGTGGCAGATCGCCAATGCCCAGCCTTTAACGGCGTCAATCAAGTCACATCGCTTTCCGGCAAACTGATTGCGCACCTTTTTCCCCGCAATTCCCGAGATGGTAGCTACTTTCACCTCAAGGCGTGGATCACTTTGTCAAAAAGTTGCCAAATTAACTCAACTAAAATAAAAAGCTGAGTTGTGTTCATATTGATGTTTATAGATGGGTTTTTTTGGTTAGTGACTATTGATGTTTATCGAATACTTAATCTTTATCCTCATCTTTTTTAAATTTTTGGAGGTCAATTCGTGCTTATATACACATAAGCATCCTAATAACTAGCAATAGCATATGTACAATGCAATGTGAACGTCGAATGGTATTTGTTATTCGATTTAGAAAGATATTTATTGCTTTTGTAGTTGTTGATAAGGGGTGTGATTGACAATACTGATTTTCTATTAAATGTACAAAGCTCTGGATGGAAACGACTATAAATTGCATGGTTCTTTTTCGGCATTTTAAAATTGTAGGTATTTGTGTACAGATGAAGACATTAAAAATGTATTGTTATTGGTTAACATAAAGAAACCGACAACAATAAAAAGGAAAAATCGAATATGTATGTTGAAAAGTGTATTTTTGTAATTGTACATATATAGACGAACCACTTCATTTAAAGGTTTCATCTCTTCATTTCAAAGTTGTTACAAATTCGCACATATACATTTTCAAATCTCATATCATGAGTGGTATATTTTTACGGACTATTTTATTTGAACTTAACATTAGAAGAATTATATCATGAATGGTAGCCTTTTAAGGGCAATTTTATTTCCGGTAAACATGAGTACATTTGATACATGTACGACAAAAAAGTGACATGCGAGGATGATAATCGGCAAGTGACCTTCCTCGTACCCGACCTCCCGAGGTCGTGCCGAGACAGCCGATGGTTTGAAATGCGAGTGACTTAGATGAAGTCACAGCCCTAGATTATGGTCAATTTTCTACAATAGAAAAGCTACAGGCGAGGATGAGAATCAGCAAGAAACTTTCCTAAAGCTAACTATGGGAGGATCAGTGACTAAGATTTGGTAGTGTGATCTTCTAGTAGCTAGAATGAGAAAGGGGATATTTAGAGGCTATGAATGGGTAGCGTAAATTCCCTATGATTTATCCTCCTAACTAGAATTTAAGTGTTTAATCTAGTTTGAAAACTATGAATTAAATTATACCGAAAATAACAATTTATACTACTGCTGAAAGGGAAACTAATCTAAACAAAATGCACGATTGAAACATTATAATTACAAACAACTATTTAAAATACTTTTATACTAAAACTAAACAAGCGAGATAACCCGGTGTGGTTATTCACCTGTGCAAATGTGTGAATCTAGATGAAAGACATCTAATTAATTTAATTGAAAACCTTCAATCTTACCTCAAAAGTGAGGAATAAATAATAGCTTCTCAGAAACTATCATTCCCCACAACTTCCCTGGCAATATTGAAAGTGAGCTTAACTGAAATGAAATGATTCACTAATCTATTTGATACGTTGTAACTAGAACTTTGATAGCTCATACCTGGCGTTTACACAACAGTGGTAGATCCAGTTGTGTGTGACTTTGTCCCCTCAGTGTTATCTCCTCATTCCTTCGTGTTCTTGTGAATCCAAAAAAGTGTGTATACGATAACATCAACAGAAGAAGGTATTTAAACAATAGCAGCTTTGGATATAGACCGAATACAATGCGAGTAGGAGAGGGATAGCGCAAGTGAACAGAGTTTGACTATGCAATTCCTAGCAGGATTTATCGTAGGAATATAACGCAAATACGCCGAGAGTTTTTGAAACTATCCTTTATGATGAACATAACCTGCAACTCTAATGGATTCCAATCTACAAATGAAGCTACTCTATGCTAAGCTGATTGTATGGAACAACAATGGAATAAGATGAAACAAGAAGATTGAATGACTTCTAAACAACAAAGGAAAGCTGATAATTGATGCAAAATATGAAGCTAGTGGAACTCTAAGCAAGAAACTCAAAGACTGGATGATAAAACAGAGAAGGTGAGGGGCCATTTGCTTGAAAACAAGTTGGCTATTTATAACCAATGCATTTACTAGAGGGTAACTCCCATTTGAACTCTTTTACTATAAAAAAAGGAAAAACACTATTACCAGGGAACCAAAAACATTAATGCAAGCCAAAGTGGTTGAAGAAAGTGTGTAAATTTGAAGATTTATGTTTGACGCAATCATCGGAAGAATCTGGAAAATGCGAACAAAATTGCCGCCCTGTGCAGGGTGGCGGTTACAGGACTGCCGCTATGTCCTGGGCGGCAGTCACAGGACCGCCGCCCAGGCAGGGCGGCAGTTTCGTCACTGAAGCCTAAAATGCAAGAAAATAGGGGGGCAAAGGGCAAAACAAAGCACGCGGAGGCTGAGCAAGGTATGTGGGATACAAGCGTATACTTGGCGAGCCTTTCTAGATTCCGAACACCTTGCAAGGAGACCTGTATCATCATTGGGGCATGTGTAACATCGTTTCGGCGATGCAGTACCCTACAATTTCGGGTACATACAATACCCCTTAAACGGAAATGGCATCTAGGATAGAAGAAGTGTTGAGTAAATTAATAGTAGAGGAACTATCAAAGCATAGTGTAGTATTTTCGAAGGGTTGAGTGATAGTAGTCTTGCTTCCTCCTTTCTTCTTGTTCTAAGTGTTACTATGTGCGCCATTTTTGAGTACCTTTCAAATGAAAAAGGAGCTGAAATACGCAATTTTGCAAGTGAGGAAACTCTGGAGAAAGTTGTGAATGTCAGACCCTACCTTTCATTGGTACTAATGTCAACAGATGCTCTATGCATAATAAGTCCTTGGGATTTGTGGACAGTTAATGCCCATGCCATTTTAAGCGGCAATTGTCATCGATTCCCTCTCGAAATAGGGGGTATCAGAATATGTAACGGGTTGAAGGGATCCCAACATGGGCTATTGTATGTATCAAATTTGACAACAAATAAAGGTAATGTTGATGGTGGCATTGATGTGTCGTAGACAATGTCGGTGATTCTTCCTGTAGCACCATTTACGAGGCTTGCGTCAACCCATAAATTTGCAATAAACATGAGTTTTTGTTGTTTGCACAACATAAATTTGTGCTCCAATTGATCATCATCAACATTTCTTGGTCCAACCCGCATGTTACTTTCAGCAATGAATTGGGCGATTGGAACATTCAATGCCTTCGACATTTGAAGGTTGTGGGAGTCCACGAGGTCATTTTTTGCAAACAAATGTGGTGTGTCCTTAAATTTTTTGAGCTCTTGTTAAGTTAGGTGTGTGTCTGTGCAAGACATTAGGAGTTCCAAGTCCTTAATGAGAGGGGTTGAATCTTGTATGTTGAGTAGTAAATTCTGGAATGAAACTTGTGCATCAGTTGTTCCTTGTTGCCGAAATATAGTTTGCAATGTAATGGAATAATGAAATCCCTTCCAAAGGGTGGCTTCATAGGATTTACTTGCGTAAAGAGGACTGTCCATAACAGGTGGTAATTTCCTGAGCTCACCGAAGAGGATGACTGATTTGTTTCCAAATTCAAATGTTTTTGAGTGTGGGAAAGCCTCACGTAGCCTATTGTCAATTTTTCCTAGCAACTTTGGGCCGGTGAAACTCATTTCATCAATAAGAACATATTCTATATGTTTTAGCGACTCTTGAAAAGACAATAATTCTTGGAATTCAAGGGGTTTTAATTATTTGATTGGAATACGGAGGGCTGCATGGATTGTGGGTGCAAAGATGTTGAATGTTGAAACACCGGTAGGGGCAAACAGAAGGAGAGGTGAGGGAGATATGGTTGATGCTGCTGTAAATGAACTCTAGATTTTATTTATCAGAAATGATTTTCTTGTGCCAGTGGTTCCTTGAATTATCAATCTTAGTGGAGGTAGAAGTGCTTTGTTTGCTGAATGGTGCAGTGTGGTATTAAGAGCTAGTCGTTGTTTTGAAGACAAAGGTAGTGTGGTAGATGGTGGTGTGTCATGCGTGCTGGTGTTGTTTGTGTCTGCCTTTTCTCTCTCGATGAATGATGAACCAGTCATATGCAAATCATGTGTAATGTCATGTATGTTCCAATTATTGTGTATGTCAAAATCTTGTTTCCCCAACATTTCAAGACTATCAAGACTCGTGTTGTTTCCCGGATGAAGTTGTGCAAAGACCTGTCATTCTTGTAATGGTTCGTGTTGAATACTGCATTCGACATCAGAGTTAGAACTAACATTTCTATCATGTCATGTGTCTGCAGTAGTGCATAAAACATGTCATGGTTTGTAGTTGTGTTTGAACATGTCCTAAGTGTCGTTGATGTCATGTGGGCTTGAGCCAAATTTGATGGCAATATTTTTGAAAGTCTTGTATAAAAGGATTTTTGACCAACATAAAAGGTCATATGACGTTGAATCTTGAGTTGGTACATCCACAAATCTCAACACTTGCTTTAGTCGACCACAATTTCCATTTATCTATGTTACGGTTCCTGATGTAGCTCTAATCTCGAGCAACTTGAATAAGTGGTAGGTGTTCCATGGTTGCAAGGCAAACTCTATATGCATCCAAGAAAGTGGTTGTTTCTTGTACATCGGTGTCACTTTCAACGACATGTCTCAAGATTTTCTTGCCAACATTTAATGATACAAACGAATGACTGCACATAACAAGTGGTAATTTTTGTAGCATGTGGCATGTTTCTTGTGCGCTTATGTCATGTTCAACAACACTCTCTATGAGCATTTTGTGGATCACAATGTGTGCTGGTGAATCCACATTAGCATCTCTTGAAAATTTGGATAGCATTTGGTGATAGTTTGGGAATGTTGCTATGCTTTTGAAGCATATTTTGCAATATACTTCAGAAGTGCATGACGGGAAAGTATTGGTTGGTAATCGACATTTTCTCTCTATATGGATATCATAGTTTGATTGTGTATGTTTAGTCTATCATTGTTTCTCGAAGGGAGGTACTTAATTTTCCCATCACTTTCAATGAGCAGGGATGAAGTAGGTTGCGTGGCCCATGGTACGTTGTACCTGCATTGCAGCTATGATTACTTTCTACGTAGGCATGTTTGTTATGAACATTTTATGTGGTGCTAAACACGATTAAGCATTTCTTCAAGGTTTGCATGTGGGGAGGAGGATAGTATTTGTGTTATATTTAGCAAACAAGGGTCGTCTTGTAATGACTTACAAACAAAATCCAAGCAATTAAAATCTAGATGGGGGTTCCAAGCAGACACAAACTTATCAAAGTATTGTTTTGTTGCCTCAATAATTGTTGTATTCTCCCATTCCATTATGTCAACTTTCGGTGCGTTCTCTAGCCACAATAAACTGTGAACATGTGTGAAGCCTCTATGTTGTCATTCATACTTGCGAGATGAGAGAACCTAAATATTAGCTATCTAGTATGGAAAAAACTTATTAAATAGTAGATTTTATTACATGTACCAACAGTCTACTGCTCCAAGTTCCTTCTGTAATATTTCTTCATGAAATATTGTGAATCTATGATGTAGGTATGTTGATACTCGATGAGGGTTTGAGACAATGTTAAGTTCTCTCCAACGTTGTGCGACTCGAGGATCAGTAGGGCATTCACCATACATAATATTGTGGAGATTTGGCCATTTAGTGTCTACAACACTTAAAGTGAAGAATAAGGTTGGTGTCCCCAATTGTTCCACCATATCTAAAAGCTCGCTTCTACTTTTTTCCTAGAATGAACACGTCTCTTGAAGGCTCAATCCAAACCACATTAAACTGTCTGGGAGGTTATCTTTGGGGCATTCCAATAGTTGTCTTCGCAGATCTCCAATTGTTGTAGGGATTCTAGATTCGATATTTTTTTTTTCATGAAAACCGCAGTTGTGGACTAGATTCTGTGCCACATTATGAGGTTTAGAAGGAAGTAGCGAAATCGTGGGTGTGAACTGAAGTGGCCATCATGGTAGCGCATCAAATGAAGAGCATATTCATGCACTGGAACTTATTTTATGTAGGGTTTTTGCCACATTGCTTTTACAACCAAAAACAAATTTGGGAAGGCCATTGAGAACATGCCCTCCATATTGTATTCATTTATAGGTGAAAGCCCAAGCTCTGGACATGACATGGTAAATGGGGTGTTACCATCATGGTTGAGCAAGAACTGTTAGATTTCCTCTTCTTTTGTTCTTGAATTGTGGGGTGTTAGCACGAAAGACAATGAGTGTTCATACATTTCGTTAGAGTTAGTGGAAACATCAATACCATGAGCTGTAGAGGTGGTTTCAATTTGGGGAAATTCCATTGTGGCTGTGTTAAGAGATGAGGAAACATTTGACGATTCAGATGGTAGGGAGGAAAGGGCGTCATGGTCAATTAAGACATATTTGTAATAGGGATCGTGTTGGATTTTATATTGCAAAGATTCCCAAACATGAGATCTAATGACATAGAAATCATACTTTTTAAAATCATATCCTTCCCTTTGTATGAGTACTGTGTCCAAATCTCCAAGGCGGTGTGGTAGGTACTTTTCTATTGAAGTAATGTTTTGCAGGAAACGTACTTGGGTGACCTGCAGTAATGGATTGACTCATGTGATAAGCATCTCCTCAATTTGGGTTAAAGACTCAAGAACGGTAGGCTACTTTTCAGGGTCCATGTTGTTCCAAGGAGAGAAGTGATGGCCGTGTTTTTCATATTTTCATGTGCTATAGGAGGGAAATCCTTCAAAGGAAATTGTTTTAATTCCAGGGTAATTTTCCAAACAGATTGAGCAAGTTTGGATGTTTTCCAACAAATCTATTCTTTTGTGAAACCAATGTTAGGATTCAATAGTCTGCGACGAGGGTGGAAATATGGGAAGTCTCTGTGTATGGGAAGGGGTGGGGTGTTATGTTTGGGTTGATTGTGGATTTCAAGGTGAAAAGAAGACAGAAGGAGAGAAGGAATTGGTTGTAAATGTGTGAGGAACCGAAAAAAAGTTAGTACTTGAGACAACTTCTTGTGGCAGCACAAGAAAATGGGGAGGTTTGGCAGTAGTTAGCAAATATGGGTTCGTACGGAAGGAATTGGTATGGTCGTGCAAATTTGTTTCCATGGAAGTTACATGTGGAATGTTGGCTGGAAATCCTTCAGTAGTTGTATTTGTTGACAAGTTTGGAATGACAAGGAATGGTAGGTTATTCGTCGAGGTATGTTGACAAATATTTGAGATTGTTGTTGTTCTACGCTCTAGGTGACGACGTCTCTGCTCAGAATTTATGTGAACTTTATTTTTTGCATAGTTCTCTCTTCGTTAGGCTCATTTTGTAGGAGTTGACATGATTGTGAAGTGACACACCTATGGAGTACCACCTGTTGGGTAAAAACCGTGCCAAATATTGGATCGACCATGATCCTGCATAACAGAAAACAGAGTCAAAAGGTAGATAGAAAAGGGCCTCAAAATTGGCTAAGTATAAAGGTGTAAGCGGAGAATGCCAAGTGTCAGTATGGTGTTGTTTCAAGGGGTGAATAGAGAAAAGGTTTCTAAACGAGTGCCAGACTTCAAGGGGAAAGTGGACCATCGGGGAAAAGGTTGGTTCTCCTTGTTATCTCAAAAGGGGTAAAAGTTGCAAAATGGCCCGCAACTCCGCCCAAGGAAAAAGTCAGCATCTGGGCCCGAGTCAAAGCCAAAGTGGGAATCAGAAGAAAGGGGCAAAAGATAAATTGTGGACCCGTAGGCCCAATTTTTGTTCCAATCTGGCTACCATGTGTCCCATATCAAAAGGGGACCCATTTTTCAAGTTGTTTTCCCACCCTCCTGTACGGACCCGATACAAACTTCGAAGGGGCATATCTTTCGACTCAGGGCTCGAAATATTGCAAATCTGATGCCGTTGGAAAGATCTCGGCCTCACCCATGCCATGGAGGTCTGAAACTTTAATTTTGAGGAGGTTAGGTGAAGAAAAATGGAGGAAACATCTTTGGGATTTCAATGCAGGATCTTCTTGCCTCAACAACCAGATCAGATTTGATCTGTTTCACCATTTCCTCTTCCTTCAAGGCACCGAACCAAGGATTGATGCAGTAAAGATGGATTTGGGGGAGAGATTTCATCAGAGGCATTAACAGTGGTGGTTGAGTTTCAACCTACTTTTCCCACTTCTCTCTCTCTTTCTTCTTTCAGGTTGAATCTATAAATATGGGGGTAGTATTCATTGTAAAGGGTTGGACATTCTTTGTTTTGCAGGCTCCCTTCTCCTTCTAGCAAAGGGATCTGTGGGGTTCAGGCCTTCCATCAAAATTACATTACGTTTCTGCCTCTTGGCTACTTTGTAATGGACTGTATCAATCTACAGAGCAATAAAACACGTCTGTGATCGATTTTAGATCCTCTCTTGTCTCTTTTGCTTTCATCTGGTCTCCCATTATATATCTGGCTATCTGTGCTTGTTTATTGTATGCATTTTGTTGGTTTGTGTCTATTAGCAAAATAAGTGTTCATCATTCCTTTGGTGCATCACCTCGTAGTTTAGCTTTGTTTTAATTTATGTATTCCTTCTATCCCTGTCTCCTTGGTAAAGTTTAGATTAGGATTAAGAACAGATCCTCTGCAAGTTTCTACGTATGCACCTAAACAGAGGAATAAGGAACCAACCTTCAATCTGGAGAGCTTTCCCATTTTGCAAGGTCCCACACCTTGGGGAAAGTTCAATGTTACGCAATCACACCAAATGACTCTGCCTTAGAAAAGCAGACCTGTAGAACTCATTTGGGGGTGTTGTGATTTCACGTTAATAGTTTTGGCATGCCCGGTGGGACTAAGAAGTCTCCATCTTATTACAGTAGGGATTGATGTACACTTGTTGTGATTCTGGCTTTTAAGAAGCCTTAAAATTGTACATCTGGCGACTCCAAAAGAAACAAATCTACTGGTTTCAGCAGCCCAAGCTTGGAAGATTCATGAGAAAAACCTGGTCTAGAGCAAGGAAAGAAGGTATATTTGAATACTTGTGTCTATCCCCAGGCAGAGAAAGGAGAGGAAGAAGAATTCAGAGGTCTCCATCTCCACCAAGCAGAACCTTGTCAACACCTCCACCTGCAAGGCCTTTCTTTCAGTCTGCAAGGATTCTTAGGCCAATCAGAATGGCACAACCAAATCCATATGTCAACTTCACCGGTAGTAGTCCACTCACCTTGATTGCACAAAACCCAGTTCCGATTGCAGCATTAAAGAGCATCCCACATTTCACTGGGGAAAATCAAACTTCTCCTGGTGACCATGTCCAAGATATTACAAATGTCTGTACAATCCATGAGATCCATGAGATGGACATTGCAGTCAAGTTGCTCACCTCTTCATTCAAAGGGAAAGCTTCACAATGGTTCAGGAGTCTTGAAGCAGGCTCTATCCAGAACTGGAACCAGCTGTGCACGGCCCTTCACAATCAGTTTGGGGAAAAAGGTGATAACTTGTCTTTGTTGGAGCAACTAACAACAATCAAGAGAGCCCTGAACGAGCAGCTGACAGACTTCAACCTCAGATTCCAGTGGACCTGGGATAGGATTCCAACAGCAGTAAAGCCCACTAATGAAGGTGCCTTCTTATACTTTCTTAGGGCTTTAAATTCTGATATTTCTCTGATGATTCAGTCAATGGGGGGCACTACATTACCTGCAGCCTATAGCCTCTCCATAGGGGCTGAGAACCATTTGATTCAAGCTGGAAAAATCACTCCTAGGCCATCCATGCCTCTGTACCCTGAGTTAGGAAGCCCAGATACTAGCCAAGCACCTACATTAGCTCCTATACCCACCCCCAGGAGTCAAAGCTCAGCTGAAGCTTCCACTTCATCATATAATACCTCTAAAGAGCTTCAGGAAGTGGTTATGAAGCAACTTCAGAACTTTGGGAATGAGCTAGTGACCATCAAAAGACAACAAGCTCAGAGTTCCAGGCCATACCAGCCCCAGGCTCAATATCAAGCCAGACCCCAGTATCAGCAGAATAGGCCACCACCTCAGACTGTAAACCAGAGCCAGAACCAAGGACAACCCCAAGTTGCTAGACCTTTCAGGTCCGTATGATCCTAACACAGCTTCAACATCAAGGGCATTGGTTCCTGCACAGAACAATATGGCACAGGAATATGATTGGTGTTTTCCATGCAGATCAGCCACACAACCAATCAACGTGCTTTAATGGTGCTCTAAATCAGGCCTTGATGGTGCAAACCAGTATGGTGCCACAAGAACCTGGCCAAGAGGAAGATCAGCAACAAGGAGCTCAACAAGGTGGCCCCCCAAATGAGACTATGCTTGTCAACTGGCAGGCTGAAGACTTCTGTGGGATGAATCAGTTCCCTTCTCAAAGTGTAGCTGCCAATACATGGTCCAAAAAGAGAAGTATTGGAGAGGGCCGGCCACTGAATTCAGGTGACCCTCAATCTTCCATCACTCCACAAGGTCCTGGTGTTCCAAGTGCAACTCCAAACATACAGAACCAATCCAAGCCACCTCCCAAACCCAGTCAAGCACCGGTTGTAACAACCCATGTGCAAGAAAGAAATGTGTCTGGGAAGGGGCAGCAAAAGGACAACACATTCAATATTATTGAGCAGATGAAAAGGACAAGTGTGAACATTTCACTATGGGAGTCACTGGCCATTCCAGGGCAGAGGGATCTGTTGCAGACTGCCATGCAGAATTGGTCAAGTTCAAATCAACCCCCTAACCAGCAAGAAAGAGTGCTTGTCAATGCAGTTCGACCTGGGAGGAACCATGGAGAACAACAAGGTAAAAACTGAGACCTCCTCCCTTCTATGTCTCATTGATTATTGGAGACAAATTGGTGCACAATTGTATGATTGATTCTGGGGCCAGTAGTTCTGTGATGCCCAAACAAATAGCTGATCAGTTGGGTCTCCAATATGAGGTCATCTCTAGAGGAGTAGTCCAATTAGATGGGACAACAGTGACTACTGTGGGAATCATCAAGGATCTGAGTCTCACTCTACATGCTTGCCCTAATGTGACTGTTTTGCAAAATGTGTCAATCATAGACCTGCCACCACATTTTGCTTTGTGTCTGTCCAGAGACTTCACTGCCAAAATTGGAGGCTACCTGTCTGCTGATTGGTCACATATGCTCTTTAGGACAAGGTATGGGGTGAAGGCCACAATCAGATCTGAACCTATTGCTGATTATCATATTGAATCCTATGTGCCTAGCCCAATCAATGCCAACTGCTCAGCTTTTGATCAAGAAGACCTCCTAAACACTAATGAAGCAGATACCAAGTTGGGATGTATCCCTGACTTGACCCTAGATGAGTGGGTCAACAAAAAACATGCTTTTGACCCCTATAAGGAGATGGAGGAATCTGAACTGGGTGTCTACTACCTACATGAAGAGAATCAGCCTCTTCCTGACCTAATCAAGCCAGAATACAAGGATGACAATGAGGTATGGCAATTGTTCTTTGATGGCTCAAGGAGTAAACAAGGAGCTGGAGGAGGAGCCATGATTGTGTCCCCCAGAGGTATGAGATATTATTCAGCCTTCAGATTCTAGTTCACTTGCTCAAATAACACTGCTGAATATGAGGCTTTAGTCCAAGGTCTTCATTGGGCAAGGAAGCTGGGAATCAAGAACTTGCAAGTATTTGGTGACAGTGAACTGGTTGCCAATCAGGTCAGAGGACTTAATGTTGTCAAAAATGACCTGCTCAAAAACTACAAGAGTAGGGTATGGGATCTCATGGAGGATTTCGAGGCCTTCAGTATTGTGTCCATACCCAGGAAGGAGAATGAAGCTGCTGATAGACTTGCAGTAGTTGGAGCAATGTTTGATGTGGTTGACACATCAAGAGGGACAGAGAACAACTGCATATCCATGTGGTTGTGAGGCCAGCAGTGCCAGATAATAATACATGCTGGCAGGTGTTTGAGAATGATCAGCAGATCATTAACTTTCTACAAGAAGAAGTTGAATTCTCAGCTATAAACCAGAGCAGACTAGAGCAGCAGTACGGGAATCAGATAGTACAACTACATACAAACAAGCTTCCCAAAGGCTTAGTGACACTGGAATCTATTTTCAATCCTAATGATCAGTTCAGAAAAGAGAAGGCTAACATGCAGATCAAAGGAGAAGATTCAGAGTCAATCCCAGTTGGAGAAGACAAAACACTTCAAATTGGCAAAGTGGCCACCAAACAAGAAAGGTATGAATTCATACAACTTTGCCAAGAATTTCCTGATGTGTTTGCTTGGAGTTATGAAGACCTAAGGGGGTTCAATCCAAAGCTAGCACAACACACAATCGAACTGGATCCAGCTGCTCAGCCCATCAGGTAGAAGCAGAGACCAGTCAACCCACATATAGAGCCTCTGATGAAGAAGGAGCTGAACAAGCTGATAGAGGCAAGCATCATATTTCCAATCAAACACTCAAGCTGGGTTGCAAATCTGGTCCCAGTCAGGAAGAAAAATGGAGAAATCAGGTTGTGTGTTGACTTCAGGGATTTGAACAGAGCCTCCCTCAAAGACCACTACCCACTCCCTTCAATGGAGCAGATCTTGCAAGTAGTGTCTGGGTCAGAAAGGTTCTCCCTCCTAGATGGCTACTCAGGGTACAACCAGATCATGGTGAAAGAAGATGATCAATTCAAAACAACTTTCACTACCAAATGGGGCACCTATGCCTACAAGAAAATGCCATTTGGATTATCCAATGCTGGAGCCACTTTTCAGAGGGAAATGGATATGGCATTCAAGGGGCTGATAAACAAAATAGTGTTGATCTATCTGGATGACATTACAGTGTTTTCCAAAAATGCAGCAGACCATCTTTTCCACCTAAGGCAGGTGTTCCAATGATGGAGGAGTTTTGGGGTGTCACTAAACCCCAAAAAATGCATATTCTTGGCCCATGAAGGCAAGCTTCTAGGCCATATCGTATCAAAGGAAGGATTGGAAATTGACCCGGAAAGAGTTCAAGCAATAAGAGCATTGCCATTGCCAAGTCACAAGAAGGCTCTTCAAAGCTTCTTGGGAAAAATCAATTTTGTCCGCAGGTTTGTTCCAAACTTTGTTGCCCTTGTTAAGCCAATAACGTTGATGCTGAAGAAGAGCTTAACATTCAGGTGGACAGCTGAAGGAAAAGCAAGTTTTGAGGCTATCAAAGAAGCCATATCACAAGCCCCAACTCTTGTGAACCCAGATTTTTCCAAAGACTTCATATTGTATGCCTTTGGTGGCAGTGACACAATTTCTGCAATCTTGGTGCAGCAGAACAAAGAAAGTACAAAACAACCAATTGCTTTCTTCAGCCAGAGTCTGGAAGATTATGAGGTAAGGTACTCCTTCATTGAGAGGCAGGTCCTGGTGGTAATCAGAGGATTGAAGAAGTTTAAGCATTTGGTTTCAAACAACAAAATCCAACTATTGGTCTCCCATGCGGGAGTTAAAGAATTCCTTCTCAGCAAGGACCTGAATGAGAAGCGTGCAGGATGGATCACTCATGTCATGGAATATGACATTGAGATCAAGGTCACCAAGCTGGTCCATGGGAAGGGGTTATGTGAACAACTAGCCTCAGGTCAACAAGATGAAACAGACAGTGAAAAGGAGGTTGTTCTTGTTCTACAAGATGATCAAGAAGAAGGGAGAGATGATGTACCTGCTCCTTGTTGGACCCAAGACATGGTGCACTTCCTTTGAATAGGCATGTGTCCTCATGGGATGAGTAAAGCAAAAAGAAGGCATTTCAGGCTACAGGCCATCCCATATGTTCTTATTGATGGTGTCTTGTTCAAGAGGGACATCAATGGCATTCTGCTGAGATGCATTGGGACAGATCAGGTGGAGAGAGTGCTACAAGAATTCCATGTTGAAGCAGCTGGAGGCCATTTTCTCCAAGAGTGACAAGCACTCAAAATCATGAAAGTAGGATATTATTGGCCCAGAGTGTTTAGTGACTGCTACACATGGATCAAAAGGTGCAAGAATTGTGCATTCTTCAAAGGCAAGGAAAGGCTAGCAGCACTTCCATTGCACCCAATCTCAGTCGACCAACCTTTCATGCAATGGGGATTGGACTTCATTGGAGTCATCAATCCAAACTCAAGCCAAGGTCACAAATGGATCCTGACAGCGACAGATTATTTCACCAAATGGACCGAGGCAGTGGCACTCAAGGAAGCAAATGAGTCTAGTATCCTGGATTTCTATGAAGGGATAGTGACCAGATTTGGAGTGCCAGCCACCATCATATCAGACAATGCATTAGCATTCATAGGTTCCAAGATCACAGGATGGGCTGTTAAGAATGGGACTTATTTGAGTACTTCATCAAACTATTACCCTCAAGGTAATGGCCAGGCTGAGTCCACAAACAAGAACCTGCTAAAGATCATCAGAAGAACTCTTGATGAGAATCAGAGGACCTGGCACACAAAGCTCAAAATGGCCTTATGGGCTGATAGAATAATGCCCAAGAGATCTACAGGCAGCTCTCCATTCAAGCTCGTCTATGGGAAAGAGGCAGTGTTGCCTATATCACTTGAGTTGCCAGCATTGGAGCTCATGAAGCAACTAGAGATGTCTGAATTTGGACCAATGGAGGCCAGGTATGTGGAGCTGATAGAATTAGAAGAAACCAGAGAGCATGCTCTCCAAGCAATAGAGAAGAATCAGGCTTCAATCAAGAAATGCTTTGACAAGAAGACAAAAGCAAGGACCTTCCAGGAAGGAGACCTGGTTTTGAAATGGGATGCAGATCGAGCAAAACCAGGAAGGCATTCCAAATTTGACGCCATCTGGAGTGGCCCCTATATGATCACAAGATGCAAAAGTAGCAATGCTTTCCAATTGTCTACATTGGAGGGTGAAGAGTTGCAGATTCCAGTAAATGGGATCTATCTTAAGCACTGCTACTAAAAGGGGAGTTCTCACCCTGTACATATTAGTTTAGTTTTCTCTTTCCTCTAAGTGCTTATGCACATTGTCTTGCTGTAGTGTAGATTGCTTTTCTCCTAAGTGCTTTGCATGCTCTGCATGTTCCATTTGGAGCATGTATGATTTCAAATTTTGTATATAGTGTGGTGTTGTTTTGTTGCTCTCATGCAGTGTTTGGACTTGGCATTTGGTCAAGATCAGTTTCAGTTCTAATGGGTTTCCAAGTGGCCCAGGGGTCAGTTTTCAAAGTTCAGATCAGTAGCAGGCTATCACTCATGACTCCATGCCCAACGGATATGACAAGGCAATTGGTCTTTTCATCTAGCAGGCAGATACCCCTGTGAGTCACCAAATTGTTATCCATATTTCACCCCCATGCCAAATATTGGATCGACCACGATCCCGCATAACAGAAAACAGAGTCAAAAGGCAGACAGAAAAGGGCCTCAAAATTGGCTAAGTATAAAGGTGTAAGTGGAGAATGCCAAGTGTCAGTATGGTGTTGTTTCAAGGGGTGAATAGAGAAAAGGTTTCTAAATGAGTGCCAGACTACCACGTGTCCCAGGGGAAAGTGGACCGTCGGGGAAAAGGTTGGTTCTTTTCCCCTTGTTATCTCAAAAGGGGTAAAAACTCCGCCCAAGGAAAAATTCAGCATCTGGGCCTGAGTCAAAGCCAAAGCGGGAATCAGAAGAAAGGGGCAAAAGATAAATTGCAGACCCGTAGGCCCGATTTTTGTTCCAATCTGGCTGCCATGTGTCCCATATCAAAAGGGGACCCATTTTTCAAGTTGTTTTCCCGCCCTCCTATACAGACCTGATACAAACTTCGAAGGGGCATATCTTTCGACTCAGGGCTCAAAATATTGCAAATCTGATGCCATTGGAAAGATCTCGGCCTCACCCATGCCATGGAGGTCTGAAACTTTAATTTTGAGGAGGTTAGGTGAAGAAAAATGGAGGAAACGTCTTTGGGATTTTAATGTAGGATCTTCTTGCCTCAACAACCAGATCAGATTTGATCTGTTTCATCGTTTCCTCTTCCTTCAAGGCACCGAACCAAGGATTGATGCAGTAAAGATGGATTTGGGGAGAGATTTCATCAGAGGCATTAACAGTGGTGGTTGAGTTTCAACCTGCTTTTCCCGCTTCTCTCTCTCTTTCTTCTTTCAGGATTGAATCTATAAATGTGGGGGCAAGATTCATTGTAAAGGGTTGGACATTCTTTGTTTTGCAGGCTCCCTCCTCCTTCTAGCAAAGGGATCTGTGGGGTTCAGGCCTTCTATCAAAATTGCATTACGTTTCTACCTCTTGGCTACTTTGTAATGGACTGTATCAATCTACAGAGCAATAAAACATGTCTGTGATCGATTTTAGATCCTCTCTTGTCTCTTTTGCTTTCATCTGGTCTCCCATTATATATCTGGCTATTTGTGCTTGTTTATTGTATGCATTTTGTTGGTTTGTGTCTATTAGCAAAATAAGTGTTCATCATTCCTTTGGTGCATCACCTCGTAGTTTAGCTTTGTTTTAATTTTTGTATTCCTTCTATCCCTGTCTCCTTGGTAAAGTTTAGATTAGGATTAAGAACAGATCCTCTGCAAGTTTCTACGTATGCACCTAAACAGGGGAATAAGGAAACAACCTTCAATCTGGAGAGATTTCTCACTTTGCAAGGTCCCACACCTTGGGGAAAGTTCAATGTTACGCAATCACACCAAATGACTCTGCCTTAGAAAAGCAGACCTGTAGAACTCATTTAAACATAGATATGAAATAAGAAACATAGCGGTGATAGTTCAAAGTATAGAATGAGATGGGTGAGGGTATAAAGTTTGAAGGGATGAATACAATAGAAATATTTTTGTAAAGAAGGTTATGAAGGAGTTGCACTGTTATCCACTTTCTTAGAAATGAGGATGACACATTTCAATCTATTGTTTCTGCAATATGTCTCTTTTTTCAAGGAAAGTGTGAAGCAGTATTCGTTGCTGATGACATTGCTTGTAATTTCATTGGTCACGTCTTCATCTATAGATAATAGGTGGAGATCACTAGCTTCAACACCCATGATTGATTCACCTATCTCATCAAAAATGGTAATTGACTAGAGTTCTCCTGTTGGGTCCTTTAAATCGATCCTTAGTGCATATCTATAATCATAGTTTTGAAGTTGTACGTTGTAACTCGAACAGAACCATGAACCATTACCAGTCTCTATCACATTTTTCCTGCATTGTTTGTCACATTTTTGAAGAGAACATGCCTTGTAAAACAAGTTTTCCATGTTGATATTTGTGATTTCTGCAGTAACCATGGCCCATTCATTTCTCTCAGTGTTCCCCATCTATATGACGTTTGAAATCGTTGTTACAGAGGTCAATATTTTTGGAGGGCCCAAAAATTTACTTGTGATAGAAGGTACCGGAAGGGAGCAGTCATCAGAATCAACCTAGCCATGAAGTGTATTTGTTTATGAAATTAGAGGGTTGACATAACATTTGGTTCTTGAAACAATGTCAACTGAGCTTCCATTGAAATTGGAGACGCGAGAAGCTTTCAAGGCAAGGACCGGAAGAGGCGGTATAGAAAGCGTGTCTTCAATTTCTTTGCTTATCTCATCTAAGTGTTGTCCCCAAAATGTGACACTTACACTAAATCCCAACATGTCCTTTGATTTTAGTGTTCTTCTCTTTGTTTCAAACTTGTCATGTCGATGAATTGTTGAGCATGGTGACTACGTAAGAACAATGCCAATCAAATCAACTGTAGAACCTTTAACACTTGCAGGTATGTCCTTGATTTTGGTGAAGTGAAAGTGATGGGAAGGTATTGTATCCTAATTTTCTATGAGTGGAGATATGGTTTAGAAAGGTTGGAGGAAAATATCTGAAGCATTGTTCAAATGGTTGTAACATAGCTTTGCATCAACAATCCTCACAATCCTCCCATTAGAAATTGTATATAGCTTCCCATTTTCAATCTGCTCATAGAATGCTTCCGTGGCCTCTTTGAAACTGGTGATGTGGATTTCCCCTTCTTTGTGATCCATAAAATCAAACACAAATGCAGAACCATCTCCCCTTGCATTGTGATATTCGCGAAGGGTTGTTTATGCTAGGGCACGACCCTCTACGGACCACATGCGTATACATGTATTCAATCCACTTATTTTAGTTGGTGCTCTTGCAAAATATGTTTTGAAATATTATTGGTATTTTCATCCATTTGGGGATGCTATGTGTATATTGTGCATAACAAGTGTTGTATCAAATGTTATGTCCTCCCTTCCCTAGTATGCACCGATTGAAGGTTATATGGGATTGGTTGAATCTTTTCATTCTCCAAAGAAGAAATCTATTGCTATGATAGGAATCTTTTCTTTGTCATATTGTAAAGAACTCATTCTCTTTTCTTGTACATGTTTTGTAAACCTTGATTTCAATGAAAGTTTGAAGTATGTCAAACTTTTACCTAATAGGAGTAGTGTATAGGATTAGATTCTAGGATGTGAAGCTTTCAATTCTAACATTGGTATTGCGAGCAGGAAATGAACCTTGACAATGTCACTTTTGATCATTCTAACAAGGAATGTTCTTTGAAGATACACAACTTTATTTTTTTATGTTAAAATTGATATTTCCAATCTTGTTTTAAAAAAATTGTAAACTCTGGAGGTTCAGAAGCTGTATGTCTGAAATTCTCATCCCTTTTGAAAGGTCAACACGATGGTGGGTAAGTTGTGAATTAAGAATGGACCTTTGGGAGTTTTCACTTACAATATCTGAAATGTGGGGTCAACAATGTGAACCACCCTTAATCAATTGTGAAATTTCTTCCACTGTGTCTTATAGTTATTTCCATGGAAACTAAATGTTCCATCCTTATTACCATGGGAGTTCTGCAAATGTATGGTGGAAAGCTGTATTTTTGAAGTGTGAGTCAAATTTTTATCATTAGTTATTGAGTTAGCACTTATTTTCTAGAAAGCATGCATTTATAAAAAAATGAAACCTTAACAACATTATGCTATACCTTATTCATTTATATCTTGTGAAAAGCACGATTATTCATGATTGCCTAACCTTTTAATAATTAAATATGCAAGAGAGTGATTTTATTTTATTGTAGGATATTATGCTCTTATATCAAAATCTGAAAACATTATACTTGCAATCTTCCTCTTTCTCCGCAATTTTAGGAAAAAAATCCTTATTATTGTGCAAGAACGGGTGTGACATGTTGAAGATTCATATAAGTGAAAATGTGTTGTTGTTGGTTTACATAAATTGTAGCGAACAATTGTAAAAAGGAAAAGATATAATCCAGAACACATTAAAATTGCATTCTTTAATGGTTGACATAGAGGATGTGATTGCAATTGTATAAAGGAATAAATTGAACAAATATATTGAAAAGTTAGATTTAATCTTCCATATGTTAAGCCTGTCTGGTTTTTGAGTTATAAATAATTGTCCATCCATACACATATGGAGTTAGATTTCATCTTCACTGGTGAAATGAGTTCATTTGTAGGGTTATGGCCTATAAAATATTTAAATTTGGTAAGGATAGTATGTGATATGAGTTTCTTTCATGCAAAGACAAACAAAAATAATGATATTTAAATTAGAGGGTGGGAGATATGTATGTAAATATGCATGCATGTATGTATGTATGTATGGTATGTAGATATGTATGTATGTATGTATATGTATACATGTGTACATATATATATATATATATATATATATATATATATATATATATATATATATGTATATAGATGTTTTTATGTGTGCGCGTGTGTGTGTATGTATGTATATATATACCTATGTGTGTGTATTATATCTACGTATAGAAATAGAAATAAATAACTAGCAATCGCATGTGTACAATGCAATGTGAATGCCGAATGGTATATCTTATTAGATTTAGAAAGGTAGTTATTACTTTTGTAGTTGATGTTGATAACAAGTGTGATTGACAATACTGGGTTTGCTAGTTACAGTCTCATTTCAGTGGGAAAACGCTCATTTTTAGAGGTTGATGCATATTTGGCCTTATTCGTATTTTTTTTAAAATAAAAGAATTTTTTTTTATGTTTTTTGGGCCTATTCCTGTCTTTCTCCTGCCTGGTTTGTGCCTTTTCCCTCTGCCTTAGCTCTCGTGTTTTTGCATTTACCCTCATTGCATGTTTGAACTCTTGTATTCCTTTTTTTTCCGATATGTTTGATTTGGGTTGTATGCATGTTCATGGGTTCTCTGTTTGTATTGCACTGATTGCATCTGCTGTTTGGATGTTTGGTTTGCCTGGCTGTGTTATTTGGCCCTGGGCCGTGCTCATATTTCCTTGTCTTTTCCTTGTGAGCCTTTGACTGGTGTATTGCTCAGCCCTTCCACGATTCTTTGCTCGCACTCTACCTCCCTTTCCTTGTGTTGTTGGGCCATTTTCTGTAAGCTTGGCGTTACCTACTTGAGCTCCATTCTTCCCGTCGGGCTTTGTCCAAGCCTACTTCCTTTGACTGCATTTTTTTTTGGCTTGTTTTGTTTCATTAAAATAGGTTGTTTTATTAAAATGTGGTCAATTTTATAAAAAGTGAGTTGGGTTGCTTTTAAAATCTGTGTGGTGAATTTAACTAATAAGTGGGTCCTTTTTAATTGGATTACGGTGGAGATTTATTGAAACCGTTGTTTTTTTAATTAAGAAGGGAGAAAGGCTATTCATATACGTGGAGATTTATCTTAAAAAGGTGCTTTCTAATAAAATAAGGTTCTCTTTGTTTTAAAAAAAACTCATTTGGATGTTTTTTTATAAAGTTCTTTAAAAACTCTACGTAGCCTTTTTAATAAAAGGCCTATTTAAAAAGGTGCTTTTTTAATTAGTTAGATTTAAACTAATTTAGATCTAATTAAACTATTTAAAAGTACCTTTCTCTAATTTAATTGGTTTTTAAGTAAAAAATTTAAAAATTAATTTTTTTTAAGAGCTCTATTAATTTAGGTATTTAATTTCTCTTAAGCTCTTAGATTAGTAGAAATTTAAAATAGTCAATTATTTAATGTTATTATCAATTTTTTCCCTTTATCTTCTAAAATTAAGTTAATTGGACATTTCCAAAAGGTTGATTTTTTAGCGTTATTGACTATTTGTTTTCTCTAATCATGCGTTGAAGTGTGTTGCAACATTTCTAACCTTTTATTAACCTTATGGGAACCCTCGCTACGTCCTGGAGGTCATTTGGACTCATTTCGAGTCATCTTGAGCATTGTATTTACCCTTATTATTGCTTGCTACTCTTGCAGCAATGGGGTGTCCTTCACGACGTGAGACACTTTTTCTCATAATTAGGATTTGATTTCGCATCCTTCCTAGTTTTTTACATTTGTGCTTGTGTATGGTGTCACTTTGTTGTGCTCCCCGAAACACGATTGTGGTCTCCTCTCTTGCACGTTATTACGCTGATTTCAAGGTGAGTTACCAAGTGTTTCTAGACGCACACTCGGACCTGATTGTATTCAAGGCACTAAACTATAAAGTGCTGAAAGTAGGGGGGTTATTATATTGTCCTAGGTGGCTGTGTTTCTTTTCTGCATTCATTCTCTCCCCTTTCACTATAGATGCACTTTCAATTCCTTTGCTCACACCATTCAAATTTTTCGTATGGAGATCAAAAATAATTATGAAACTAAGGGGTAAAGGGTTATTCTGCATCACCATGGGAATTGAGATTGAACCAAACGACAACCCTGAAAAATCTAAGTGGTTAAACTGTAGTGATGAAGCTTTAGGTCTACTTTGCATGTCCATCTCTCCTAACTTGCTCTTCCACATTGAGTCATTTGAAACACCTAATTCTGCATGGAAAATGTTAGATGGGATGTTTGGACAACAAGATGACATGAGAGCGCATGAGTTGGAAAATGAACTGCTAGGGTTAAATCCTAGTGATTTTGAATACCTATAAGCATTCTTCTCTAAATTTGTCCACACTAGATTATTGTTAAAGGAATGTCAAGTAGAGAAGAAAGATTCTCAACTGATCTTGTCGATTCTCTCTAAGTTAGGTCTTAAATATTCTGTCCTTGTGTCAAATTTTTTACACTACAAAAGTTACCTTGGGAAAGAATTGGAACATTCCCTCCTTTGACTGTTTTTCATCCTAACTCATTTGAGAATAGGATAAAATCATTGAAATGGGGTCTCTCAAGTCCAAATCATATGTCCTTGTGGCAAGTACTAGAAAGGAAAAAAATACTAAAAAGAAGAAAGGAAAAAAAGGATCAACCTAAAAAAGAAACCAAAACCGATACTAAAAATAATATGAATGCTTCGACTTCTAAGTGTAGAGAACAGAAAGACAGGTATTTGTGTTCCTATTGCAAGAAGCCTAGTCATAAAGAGCATACATGTATGAGAAAAAAAATTGATCACCTTTCTCAATTACTTGAGAAGAATAAAATAGGTGTTCCTTGAGTGTATCAAACAAAATGCTCCGAAGGCCAAGTCTTCCACTGTAAAAGGTTTTATATTTGATAAGAATAAAGGAAAGGCCCTTGTATCCAAATTTAGTCCTTCATCGACATGGATTATAGATTACAATACCTCACACAACATGGGTTCTTCACATGTTGAGTTCTCTAACATCGAGCCTTGTGGAATGTCCCAAATCACGATGGGTAATGACATGATAGTTTTGGTTTCCAGTACTGGATCAGTAGAAATGGATGGGGGAACATTCAACCAAGTGTTGAGCATTCATGATCTCTCTACCAATCTCCTATCAGTTTACCAAATTACTCACATTGGTAAAGGAATGTGAGTGGAATTTGGTCCTAACTCGGTGATTATTCATGATCTTAATGATGACACTACGAGTGGATAAGTGAAAAGTGGATCACCATTCACGGTTGTATACCTTTTCTCACTTTAATTTTGATTCTACTCCCACTATTTTGCTCACTCATGAAAATGAGGTTATTAAGCTATGACATGAGTGATTCAGACATCTAAATTATCGCTACCTTGAAACAATTAATTCAAAACTAAAGTGGTCAACGAGTTACCCCACATCAAGTTTTGTAAGGGTCTTTGTGAGAGTTGTACCCTTAGAAAGCATCCTGAAAAAGAAATTTGACAAAGGAAAATCATAGAGATCTACTCATCCCATGGATCTTGTTTACAGTGATATATTTGGCCCATTTCCATCTCCTTCATTTACTAGAGCACTTTATGTGCTGATCCTTCATTGATGACTATTTGCGATATAGTTGGGTTATATTTTCTTAAGATTAAGTCTGGAGTCCTTGAACATTTTTCAGGACTTTAAGGCTCTTGTTAAGAAATAGGCGGAACGGTCTATTAAGGTTCTTCGAACCAAAAATTGAGGTGAATATATAAACAATAGGTTCATGGATTTTTTTACTTCTGAAGGTATCTCCTTACAGCATAAATTTGCTTGCATCCCTTTGCAGAATGGAGTAGCAAGAAAGAAATAAGCGTACTCTTAAGGAGATGGCCACTTGTATGATTCATTCGAAGTCTCTTCCTCCATAGTATTTGGGCTGAAGCAATGAATTTTGTTAATTACATTAAAAACCATGTTCCACACAAGGCAGTAAGAGGTATGACACCTTTTCAAGCCTGGGTTAGATGTAAACCTGATTTTGAGCACTTTTGAGTCTTCAGATCCAAGGTTATGGATCGTATTCCCAAGAATAAATGTAAGGCTTTGGAACCACAATCCAAACCTTGTATCTTTATAGGGTATCCTTATGGTGTGAAGGGATATCAATTCATGAATCATACTTCTCATGAACTTGTAAATTGAGAGAAGTGTTAAGTTTGATGAGTCTTCTTTGACTTCTAATTCTCCACCTATTGAGGTTCTTTAGCTAGTTGATTCAGATTTAGACTCATTAGATGATGATACTATTGAGCGTACTCCTCTTCCTTATCCTCTCAAACATCAGACCTCTTGAGTCTATCTGATTTTTATAGTATTGATGATGAGGAATATGTCCCTTCTCACTCAAGTGAAGAATCATCTCCAACTCTAGAGGTTGATCCTCTTGGGCCTCTTTGGGCTAGGAAAAATTTGCAAAGTGCTAGAGATTTAGTTGGAGATACTTCATATATGAGACATACTCACTCAAATTTCATTGGACCCCACTCTTTCTTTGCCTTTGCCTCTGATCCACAATCTTTCCGTGAGGCTTATGGTATTCCTGAGTGGGATTATACCATGGATGTGGAGAATTCCTCTCTCATAAAGAATGATACTTGGGATCTCACCCCTCTTCCGAAAGGAAGAATAATCATTCGGTGTAAGTGGGTGTTTCAAACAAAGTATGGAGTAGATGGAGATGTCAAAAATTTTAAAGAGTGATTAGTAGCTAAGGATTTTCTCTATAGATAGCTAGGGTTGATTATACAAAAACCTTTTCTCTGGTTACGAAGATGACTTGTATTCGATCTGACCCTTGCCATTTCCTACCACAAATAGATGGAAATTCCATCTAAATGGATGTTAAGAGTGCCTTCCTTTATGGTGACCTAGAGGAAGAGATCTACATGGAACAACCTCTGGGTTATGTCCATGATCCCTCCCTCATTTATAAGTTAAATAAGTCTCTTTATGGCCTTAAACAAGCCCCTCGGGCTTGGTATGCCAAGATGGACTCCTTTTTACTTACATCAGGGTTTACTAGGTGTCACTCTAACCCAAATTTTTACATTCGATAGTGGCAAGATGAATCCATGCTCATTATTGTTCTCTATGTTGATGACTTGTTGATCAGAGGAATTTCTTCCTCTATCACTGATTATGTGAGGATTGAATTGGCCAAAAATTTCTTCATGTCTAACTTGGGCTTGATTCATTACTTTCTTGGGATCCAGATTTCAAATTTTGACTCAGGAATTGTGATTTTGAATCCTAAATATTCCCTTGATTAAATTTCTCAATTTCAAATGTCTTATTATAATCCTTATCCTACTCCTTTCCTTTCTAGGGTTAAGTTGGTTTCTGATTTCTCTACTCCATTGGTTGGTGGTACCTTTTATCAACAGGTTATGGGGAGCTTGATTTACCTTACTCGCACTTAGCCAGATCTATCATATTTTATTGGGATCATGTCCAAATTTATGTAGGATCTTCATGAGTTACATTGGAAAGAAGTGAATTGTACCCTTCACTATGTTTATGACACTCATATAGACAACATTCACTACTTATGAGGAATAGATATTGACTTAGTTGGATATACAGACTCTGATTTGGGCCGGTGACTTAGATCATCAAAAATATACCTCGGGCTACATTTTCTCTCTTGGTTTGGGTCATGTTAGTTATTATAACAAGAAGCATAATGTTATTTTTATATCATCTACAGAGATAAAGTACAAAGGAGAAGTTAATGCTACCAAAAAACTTATTTGGTTTAAGGGTATCTTGAAAGAGTTTGGTATTCACCTTTAGTAGCCTAACCATTATCTACTATGAAAACACGAGAACCATCTCTATTTGCATAAATTCCAGCTAAGCATAAGTAGATACAAAGCACATTCAGATCCACATGCACTTCATACTTGAGCTTGATACATGAAGGTAATCATCTACATTACAATACATGTTTGACATTTGATCAAAATGCATATTTATTCACCAATCCCTTCACTGAGGTGAAATTTCTTCACTCATGGTCTCTTTTTGGGGTGAGGTCTATTGCAACCACCCATCTTCTTCAGGCTATCTAATCCTTCTTATTCTCTTATTATTTCCAGAGAGATGTTGTTTGTACATGGGCACCTTATCAAGCCTTTATTTGCCTGGGCCTCATTGATACATATTTATTAGTTGTTCTAAGGGAGTGTCTTCTCTTTATATTATGACTTGCCCTGACCTCTACCTCAGCTTAAATGAAGGGGATTATTGGTGTGTGTGACTTGCCTCATCATCCTAGGGTTCTCATCTACATCCCATGGCGAGTAATATCACCTAGAGATTTCATAGATATTAGGAGTTTTATATTGATTAAGTGCACTAGATTTTGTCATCGACCCTATATTTATCCTTTCATATGAAATTCAGTGAGCATGCATAGACAGTCTACATTTCCTATTTCAAATCATATATGTGTAAGCTCTTGTCTCTCTTATAGGGAAAGATTGTCCAGGAATGGAGTTGACACAACACTCCCATATGTGACCCTCATGTTGGAGCCATTACAATATGAAGTATGAGGAAACCTATTTTTCTTATTCATGATTTTACATTGTTTCCATTATTGCTTCCGTCAACTCTTGGAGTCTCAAGGGATGAGGAGAGGATTGGAGTTGAACAACTCATACTTGTCACGTGGACAGTGTTTTTGTGATCAGTTCTCATGAACCCATCTCGTGTAGCTTCTTGTAAAAAATTGAAGTCTCCTTTGTTGTGCTTCATTGTGTGTTCCTTTTGTATGAAATGAACCTATACCTCAATGTGCTTTGTTCTTTCCCTTACTAAACCATTTAATCATCCATCCTTATACAAGTTTAATAACACCTAAGGATAGGATGTGCAACACTCACATGATGGTCAGTAACTCCCTATTAATTTTCTAATTCCAAATCTAGTAGGGAACGTATCGTAGCTAAATCACTTCACATGTAGCTATCTTATGCACAGAATGATTTTTTAAATCCTATTTATCCCACTTATGCATATACAAAGTGTTGCATCCTCTTCCAAAACTGACATAATACATATTGGTTTTCACTCTCACTTGTCCATTTTAAAATCTTGAAGTTTGTAGGTTTTTGTCTTCAATATTCCTGAGGGAAAACATGATCTGAATCTGGGATTATAGTACTCAAGAGGGAAATCTGATTATTTAGAAACCCACTAAAGACTGTATATTCTTGGTTTATATATTCATTGATCCTTTGAAAACATATTACATGATGCACCCAAGCATGTCGGATTTAAAAGTGGATCATGATGAACCTACCTTGTATATAACAAGGTGATCTGAACCGGGATAAGTTAGCTACAAAGTTCATGGTAAAGACTGATATGTGAGTCTATATGTAGGCCAGCTAATCATAGATACATGACTCCTAAAACTCATGACTGCAAATGATATGAGGCAATTTTTAATCCCTTACTTCAAGGTGTAACTATAGATGGATCTATGGAAATAGTGAGAGTAACTGGATAAATCTAAATTCTCCATAGGTCAAGCATAGATGATTTGTCAGTGGTCCATCATCCTAAATTTCTCAAGCATTCTCTTGGTATATAACTTATATCTTGTGTCACTGTGTTCATTTAATTTTTGATTTTCTTGTCTGTTATACATTCTATATATTCCAAGACAATAGTGTAACATCTTGGATATCGGTCATGATTTACAATCAATTAAGATCTATTTTCATTGCATAAACTGATAATTCTCAATGAACTTCTATGTGAAGGCTGGATCTATTGATATACAAACATTATTTATCCCTTAAATTTCCTAACAGGGTATTAGAGCTTGTGTTTGTGCATGTGCTAAGGATATGGGATTTGGATGGATTTTTATTTAGATCCATGTTGTATGAGATGCTCATGAATATTTTCAAATGATGTACCATGTCCGGGGTGCATTACTTGCTTTGTGGGTTTCATTCATATATTTATTTAGGTTGTAATACCTTTGAATTCTTGATGATCTAAGGTACTACATATCCCCCAGGTTCAGGGAGATGTAGATCTTGCTTTGTGCATCTAGTTTCTAACCTCCTTGGCACATTTGTAATGTAGCCAAATTCTAACCAACTTGATTTTTCACCATCTATGGATATTGAACTCCAAAGAAAATAGATTTACAAACCTTCATTCTGTGAATTTTGAAGTCCTTATGTATATTCCTAAATAGTCTTCCAAAACTTATTTAAATGTTGCGAATGCCAAGTAAACTCTAAGCCATTTTGACTAAAGTCATTTTGTAGGTGGTATTTGAATATTTCATGTTTTTTAGCAGTTATACTACAACCTGCTCTTATTAGGCTTTTCCAAGCATGCTTCATGGTTCTTCGGGAATCCTAGGCTTTCCACGCATCTTCTACATCCCTAATTTAGTGGTCTCTTTCCAAGTTCTCTGCAACTTCCATAATGTCTTTTTTTTCCTAGACTAAATCCTATTTAACTGACATTTTTTAGGTCTTGTGCATAGGAATTTAGTGAATGTGTAGTTTTTTCCAAGTTGTCCACGGTATTTTTTGGCCTCAAGATAGATTGATTTAGTCTTGTGCAACGATATTTTTTGTGTTGCACAAACTTTTTTAGGCTTGTGCGGGTGTTTGTAGTATTCCGACTACATTTTTTTTATTGAAACACGTGGTTTAAAAAACTTGACTTGCATGGATATTTCGGAGCTCAAGTTATGACTTTCACTTGTAAAGTGATGAACATGGAAAGGAATTCTGGCACATTGTATATTCTCCCCTGCTTTCAAAAAACGTAGCAATCTTGCAAGTTGAAGTTCTTAAAAATTCTTATAGGATTTGAACAACCATGCATGCAGACTTCTTGAGATGTCTCCCACTCTGTGACAATAAGTATTTTCCTCTTGTTCACAGTCCTTTCCAATGTACCAAATATTTGTTGTATTTAAAATATTGCGTGTCCATATGTTTTCTTATCTACAATCTAATCCACTTCTTCTTTCTTCTTCAAGAATAACCTACTTCCTCCAATCTACAAACAATATCATCAATAACATCCCCTTCTGCACCATCCCACTGAATTAAGAATTAACTAATATGAATGCATAAGTTAAACACTAGAGTAAATATCAATTTTTCCCTGGCAATTCTACCTCATAAGCATTAATTGTTTAATCTTTCTTAAGGGATTTTGAAGGAGACCAATCTCTCTGAACAATTCAAATTTGTCACGTGTAGGTTCCTCTTGTGAAGACCTATGCTCATTGTCCAGTAGATAGGACCATTACCAATTGACCAACTATGTAAATACCTTGTGCTTCAAGACTATGCTCACATATGACTATTTCCATGTACTTTTCATTACTATTCTGTAGCTTCTTTCCTGCAAAAACTGTATATGTTTGGAACAATGCTTTGAGAACATCATCACTAACTATTCCATACATACAAGGTAATCGGTTTTGTCCTGTGGTATTCCAAGTCGTTCAAGTATATGATGTAGTCATATCACTTTGAAGACAGCTTCTCCTGCAACATGGATACTTTCCTATGGATCTATATATGTAACTCTTATAGAGCGAGAACTCAGATTGTGGTAATGTTAAGTTTCCCCATTGATATTCGGATCTAGATCCCATAAATAACGACAAACCCTTAAGTAGGATTTTACGTCAAACTCAATGATTTACTTGCATGCTCTGAACCCGAATCAGTACAAAAAGGACGATAATTATCATGCTGAACTTGTAATTTTAGTTCCCAATTTCTTCCACTAAATTCCCTCCAGAAGTGATCTCAAGATTCACCTTGCTGTCCCTATTCCAATGAAATGACTTTTGGAATTCCTGCATGAACAACTTCTTGGAAAGATAACTTACTGCAAATCTGCATATCTGGTCTAGTGTAGGAGGTAAATGAGACTAGAAAATCCAATCAACCGCCGATAGAGAGTGGCATTTACTGTAGGAGATGGATATGAACGAGATAGTTGTAGTCTTATTTCCATATGTATAGCAATAGGTATGTAATCCATCTTCCTGAATTTCTCGAGAATTGTCTTGGTATATTTCAGACTGAGGAAACTAAAATGTGATTCTCCTTTCCACCATACTTCCAATCTAAAACAATAGTGAATTCGGCCAATGAGATCTATCATGTCAAGGCTATCGATTAATATATTTCTTCATTGCATCGATCATCTTCACTGAATTATCAGTGATGACTAGATCGTCAACATAGACAACGACAATCACAATCTCCCCCCATTTCTTTTTGAGGTAGAGATTGGGATCGTATGTATTTATAACAAATCTATGTTATACAAGATGTTCATCAATTTTTATGTATCAAACCCAGGGTGCCTTTTTAAGGCCATACAGAGATTTCCTGAGTTAATATACCTTTTCTTCTAGACCAGGTACAACATATCCCTCAGTTTAAGTCATGTTAGACTTCTTCTTGTAAATCCTGCTAATTCAGGCAAGGCATTTTTACATCCATCTGATGGACTTTCCAACCAAACTATGCAGCTAGAGAAAAGATCATCCTGATCATTTTGATCTTAGTTGTGGGAGAAAATGTCTCCTCATAGTCAATGCCTTATTTTTGTGCGTACCCCTTTGTTACTAGTCTCACTTTATACTTGTCCATTGTCCCATTTGCTTTGTACTTTTTTTTGAATATCCATCTACATCCAATGGGTTTCTTCCCTGGTGGAAGATCGATAAGCTGCCAAGTGTTATTTTTCATAACTGACTGATATTCAGATTCCATGACATCTTTCCAAGTTTTTGACTATAGGGCTTCCTGGAATGTAGAGGGATCATTAGACTCAATAACTCTACTCATCAAATCAAATTTAACTTATTCTCTTGCTTTATTGTGAGTCCATGGTCCAGGGGTGGATGTATCTGGTGGAGCATCCATTCTTGCATCTCGTAACATGCTAGTACACCACTTGGGCATACTCTGAACTGTTTCTATGGGTCGTGGTTCTATCATATCAACACCATCATTCCCATCATCAATTTCATCATCTCCGGGAACATCAAATTAAATTTTTACAACTAGTCATGTTGTTGTGCAAATGTGCAAATACTAAATTGGAAGTATCCAAGCACGAAAACTATACCCCTATGCCAAAATGTTCATGTTCTATCATTCCTAGGCAACCCCATCTCTGTTCACTCATTCTAAATGACCTCCCAAAAAAAATAAAAAAAATTGACATCCCCCTAGGTGATTTAGGAAATTCCATTCATTCCCCCTAGGTGATTTTAGGAGTTCATTGAAAATGCAAATCTTGGGTAGTCACGGGAAGGGCTATCATTGGCCTTCCTAGGATCGGATCACCCCCCCTGGAGTAGAACAGAAGAGAAAAATAAACATGGAGGTAAGTGAAATACCTTGGAACATCATAGAAATGATTTTGGAAGGTTTGGGAAGGTTCTGCAAGACTTGGAGCAGTCTGAGTAAAAAACAAGGTTCACAAGCCCCGGCGGTACACAGGCCTAAAACCTCTGTTGAGCTTCAAAAGAAGATTTTGGGAGCTCCAGATGGATTTATAAGTTAAAAAAACATCATTGGAAAGAGGATTCTAATGCCTACATGATGGTAAAATAATATTTTTCACAACACCTTGGCGGATATGATTGACAGGCAGTTTTTCTCAAGCACAAGTGGAGTACCAGATAAAAAATCCGATTTTTCAGGGATCATATGGCCGAATAAAGACATGAAACCCCCATAATTGGATTCAAAATTCCATTTCCAGTCAGGATAATATAAAATTTTACCAATAAATTCCATCGGGAGCTCAATTTATCTTCATTCTAAGTTACCCTCTCAAACGTAGTTTAGGACTTAGTCATTTTTTCGAGAGGACACGTGTCAGCACCAGGAGCCTGGTGGGATTTCATGTCCCTGAAATCCCTGAGGTCAGGTACATCATCCCTTAGAAAATTTACCCAGCTCTCATGTGACCTCTGGGGCCCTCATATGACCTCCAGACTTGATAGATCAGCCCCTAGGTGCTTATTTGGAGCATGCCTTCCCTGTCGTCGGATCGGGCACCATGTGTTAGCTCCAGGACCACTGTGGATTTTATGTCCCTTGTGAACCTGATGTGGGGGACATCAGACCTTGGAAAATGTGCCAGCCCCCATAAGGAGTCTTTTGGACTCCCATGTGACCTCCTTTCAGCTCCCAGTGCTTCAATGTAACTTTCTCCCTCTTCATTCCCTGCCGTTGGATCAAACGCCACGTGTCATGCTCTTGACCACCGTGGAATTTTATGTCCCTCATGTCCATGAGGTCAGGGACATCAAGCATGAAAAAATTCACCCTATCCCTAATTGTGCATATCTTTTTAAAAAAATTCCAAGTGCCGCCTTTTTCACTTCTAACTTCTAATAGTTTTTGTGCACTCCATTCCTCCATTCCTCCTCTGCAACATTCTACCATCACACCGCCATTGCAAATGCTCAGACCAGCTCGACCCAAATACTAAAAAAATATCCCCACAGTGATTTTCAGGTCTTAGAAGAATCTTTCATCAAAACAAGAAGGAGAAACAAAGAGCAAGAAGAAGAAAACAGTGAAAATCTCCATAGCCTAAAAATCAAGATCTAAAGAAATATATCAAGCCGGTGCATGAAACAAAAAACTATTTTCTATTGTTCATTCATCTATCCAAGAACATTATAAGGACACCTTCAAACTCCCTCCTCATGCGACAAAGTAGCCACAACAAAGAAATCTTGTTTCCAGCTCAACGAAGAAAGAAGTGGGATTTCTTGTCAAACTAGTTGGCGGATTGAAGTAAGATTGCATGTGAAGCATCAGAAGAGAAAATACACATAAAAAATATAAATTTCTTTACAAGTGGAGGAGAAAACCAAACCTACAATTTCAAGGTCCATTAATGGTTGCCGTACTCAGAAGCACTGCCAGCCCTGAAAATTAAAACTTTAAAATCTCTTGGACTATTAAGCAGGCGGGTCCGAAATTTCAGAGGGAGGATATTGGGAAACAACCCATATCAAAAAACTTTGTTCCATGTCAATCCAACTCCCAGAGGCCAACTTTCTAAAGAATAGCAGGCCTACTACATAGGAACTGCTATTTTGGGAAAGTCCGCAACAAAAGAACCTGCGAAGGAGATGAAGACATTAGAGGTGCACTACAACTGAGAATCCACCAGAACGGACATTTTTGGAACTTACTAAAAATAGTAAGTGGGCCCTTGAGCACCCGCTAAAAATATAAAGTTGATCCAGAAGGAATGAGGGACACAGGGAGAAAGAGGAAGACTAAGCTGTAGCATCCAATTGAAGATCGAGGACTTGCTTTTTCATACTTACTAAAAATAGTAAGTTGCTTTTTCGAAGGAAGGGAGATATGAAGACAAAATGGATGGGTTAGAAGCTGACACAACCCTTTGCCTGTGAGTATGATGTGGAAGACAATGATGTCTTGTACATGGACCTGAACGACCTCAAGACTTGCATGACCTCCAAGGATCGAAGGAGGATTGAAGACCAGATATTCACAACTGGGTTGTTCACCGTTGTAGGACACCCAGTGTCTGTGCAAATTCTCAAGCTAGTCCTAGCCTACTCTTTCCACTACAATCCTGAGACGCGAACCATCAGAGCTGACAATGATGCAACATTGGCGGTCATTAACCCTGGGAATATTTCAATCTCTTTGTAGATATCGACATTCCCCAACATGGTCGTCATTTCCAAGGAAAGGGTCGTGCACAATTGGGAAATAATGGATTCATATGTTCAAGGGGTAGCGCTCGACTCATGGCTAAAAACTAGAAGAAATCCTTTGAGGATTCCCAAGAATCTACCAAGGTGTGAGTTTTGAGAAGGGTATTCTGATATCATCACTCTCCTTAGTAGAGTAATGGGCGAAGTAAGCATGAGAGACTTCCAGGACTGGATGGGCCTTTTCATCCTGACATTGATAGAAGGGAATCAAAGAATCGATTAGGGGTAGATCATTAGTGACAATCTCCATCTACAATTGCTCCAAGTACCTACGACAAAGAAGTTCCACATGACTTCTTATCTAGTTTATCTCCTCACAAGCTCGCAATCATTCAAGAGATTGGATCTCATGCAGAACATTGCTTCCAAGGTACCTACATTTGAGAAACTGCCACAGTTGATAATGGAGGAGAGCAACATGCATTTCACTGATGCGTTCACCATGTACTGAAGCTTGGAAGGGGATCTTGAAGCTAGGATGTCACCAAAAGCGGCATCCCTGATTAAGGAATATGGCTCGTACTTCATACAATTCTCAACATTCTCCTACATACGAGTCGCTGGCTTCGACCAAGCTCCGTTGAAACTACCTAAGTACCTCAGTGACCAAATCGTATTGTTTGAACTCTGTAGGAAGATCACTCAAGTAAATAGCAAGCTCAGAAGCAGGAGAAAGAAATTGATTCCATTCCCTATATCTCTAGGCGAGTTCATGTGTAAAAGATCAAATGACACATCTCACTTGGAGGCTACTTTCACACATCTGACTCTACATTCCTCCATTTCCAGGCCCAACTTTGACATCCGAGAAGATCCTGACTCGTTCCATGTCCCAGAATTGTAACATGAACCACAAGTTGAGGACTATTGGGCCAATTATATTGATGAGTTTGAAGTACGTAAAAAATATCACATGAGGATGACAACCAACGAGATGAATAAATTCAAGTTCTCTTGGTATGAATACATCTTACATGATGACAGGACAAAGATGTATGATCCTGAGTATGCAACAGTCAAGATGTCCCCAATGCCCCAAATCAACTGGCACATTCGTGAATCAGGAGATATGCTGGAGTGGACTAAAAAGGTGGTGAGGAGAATGAGGAAATGGTTTCAAAAGAAGAGGACTATGCTTATTCGGTCACGAGGAATTTCTCCAAGCCTGAAACAAGCTTCACATCATTCATCTTCAAAAGTAGTGGAGGTAACTTCTAGCTTTAAATACTCTGGAGCGAGTTCAAAAAGGAAGGCCACGGAATTGAAAAATTCTCCCCATGAGAAGACATCCAAGAAATTCAGGGAAGAAAATTATTCATTGGCGTCGCCACAAGAGGAAGACGTGATCCCAGTAATGCAGATAGAAAATCCAACAACAAATGCAAAAGTGAACAAGGAGTATATGACTCATGATCCTGTATCTGAGCCACTACAAGAGGTATTGCATGTTGTTGATTACAACGATCCTCTCATTCAGGAATTACCTTCCCCATCAGAACAAAGAATGGTTGAGGTGCCCATCATTGAACCTGAATCTGACGAGATGTTTTCGTGGATGCAGGAAATGATCATCCTTGACACTCACACGGTGCAACAAGTAGTAGCTCCCGATATATTAGCAATCGTCACGTTGGCTAAAGAAAAAATATCAAGAAAGATCGCGTAGACAACATCACAATTCTATAGTGGGGAGACAGGTAATCAGTATATTGAAGTAGCTCAACCCAAAGTAATCAAGCCAACAAATGAGATGACACCAGCCGACTATGAGATGAGTACGATCCAATTGGGACCAACTACTCATGAAGGATATTTGCACCTATTCCAACAATCTTCTGCTCACATGGTGGCAAGGATAAAGAATATAAAGAGAAGATTGAGGTACTATAGGAACAAGTATGAACTCTTTCATCTTATGTGCAACACCTGGTGGAACCAAGCATTATAATACTTCCTATTGAGAAAGTGGTACCCATCAGTAGCTTCGATCCAAAATCCATCAGAAGAACACATGAGCTCACGATGCAAGTGCGAGAAAATAGTGAATGGATCGACTCATTCTCTGAAAAAGGGAAGTCATCACTTCAAGAGGTAGTCAAGCTCTTTGCATACATGTGTGCAACTACCAATAGAACATGAGCACTTAAAAAAGATGTGGGGAAAGAAAGAGATTACTGGGAACCACTGGGACTAGTAGTGAGTGAGATGAGCAACACCCATCGTCGGGAATTGATTGATAAGAAGGTTTTTGGAACTCTTGTAGAAGACTTGACACATGTATGGGTGAGGACCCTGGCAATCAGATTTGAAGCAATCAATCAGGCCTTCACAGAGCTAGAGGAGAAAGAAGAACAAACATACAAGCTGCAGGATAGCATAAATTAGAAAGTCCAGAAACTTGGAGTACCCGCAATGAGAAAACACTCAACTCCTAATGATTTGATTGGACCTTTCGAAGAGTACATCAAGAAAGGGGTGGGAAACCCATTGTCCTTCACTAAGGATACTCTTGACTTCTTCTCAGAAATTTGAGCCTCCATTGCACTTATCACAGAAAATCATTCATCATGGTTAAGGAATTGTAAGGACATCAACAGTGTGACCGATGGATGGACTGAGACCTTCAGCTACATTTGTATCTCTCATGCTGACAAAATAGAACTAGCAGTGGCTCATTTCAACCGAGAGCTTGGAAAGACAGGAGCCTTCTCAGGATCACAAAGTGGAGAGCAGTCAGAGAATGGAGCTAAGTCCACCACAACAGTACATCCTTTAGCATAATTCTTCTTCTTCTTCTTCTTCCTCTTCTTCCTCTCTTTTCTCTTCTCATACAATACCCTCTCTCCTAAATGTTATACTTTTGCGTTGAGAGTTTCAATTTTTGATATCACTTAAGTGACTTTAGAAATATAATGTAAATTTAAGTCACCTTGCTATTATAAAAGGGGCTTAAATATTTAAAGTGGAATATGAACAGTCTTAAGTCACATTAAGGTATTCGAAAATTCACCGGGAAGATGCAAAGTTTCCTCCTCTTCTATAAATTGTAACAAGCTCCTCATGTGAGGTCTTCTAAAAAGTCTTCTGAATTTTGCTTCTTAGATGTTGGAGCTGTTTTTTGTGAATTCATGAGAGGGTTATCCTTGTGAAGAGAGCAAGAGATAGCAAGTTTCTTCCATTTCTCCTATTAAAAAATGTCTTCTACTTCTCACACTATGTACAAATTTTGCTTGAGCTTCAATAAAGGAAGAAGGAATTTTAGCCTCTTTGATTGAGGAGTTTGTTGGTACTTTGTGCCCATTAAGCTTCATTTGGTCTTGTAGCTATTATGCAGATTTGTTTTCTTCTATATTCAAGTGCATGTAATGAAACTTCTGGTTGGTGTATGCAAGTCTCTGATTTTCTACTTGCAGCATAAGTTTTTCCCTTTTCTAATTTTCTCATTCCCTTTCCCACCTTCCTAGCAAAGTCATCTCTTACAGGTATATGCAAGAAATTGTCGCAGGGTCAGTGAAGTGCCCCTGTTGGATCCCCAGCTAAAAGGCCACCAGGATAAAACTCACATTTCACTCGCACATGCACATACGGCAGCTGCACCGGTTAAGTAGAGGGACTTAGACTCCCAGATTGTTGGAAATATAACCACCAATTTGTCCCCGAGATTGATATGTACTCTTCTGAAATGAATCTCTATGTTGTTTGCCTGCTAATCAGCAAGGACACTTTTCTGTATCCTTCTGAAGAGATGGTAACCCATGTATCACATTGCACCGGTGAAGTGTCTCGAGATAATTGAAAATAACATGACCAAGTCTCCAATGCCACAACTGTGTTGAGGTAGATTTCTTAGCCACAAGTGCTTGATCATCTATGTGGAAAAAATCAAGCTAGAACATGCGTCCCACATTGGAGGCTTTTGCAACTATTTTCAAGCCTCGTGATTTGTCTCGTATTAAACATGTTTTCTTATTGGATTGTCTATCAAAGTCAATTTTAAAGTTGTGTTCTAGGAGTTTACTGACTGAAAGTAGATTTTTAGTCAACCCAGGGACATATAAGACATCTGATAGTCTACATTTGTGTGAACCAAGGGGTAGAGAAATGTTCCCAATCCCCTGAACTGTATATGAAGAATCATCACCCAATGAAACATGGTTTTTCAAATGTGTGTCCCTCATGGAAATAAACTAGTCTCTGTGGCCAGTCATGTGTCGAGTGGATCCCGAATCAACATACCATACATCACTAGATGACGTGGAGGGTTCACTTGATCGAGTAGTGTAAGAGAATTCTTCATTATCTAAATGTTCTTCTTTCTCAAAAATATTTCCTTGTTAATGGGGTCTTCTTTTTCAATTCTCCTTTTTCTGCCCTTGATTGTAGTTCATATGTCCCTTGTGAGATTGTTGGTGTTGAGGTCCAGAGTTTCTTGATGAACCTTTCTTGTATGTACTATACTAACAATCTTTCAACTCTTGTCATCTTTTGCAGATTGGACACTGCTTCTTCTATTATTTATCCCCTTGATGTTGATATTGATTCTAATGTTGGGACTTTGGATAGGAATTAGGTTTTCATTTACCTTTTCGTTTCCATTTTTTATGAGAAGAAGTGCTTGCTCCTCTTCATCATCTTTGTTATGCATGGATTCCTCTTGTTGTAGTAGGTTTACCAGCTTGTCAAAACTAACTATCGTATCTAACACATTTAGTGTTGTTAGAAAAATGAGGTAAGAAGAGGGGAGTGCTCTTAGAACAATGGGAATGAGAGCATCATTTGTGACCGCTTCTCCCAAGGCTAGAAGTGAAGCCCTCAATTCTGCAACTCTTCTCAAGAAAGCTTCGATTTTCTCATTCTACTTGAACTTCAATGTATGTAACTGACTCTACAAATTCATAATGAAATTCTTGTTTTTGAGCTCATATATTGTGCTCAACTTATCCCACGCTTCTTTGGCTATTTTGGCATCTCGAATGTGGGGTTGCACATCGTCGGACACTCTAAACAAGATGATGATTTTGGCCTTCTGATCTACTTTATCAAACTATCATTGTTGTGTTGGATCAGTTGTTGATCTAGTCAGAGTACCAGTCAAAATAGGCCAGATCTCTTCAAACTCAAGTTGTGTCTTGATTTTTATCTTCCAAGAAGCATAGTTGTTTCCTCTAAGTATTTTTGAATCAGGAAGAAAAAATTTGGGGGCATTGGTGCCCATATTGTAGAAATCACTGACAGGGTTAGTAATAATTTGGTCTCAATTTCACACAATGAAATAATAATAATGATTCAATATAAAACATGCAAATAAATAGGCAAACCATAGCCTACTAATAGGAAGTCAAGGACCCAAGATTCAAGGAGAGAATCATGTGGTTGTTCAACCCATAAAACAAACATCAAACTAAATACGTGAAGTTTTTGAAATAAATTCAGATTACACATAACGAGAACACTAACCATAATCTTTTCTAACATTCCCCCCTAGTGTGAATGTGGGGAAGACCACCATATTAAACCAAGCAACATGTTGCTCCATAGCTTACACATGGTCTCGATCCTCAACACTGATTGTGGGAACTACATCATTCAGGACCGTTCAACCTATTAGATGAATACATGAATTAGGACCATTCAACCAATTCACATCAACCATCAAATCAGTCTGATCAAGAGCACTTCCTGCAATAATATCAATGGTACAAATCTCCACATCATTATCATCATGGGGGAAACACAAGCACTACACTGCACACAAGAAAAATGAATCTCATCTATTCTTATTCATCACACACAAAAGAAAAAGTGTCGCTAAAGCAATTTTCGTCCTCTGAGGTAGTGACGAACTCGAGGACATTGATTGTTTTCCTGCCTCCGTTGCCTCCATCCTATAATAAGAGGATAGATGCTCAATACAAATAATATTCCTCACTTGAATAATTAATAGGTTCATTTTCACTTGTAGGATTATAATAATCATCCCAATCTTCTTCAGAAGCTAAAGCCTTTTGATCTGACTTATCATCTAAGAGATCTTGAGCACTTTTCTTACAATTCACAAAACCATGTCCTAGTTGTTTACAATAATGCCACAAAAGACGTTTCTTTGATAGTACAAACCTTTTTTTACCTTTCTGGAATGATGATTTATTGTTTGCAAACATGATAGTTTCTTCTTCTAGTACAGACCTTTTGATTTTTTCTTCCACATCAAGCAAAGAGGAAATTAAATTTTCCAAACTAGGATTGATCTTACTAAGAGTAAAAACAATACTCGAATACTCTTTTGGAAAAATATTTAGTAAGATTGCTTTAGTATCTTCTCCATCTACCTCTGCTTTTATTCCTGCTAAGTTATTTAAAATGGATCGAAACTTATTGATATGTTGAACCATATTGTCGTTTTCTCTCATGTTTAGCCCAAAAAGTTTTTGCTTTAGCGCTATTGTTGCACTACCTGCTTGAGATCCAAATAACTTGTTCAATGTCACCCAAATGTTATTAGATGACTTGGTTAGATCAATATGATGCAAATATTCATCAAATTGACCAAGCCCGATAATTGCTATTACTTTCCGATCTTTGCTTTCCCATTTCACTGCTTCGTTTGCATCATTCGGTTTTTTAATTTTTCCATCAACAATGTCCCATAAGTATTTTTCAATCAATTGTAGTTGGGTTCGTAATTACCACGTGTGAAAGTCTTTCCCATCAAATATTTCAATTAAATTTATCTTTTCCATAAAACTACAAAAAATTGAACTTTAATAAATAAAATATACCAGACAAAGAACCGACTCACTGATATACAGCTGGCAGGTTTTGTTGTAGACGTCGGTCAATGGGAAATGGTTGACTGAAGAATCAAGGTAATGCTTCTTCCTCCACATACAATAGTAGACTGTCAACTTGCATGGCACCAAATTAGAATGATGAGGATACAAATCACCCAACTAGAATATCCATTTCTTTATTTAGGCCCCTGCTAATAATGACCACGTATTTCAATGTTTGTAAAAGCATAACAAAGTTTTGAAGTCAATAATATCCAAGCATAAGAAATCTAGAGGACACATGGATGTAATATCTATCACTCATAAACACGCACTGGATATGACGTTTTGAAGGAAAAAATTTACACATGGGTGCCTAAATGGTGAGATCTGTAGGCATGTGATATCCTAGTCACACCACAATTTTGAGGAGTTTTGAATCACCAAAATCAGGCCATTAATATATCTGTATTTTTGAAAAAGAAAAAATTGAACTAAGTGGAGATTTAAATAAATCGTTGAATTGGAATACCTCCTTATGTTTGGACAGTGGGCTCTAAGACTGTGTGATTGAGTCTTCGAATAAATCAATACAACCAACAAGTACCACTTTCCTGGATATGCGTGTTGCAGTTATGAATAATTATAATACAAGATCATCTTTTTAAGTCGACCATTATAAAAACTGTGCTCAGTCTATTGATCCCACGTACAAGTGACAAATTAACTATAGACATGAATACAATATCCATTGTTTGAGTTGAGAGGGTTGGCGTTCAATGCTTGGGCAAGAATTATCAACACAGACTCCACGTTCATGCACAACTGAAAACATATGATAGTCACCAATATTAACTCTTGCTAGATCTATGTCACAGAAGCGTATGGATTCCTTTAAAGGATCTCATGGCTAGATCCACCAAGATCTGATACCAAATAATAATTTGGTCTCATTTTCACACAACAAAATAATAATAATGATTCAATATATTATTCAGTATCAAACATACAAATAAATAGGCAAACCGTAGCCTACTAATAGGGAGTCAACAACCCAAGATTCTAGGAGATAATTGTGTGGTTGTTTAACCCATAAAGCAAACATCAAAGTAAATACGTGAAGTTGTTGAAACAAATTCACATTACACATAACGAGAATACTAACCATAATATTTTCTAACATTTATGCTCTTATCACTCCAAGTATAAGGTATCCCAATCTATATACTGCTAGTCCAATATACTAAACCTTTCTATACATGCGCCCTTCCGATACACCCGACGGTACGTGGAAGAAGCTCACCCTTTCTATATACCCGGTGGTACGTGAAAGAGATGTTAACGTGCGTGAAAGAATTCAATATGTGGTACGAAGACAATACTGAAAAGGGTCTGTGCGATTATTGACACCGACTCAAAGAAATATCCTCATACATGCGCGTAACTTTGCTATATACTCACATAATTTCTCATTCCAGATTTATGTCGTGCAATCGTTCACAGACAGATGGGATGGCTCATAGTGTGTGTAGTGTGACATTATTACTCCCCGTCGATTTAAAGGGTCGATGCCCAAATGACGTTGTTGTAGCTATATTAGGCATTAAGTGCAATAGTAGTCACGACGGCTTTACTCGTAAGCACTTCCTAAAGGCATTGTATATACCGAATGCTACGAATGAGATCTTAAGATCTCATTAGTGTTATATAACCAATTTTTACTGTTTTTTATTACAACACTCTACCAATTTTTGAGCAGTTATAATATTTGTGGTTGACTATAGCAACATGCAAATTAGTAAAATATATTGAAGCATACAATTACATTCACAAATTTGGAAAAAAATGAATGACAGGTAAAATTGTTTTTGTTTTTCGGGCCCTCATGGCCTCCAGAACCCAAAATGGCGTTGTGTGCAAAAAACCGTAAAAAACTTGCTTAAATGGAATTTTCTGGTACCCCCCCTTTTGTGAATGTTGTTCGGAATAAAAAAACATGCCTATTGGGAGAAATTTTTCCCCCTATCTTAGGGTTTTTCTCGCTAAAATTTTAGAGACCTTTTTAGTTGTAACTAAGTTGTTTAGAGATGATTTTTCCACTAAATTCACCTCCACAGTTGGCGGTTTCACCAAATGTGTCGCTAAATTTCAAAAATCAAATTTTTGGGTTAGGGGTGGGGGTCGAACCCCAAACCTCATCCACCCATGTCGTTCACACTATCCAACTTGGCTCTATGAGTGCTTGTGTATTAAATTGAAGCAATTGAATTTTAAATAAACTTAAAAATTGCTAACCTTTTAAAAAAGGTGACTTGGTTGAGTTGGAGTCCATGTGGCAACGGGTTTTGGTGAGGGTGGTTTAGGTCTTCCATGTTAAATGGATCTGCAACCTTCTTTATCTTCTTTCCTTTGTTGTTTTGTTCTATTCTCTCCTTTTGTTGTTGCCATGTATTTTTGTGTGCACCATTTTGTTTGCTTACAGGTCTGCATGGAGATGGAAGCCACATTTTTTTGACTTTATGTAGGTTCCAGGTCATACAAGATGTTTTCTTCACCATGTTGTTATGTAAGCAGGTCGCTTGGAGATATCCACGGCTTTGACCGCTTGTAAATACAATACTTTGTATGTTTTATTTCTTGTGCAGGTATGCATGGAGACTCGACCGTGGAGAGGACTTGGATGGTTGTTTGCTGATCTACACGGCTCCTTTTCCTATGAAAATGCAATGTGGCTAGGTATTTATGTGGAGGATCCCAGTGGATTCAAAACTCAAATTCACCAATGTGTTAATCCAGCCCAGTAGCTCACCAATGAGTGTATTAATATTCAAACAACTTTCCCAATCCACAAAGGAACTCACCTTTAGCTCACTTAGGAGCTCGATGCTTGGAATAGTAAACATGGTTCTTGGCTCTAGTATAATCCACAACCTCCAAATGTAGAGGCCTGATAAAAATATTAGAGACTAAATTACACCTCTAAAATTAGAGGGAAAACCCTTGTTGGGGATTTTTTTAATTTTCTATGCCTGTAGAAAATTTTACATGGGGCAGGGTGCACCAATGCAAAAAAAATTCCATTCCAAACACTTGGCATGGAAGAGGGGGTTGTGGAGATGCAGGGATGTCTGGGAAGTTACTGGAGGCAACACATACTCTCCTGGAAAGTAAATTCTTCTCCAAGACTCTTCTCTTCCTAGTGTAACCTCTCTTAAACCCTTTGCTACTTCACAGTGTAGACACCTAAAATATGCTTACACTTAGCATTTTCTCCAATTCAAATGATTAACGATGCTTCGTTAATTCCCCATTCTTCACTCCATTCTCGGATGTCCATTCACGACACTTTTTCGGGCGTATTCCTCCTATAATCAGATTATTTGGCTAATATCTCTCTTATTAGCTAAACATTCCTCCTTTCGACCATTCAGAACCTCCCTAGTTCTCTCTAAACCACTTCTGCAGGCTTCACAGGCTATCTATCAGTCACAATCAATTAACCAGACCCCTCCCAACTCTCAATGAGTCTCTAATCACTTGCTAATCAAGTTTAACTAGCATAAACCCTATTTATCTAGCCTAAACCAAGCTTATCTAAGCCTAAAGCATGTTTATCCTAATCTAATCCTAAAGTGATTTTTAGAATTTAGTCCCACATGCACCCAAATTCCAAACTCTCCCAAGTGAAAAACTATAGATAGAGGGGTCACCCCTCCCTCTCAACACACACCTTGTTTACATAACGAAATCTCTCTCACATTTGGAAATATTGGCATTATACCTCATTTGCATTAGCCAAGCTAATAGGCATTTGATCTTGGCTATCCTCCATTGTTGAAGAATCCTCCCTCTTCCTAGCATAAACTATAGTATTTTGTTAGGGTTTTAGATTATATTCCTTCTATTGAGCTATTAGCATTTGCTTTTGTATTTTATAGCACAAATATGGAGTAAAAGGGAAGAACCATTGGCCTTGAAGCCATTAATGGTGAGATCTCTTTCTCTTAAGTACAAAAATTATTGCTTAGATCTTCTTAGGTTCATTATTTCAAGCTTTCAAAGAATAGAGGTTAGTTTCATTTGCTTACTTCAAACTACTATATGCAAAGTAGAAACCCTTGCTCATTTCTTATCTGATGGTCTATTGATCATCTTTTTCAAAGCCTTTGGGGTTTCTTTAGAGATTCTTATCCCATATCCATGGCTTTGCAACTTTTCATTGAACACATTTGGCATGCCCGGTGGCACACAAAGTCTCTACTCCATTAATGGAGGCCTCTTTCAAGATTTTTAGCCCATTTTCATATTTTTAGAAAAAATAGCTTGTTATTTACTTGTTTCCATTTCTTAAAGGGGATAAATCATCTTTGTTTATAGTCATTTTTTGGGTTAAGGTTAGAAATTATTTTCTTGTACTAACAAATAACCTGTTGGCTTTCAAAAAAATTCATTTCCATGTTTTTGTAGGTTTTTCAGGGGGTACGTGTATACATCAAAGAGGGGCACATCATTTTCGAAACCCTAGCGTTCCCATCGGAATAGGTGCACACCTGTTTGGATGTACTTATCATTGACATGTTTTCTCTCTGCAAGGATGCGCACATGGCTTCGTCGGCAGGTCGGCATCTCTATCTCTTTGGACACATCTGTGTAAATAACCCCACTGTGTAAAAAATTGAAATATTTTGTTTTCTACTTAGACACGTCTCCGTTGAAACCTAAGCATCCACGTTGATTTGCAAGCATCTTTTTCTGTCTGGACGCGTCTGTGTTTTTGGTATACTGTGGATTTTACTAATTCTATTTTGCAGGCATATACGTTGAGTTAGGCGCGTCTGCGTCGGAACCCTAATGTACCTGTCAGAAAAGCCTACGTAGGTGTTATCCCCCTTTCCATTTTTACCTTGCACATGTTTGCATTGGTTAGGGCACGTATCTGTTGGCTAGGGCACACATGTGTCATTCTAGACGTGCAGGTGTCTCTGTGTAGTCCAGATTCATCCATTTTATTTTTTGCTTCTTGTTTTGATCATATTTTGTGACTCGTTAACCCATTTTCATAGTTTGAATAGGCGTCAAAAAGAGAACGAAGTTTAATTTGTGAGGGAACTTCCAAATGTAATATACCTTTGATATAGTTACTTCTATCACAAAAACTCCCAAAGTGCCCTGGAGACCTCCAAAAATGTAAAAAACTAAAACTACTAAAAATAGATTTCTAGAATTTTATGATTTTCTTGGTTTTCTAACTTTTGCAGGGTTCTAACAGTGGTTTAAAAGTTTCCTTTTCATTAATTTATTTTGTACTAACTTGTTTAAAAATGTTTGCATCTTCATTTGTGAAATTTTGAAATGTGTATGCTCTTCTTTCATGCCTTTCTAGGTGATCTTGGGAATCAGAAACGTTTCACCACTTTCTTCATACTTGCATAATGGTTTAATTAGCTTTCAAAGTTGGTTAAAAGGAACTCTTTTTCGCATTGTACTTAGGAATTTTCTATTTATTAAAAAATTGAGTGAGATACCTTGTTGCGTACACTCTTTCCTTCTGTCTTAGGACGATATGGGAAATAAAAAAACAACAACTTATCTCCTTTGTATGACATTTTGGAAAATTACTAACCTTGGTATGTAGGACCAAAATCGCTTGTCAAAGAAAGATGTCAAAACCAAAAAAAAAAAAGAACCCACTAACATGTGTCTTCATACAGGTTGCCAAATGGTGTGCTACTTAAAGCCACAATTAAGTTAAAAAGATAAAAAATACACCACTTTCAACACACTGTATTGTAGGTTTTGGAAAAGGGTACGTCCCTATTTGCTTAACTGGAACATAACCCCTTTGGCATAACGCCTTAAACTACAACAATGGGGGTGGTTCCAAGAACCCTAAATTAATCCACCGTTGAGTAACCTTGTGGATGAAACAAGAAGCGCTCCGCTTACCCACTTGATTATATTTCCTTGTGAGTTAGAGTCATAAGTTATCCGTATTGCGACCCTGATAAGAGTACACGATGGATGCATTTATTTCCCACTGTACTTGAAGGGGGAAAATCTGAGATACTCCAAGAATTAGTCAGTGTGACTTTTCTTGGTAAATCGTGCTTGCTGTTAGACAACTTGTGACACCTAGTTTAGAGATCTTATTAAGGAGGCCATTCTGTCAAGGAGCCCACTTTACTAGTCCATTATTGCGTCTTGGCCATCACAAAGTGATAAATTTTTTGGATTCAGAACCTTGTTTTTCAAACACAGTAACGGATCCATTTAAGTTAGATCTAAGTGTATCTCATCATGAAGTTTATAAGGTGTTACTTACCTTTGTTTCTTTCTCACCTTCGGAAGAGGTGAAACTCTACCCAAGTAATGCTTAGTTGATTTTGCATCTTTTGATCTACACCTTTGCATTCTTGTTGCCCATTTGGGACAAGGGAAGGCATCTTTCATGAGTGTTGTCATAGATAGTGTTCACCACTTTTTTGTCCGTTTACGCTCATCCATGTTTGTGGCTAAGTTGTTAAACTTCTAAAGTGCATGGATGCGCCCTCATATCTTTGATGGCCACTTGATATTGATTTCAAGATCATCATCATAGTTGGGATTGAGTCATCATTTGATCTACCTTTGATGTGTTACCTTTTTTGCATTATCTCAACACAATTAAGATACTTATGTCATGTTTTTCGTAAACGTGATCTAAGTATCCGCATTGTGGTGTTACACCACACACATTTTAGCACATCCTTAGTATACTTTGACTTAGTTTTACTTCAAACATTGTCCAAAATATTGAAGAATGTCACTTACTTTGTTTGCATCATTTCGATACCACTTTGACACTAATATCTCACTTCTTCGTGAAGCTTGATTAACGTGTCCAATTGGTGTGGTTACATGGCCTACATTTGTAATCCTCACACTTTAACATTTAGGCCTTGTCGGTTGTTAAACTTGACGTAAATATTGACATTGTGTTGATCATCTTTGCATCGAACTATCATTTTACACACACATTCTTAGGGTGTAATTCCTTATTGATTGGCTTTCTGTTTCACACTTGTATGATTGTTCCTTGTGATTATTCACCCAAAATACTTATTTTCTAGGACAATCCCTTTTGATCTCATCAATATTGCATCATCACAATGTCTATTTTTCCTTAGACCCTCTTAAGAAAATCACGTGTGCATCTCCATACTTATGAAATGTCCAGTTGGTTTCCCTTATGCTACCCAAATCGGCATGTCACTTACTTCTCTTTGAAGGATTTCAATCACACTATCGAGGTCTAGAAATTTGTGCTTAAAAAAATGCCAACAATAATTGACTATCGCGCGGTTTCTCACACTTACTACAATATGTAACCTAGGTTTAGCAATTCAAATCAAAAGATTCCCATTACAACTAAACCTCGTTTGGTTCTTCATGCTAGAGGGCCCATCCGGGTAACCTGCTCCCCACCTTCAACTCATAGTTAGTGGTATGATTTGGATGCTTATGATCCAAATTATTATTCAAGATCATCCCACTCTTCTTCTTCTAATTCAGATCCAAACTACCATTCAAACTCCCACTCTTCTTCTAAAGATTCAGATCCCAACTATTGTTCGGATACCCCTAGATCAAATATTGAATCAAATTCCTCCCTTTCTTCGCAGGACCTTTATTCCAAATCACCTCAACGACGTATTCCTCCTTTGAAGACTCATGTGACTCCACATTCCGTTGATCGAAGATCTAATTTTTTTCTTGAGTCACGGTCCTCCCTTTATTCACAAGACCTCCTTCATCAGTCATCTCAATGACCTCTTCCTCTATCGAAGAGTTCCATGACTCAGATTCCCTCTATTCAATCATCTAACTCGACTCCTACGTCACAACTTAAAAGGATGTCTATGTGATCCTATTTTCTCTCCTACATTGCATCGTCTTCTAGAAAAGTAATCTAAGTCCAGATCTAAATTGTCCATTCATGAGACACCTACCACCAATCCTAATTCCTCTCTTGAGTCATCTTCTTCTGTCAATCAATCTTCCCCACTTATCATACCTGTTTCTTCTATTCAACCTTCTATGGCCAAATAATGACAACATCTACTAATTGATTTCTCTCAGAATGAAGAAACAATTAAAGTACATAAAGATATCCCTCTAGAGGATTGCAAACAAGGATGTTTTCTAGAACTCGATACGCTCGCGTATTGGGGAAAAGAAGTTGATTCCTTTTATCAGAACATAGGGGAAGTAACTAAGGTCATAGAACTTGACTCTTCTTCTAGCATTCCATCTTCACCTTCTTCTGAGCATGATGAGATGTCGGGGTCTAGCATTGATCTATGGCCTATCTTCTCATTACTAACTCATTCCTTATATATCATCATTCCTCAATCATAATCTCACCTTGGGTCACCGCTGAGTAGCCCATCATCTTCTTCTATACTTGGGCCACCCCCTAGTAGCCCTCCATTTTCTACTTTTGGGTCACCTGTGATAGCCCATTACCTTCTATTCTTCAGCCGCATCCTAGTAGCCCTTCTTCCTCTTCTATCTATGAGACCCCTACTGGTAGTCCCTCCTCATCTATACTTGGGCCACGCCCTAGCAGCCCATCGTCATCTTCTTCTATTCTTGGGGCATGCCCTTGTAGCCCAATTTCTTCCAACTTAGGGCCACATCCTGGTAGCCCTTCGTCATCTTCTATTAGTGGCTCACCTCCTAGTAGTCCATCCTATTCAATTCTTGGACCATATCCTATTCGTCCATCACATCATCCTCCTACAAATGACAAGGGCAAGCCCACTATCATTTCTTTCATTCCCACCATCAATCATAAATGTCCACATTCCCTTTCTTCTCCTTCTCGAGATCAGACAAGTCACGCATCAGCTTATAAGAAACCCAAACAGTTTCTTTATCAAGCTAAAATAAAAACTTCCAAGAGCTTGAAAGCCCTCAACAATTTAAACAATCTCAAATTGTAAATCAAGCGCGATTCAAGAACGCACATCAACGTAACCATCATGTATGGCACAAATTACATAAACCTCTGGATAGGGAACTAAAGCTCCTGCATACGAAATCCATGTTTCAAGATAAATCACATTCATTTGTTCAGTACAAGCTCACCTTGATCATTGAGATAAGAGAAAATATTACGCTTGATAAAAAACATGCCTAGTATCCCTTATCAAGAAAGTCGTAGACATCGTTGCTGGATCTTACTGCACAAAGTGAATTTTTTAGTCCCAAATTTCCAAAAAATATCAAAAAAAATAATCCAAAACAATGAAAAAAATACAAAAGCATTGAGAAAACACAAGAAAAATCAAAGGTGCAAAGATCAAACATTGCAATAAGGTATTATGTACACACGGATGTTTCTTTCTTCCCTTCATTACTATTCTTCTGCAAGTCTTCCTACCATTTCCATCCCTTCAATGATATTTTGGTTAGCCTTTTTGCACACATTTTGCGACATTTATCTCTATGGTATCTGTTTGATCTTGGTCTTTTATCACCTTTGTAAATTAAAGAACAATTGACCTCTTAGAGATCCTATCACCATCAACATCTAATAAACTTTTTGTGAAGAAATTTTGGACATATTTGTTGACACTAGCCAATGTCGTCATCAAAATCACTTCCATATCCTTCCATCAAGCCATCAGTGGTTCTTAACCCCTTTTCAAACAAGAGAGCTGAAATAAATTTTCAGAAAGAAAAAGATTCAAAATCAATCAAAAAATCAAAAGCTAAAAGTATATTAATATATAACTCTCTCTTGGGTTATTTCTAATAATATCTATCGAGGATATGGACACCTGACTGGCAGTAGAGAAATGTTATGATTATAATCAAATACATCTCCGTTGGGGTTATGGACGTCTGGATGGCATCGGAGCAATGTATGGCTATACTTCCACCTTTCATTCACAAATCACCTATCACCTATCAAAATAAATCATTCCTAGACATTGGCTAGGGTGTCTTCACTTGTTGACTATTAAATCTTCCCTTCAAGAGTAATAAAATCCATGTGCACACACTAGATATTTATGAGCAAAACAGGATTAGTAGGTTACCAAGTTTCTTTTTTTAACCATGTTCAGACTCTTGCTTTAATCCATATCTCGTCTCACAATTTGTGCCTTTGGCTAATCACTTCTTCATCATGAGGCTTCTAAGATACATTCATATAATTCACATTGTTCTTCTACTTCATTCAGAACATCCATGTGTATAAGATTACTTTTTTGCCATGTTTTCGGACACCTTTGTCCCCTTTCAAAAAAACAATCTTCTCCTTCCTTTCTACCATGTGATTTTCAGCCAACTTACGCTGGGGGCATCCTTGCTCCTTCCCAGCACTTCATTGGTTTACGTTCATCATCATGTTGAACCTATCCATAATGGCCTTGTTATTGTAAAATCGAAGCACCCCCAAATGGCCTAATGTGAAGTCGTTAAAATGGGGCATTCGGTGTGATCTGCATAACATTGGATCATCTCTCAAGCTGTGGGACTTGAAATCCTGAGATGATCCTCCTAAGAAAGCTGGTTCTTGTTCCTAAACTACCTGCCACAAGCTACTCTAATCCAGGAAAAAACTAAACTATCCTAATCTAACCATTCCAAGGAACCAGAGAGAAAGAGAGAGTGAAAGAAAGCCTACACTAAAGTGGTGATATACCAGAGAAGGAAAGGGGTGAGATACTTTGTTGAGGGGGGATGAAACAGAGGAGAAAGGATGATGTGAAGGTCAGATAGAAGTGACACAAACCCAGATCCTAATCCATGATCAAAACTCCATGAAACATAATGCCTTGCACCTGCAAAATGTGAAATACATGCACAAAAAATAGTTTTGAAAAGGAGAGGCATAGAGAGACAACAAAAAAATGTAAAAGGTTGAAGAAACACCACAAAACACATTTTATTGCTCTATATGGGTGCACATACCATTACATTTCTACTTAGAGACACAAACATGCTTGCTAGGTGTAGGAGAATGTTTTCAACTCAAAATGGAGTCGGAAAAAAAATTTGACAGAGTTTCCCTATGCCCAGAATAATGTCTCCCTTCTCAAATGAGAAGTTTTATAATATATAAAAAGAAAAAAGAGAGAGAAGAGGGAAAAGTCGAATCTTGTTTCAACTACCATGGGATATGTATTGAATCTTGCCTTGAAGAATCAACCACTATCAATCAATGCCCATTTCAAATCCACCCCAAATATGTCGATGTCTGGTTCCCTCTGTTTGTCCAGCGTATTGAAGAAGAAGAATGAATCGAATAGAATCAAATCTGGTAGCTAAGAAAATCATATTCTACTTTAATGGCCTGGAAGACATTTTCCCAATTTTCACCCACTAACACCTGTAAAAAATAATATTTTATGTTTCCACGGTGTAGAGGGTGTTGAGACGTTTCTAAAAAGTCTTCTTCCGCCCAAATATGAGTCTCTAGTAGAAAGATATGGCCATTTGATTTTTTGGGTCGCGGGCGCGTAATATTTAAATGAGTTTGTCTATATCGGGCCACATGGCAGCTCTATACTCATTTGAGATTTGACACCTTCCTTCAGTCTTGGAATAGCACCCATGTGACACGTAGTGACGTTTGTGGGTTTCCCTATTCCTTTGTATTCTTCTTGAGTCTTTTCCTCGGGCGGAGGCACTGTATCAGACTTAAGACATGTGGAAGCTTTGTGCATGTGTAGAAATTGCCCCCAGACTTTACCTTTGGAGCAGCACAGATACGAAACGTGGAGACCACCATGGGTCTTTGGTCTTTTTAACGGTCGCCCTCACCTTTTTGGGCTCTGGGAAGTGTGGCGAGATGATGCTCACTTGAGATTTTCTTTCAGGCTACCCCTTAGAAATGGCGTTGTGTTGACACTTGGCTTCCTCCACTGGCCTGCCTCTATTCTTACTATTCAACCCTGAATCTATCTCCCTTTTTGGACCTAGGATGTGTGGAAGGCCCACGTGCATTTGACAACCTACTCAGGGTCCCGCTTTTGAATGTGCGCTGTTGGGACACCAGGTGCCTTCTGCCTACATTCATTACTTATCCATTTTGGGCCCGTTCTCCTTTTGACCTCTGTTGACCGTTGGCTACGTGGAGGGCTGGCGCAAGTTTGAATCCTCGCCTTGAGCTCCCACGTTGGAATTCTACCAAGCCGACACTTGTCTTCCTCCGCCAAGTCAAAGAATTTTTAACATCCGGTACAAATTTTGGAGCTTTGGACACGTGGAGGCTTAGTGCTTATTTGAGCCTACCCCTTTGGTTTTAACTTTTAGAGGTGTGCCATTTAGACACTTGGAAGCTTCCGTTTTCCCCTACATACTTAGTCAATTTTGTGGTCAGTCCTGAACTATTTCAAAGCCCGAAGACTTTGGATCTTCGTCGTTTCTTTTCATTTGAGTCTCTGGTTCCTTTGACACCACTTGACCTCCTTCCCCGACCTTGCTATTCCATTTTAGAACCTGCCTGAGTTCCTCCTTACTTGTTTGTTGGATTTGAAGCACGAGCTCACTTGATAGAGCCAATTTCTTTAATTTCTTCTTGCACGGGGTTGTTTGATCTTTCGCAGGCCTTGCCACTTCATTGTAAATTCACTTTGCAACCTTATTTTTCGTCTTGGAATGTGAGTTTGCGGGTCTGAATCGTTTCCTCCATAGTTTCCTTATGTGCGGGACCTTTCTTGACCAAATTTTCTGGGGGGTGAATTCAGGATAACAATTTGGTCACTCATGGGGACATCTACCTGCTAGATGAAGAGACCAGTAGCCTTGAAGCGTCCATTAGGCATGGAGTCACAATTAATGGCCTGGTAGTGACCCTTCCTTCAAAATTGACTCCCCAACTGCCTGTATTTTCCATATTCTGCCCGTCCCAAGAGCCTGCCCGCGCGTCTGCACTCTAAATTTTCATAAGAAAATATTGAAATGGATTTTCAGAGATTAGAAAATTGTATTGACCTGAGGCTTCCATTTGTCCCTGAATGGATTGTTACAATGTTTACGCAGGGCACATTGAACTTTATAATGACATAACCTTGGAGAAACAAAACACAACAACAACACTATGTACAAAAAATCAAATCATACATGCCTCAAATGAGACACGCAGAGTGTGCAAAATCACTTCTTATACTGGAAGCAAATCTACTCCTACTCCTACACTAACCAGAGAGACATAAAGTTAAACAAAATACACCACAAAAAGGGAGAAATAGCTCCCTTTTATCAAAAGGGGCAACCAAGCAAATGATTTGACACTTAATATGGTTGCCTTTATGAGTGAAAAACTGAGAATAAGCCGGTTTTCCACCCAGATCATCAAGGTATCAATATTAATGGAGAATACCTCCTCAAGCTGATTGGCATTAGACTCTTGGAGGTGTTGATGATGACCCTTGGGACTTTGATGCTTATCCTCATGCCCTAAGGTAGGCATGACTGGTTTTGGCTTCTCCCTTGGCTCCAATGAAGCCAAGTACCTAATTAGGCAAGGTCTTATCCTTTGGATGTTCCCCTTGCTCTGAATTTCAAATCCAAAAAATGGAGTCTTTTTGTGGACCTCCCTAGATGGATGGTGAGAGAGAGATGATGGCATCTCCTTGTCTTTTCTCTTCCTTCTCCTATGAATAACATGGAAGACTCATACCTTCCAACTTTGGTTCTAGAGGGTTGTTGTAAGACACATGTTGTTGTCCTTGAATACCCTCCATTCTAGCAGGAAGCTCATGTGCTTGGAAGATGGATAAAGGATGAGTAAATGGTGTAATCTCCATGGGCTCCTCTCCATCAAAGCAATCCTCCAAGTCAGAAAAATAATCTACCTCCTTGTTTTCCTACTGCATGTGGTCTACCTCCTCCACGGTGTCCTCCAGATCTGCAACTTGATCACCATGGCTCCCTTCATCCTCAAACATGAAGTTTGAAAGCTCAAACTCTTCTTCAACATTAGATCTTGAAGGGGATGAAGTGGAAGGAAGAACTGAAGGTTCTCCTATAGCCTTCTCCACACTTGGAGCGTCTAAAACTGTATGGTCCTCCTCTACTGCAAACTTAGCCTCAGCCACCACTAGTTCCTCAACCAGCTTTGTAATTATTTGTGATGGGGAGGGAGGTGGAACTTCTTGTTTGTTTGGAGGGGATGACTACTTGGGAAAGAAAAGGGGAGAAGAACTAAAATGGGGTGGAAGACTAAGGAATGGAGAAATGGAATCAACACTTGGGGCAACAACTGGAAAGCTTGGAAATTGGAGCTTGGGTTGAGATGGTGTTGCTTGAGAAAGATAAAAAGAAAAGCTATGAGATTGTGGACTTACCCATTGACAAGGTTTTCTTGTATCCAACTCATAAGCCTCAATCTCCTCATTCCATTGTGCACGTTGAGGCAACATTTCAACCATGAATTCAATCTTCTCCCGAGGGCTGTAGTGTCTTGGAAAAGGGCCTTCCCACGGACAAGGTGCCCTGCAACCGATCTTGAATGACTTCATTTGTGTTCTAGCCCTGGACTGCACCATAGTAGCCTTTTTTTTTGAATCTTCTCCAACAAACCAACATTTTCTTTGTAGTTGTCACCATTATATGTGCCCCTTGTTCTTGATAAGCTTCACGGCCAAACTAGTTTTGACCCTGCTCATATGGGTAAGCATAACGGTCTTGGATCTGATTATAATGCTGATTTGGAGGAGTTGGGAAATGCATTGGAGGTGGACTATATTTCTATTGTAAGTGTGAGTCCCAAGAGGGAAATGAAGTCATGATTGGACAACCTCATGGAATGGAAGAAAATGAAAGATATGGAAGAAGAAAATGGCTAAAAATGAGTGGAAATGGATGGAAAAGGTCTGCAACTCAAAGAATGGGTTTTTGAACAGATGGAGTCACCGAATTGCTTGCATGTGCCTCAAAAGGTTGAACCTTAACAGGAACACACCAACCTGCTAAGATGAAGTGGTAAGGTGCTTCAGACTTATCCCACTGGGTGTGCCAAAACTGTTAGTGTAAAATCACAGCACCCCTGAATGGCCTGATGTGAAGTGGTTAAAATGGGGCATTCAGTATGATCTACATAACATTGGATCATCTCTCATGTTGTGGGACTTGCAAACCTGAGATCATTCTCAAGAGAAAGCTGGTTCTTGTTCATAAACTACTTGCCACAAGCTTCTCTAATGCATGAAAAAACTAAACTATCCTAATCTAACCATTCCAAGGAACCAGAGAGAAAGAGAGAGTGAAAGAAATCCTACAATAAAGCGATGATACACCAGAGAAGGAAAGGGGTGAGATACTCTGTTGAGGGGGGATGAAACATGGGAGAAAGGATGATAGGAAGGTCAGACAGAAGTGACACAAACCAATATCCTAATCCATGATCATAACTCCATGAAACACAATGCCCTGCACCTGTAAAATGTGAAATACATGCACATAAAATATATTTGAAAAGGATAGGCACAAAGAGACAACAAAACAATGCAAAGGGTTGAAGAAACACCACAAAACACGTTATATTGCTCTATATGGGTGCACAGACCATTACATTTCTACTTAGAGACACAAACATGCTTGCCAATCATAGGAGAATGTTTTCAACTCAAAATGGAGTCAGGAAACAAATTTGATAGAGTTTCCCTACTCCCAGAATAATGTCTCCCTTCTCAAATGAGAAGTGTTATAATATATAGAAAGAAAAAGAGAGAGAAGAGGGAAAAGTTGAATCTTGTTTCAACTACCACAAGATAGGTATTGAATCCTGCCTTGAAGACTCAATAGCTATCAATAAATTCCCCTTTCAAATCAGCCCCAATTTTTTTGATGTTTGGTTCCCTCTGTCTATCCGGCGTAATGAAGAAGAATGACAGATCGAATCGAATCAGATCTGGTAGCTGAGAAAATCATATTCTACTTTAATGGCCTGGAAGATGTTTTCCCATTTTTCACCCACCAACACCTATAAAAAATGATATTTTATGTTTCCACAGCGTAGAGGGTGTCGAGATATTTCCAAAAAGTATTCTCTCATCCAAATCTGAGTCTCAAGTCTAAAGATATGGCCATTTGATTTTTTGGGTCATGGGCGCGTAATATTTAAATGAGTTTGTCTATACCGGGCCACGTGGTAGCTCTGCGCTCATTTGAGATTTGACTCCTTTCACTCTTGGAATAGCACCCATGTGACACATGGTAATGCTTGTGGGTTTCCCTATTCCTTTGTATTCTTCCTGAGTCTTTTCTGCAGGCGGAGGCACTGTATTCGACCCAAGACACGTGGAATCTTTGTGCATGTGTAGAAACTGCCCCCAGACTTTACCTTTGGAGTAGCGTGGATATGACACATGGAGACCTCCATGGGTCTTTGGTCTTTTAAACAGTCGCCCTCACCTTTTTGGGCTTTGGGATGTGTGGTGAGTTGACGCTCACTTGATATTTTCTTTCAGGCTACCCCTTTGAAATGGCGCCGTGTTGACACTTGGCTTCCTCCACTAGTCTGCCTCTGTTCTGCCTATTCAACCCCAACTCTATCTCCCTTTTGGGACCTGGGATGTGTGGAAGGCACACTTACAACATTTGACAATCCTACCTTCAATGTGTTTCCCAACTCCTCCATGATGCAGCATTGGGACATCAGATGCCTAGGACCATTGCATGCATTACCCATACAAGTTTAGTGTCTGTTCTCCATTTTGACCTATAAAGCTTGATCGTTGGCTACGTGAAGGGATGACGCATATGATGGTGATAGTCCTATGCAGAGGATGTTGGCTCCTACTTAGAAAAGATTGCAAAAAATGGCGAGCTGGCACTTGGTCATTCAAGGCGCATAGCACAAATCGAAGGCATTTCATATTGCTTTCAGGTGCAACCTGTGTCCATGGAAAGACCCTTTTTAAACTAATGCTAATATGAGTAAAAGACTAACACCTAAATAGCCTTAATTAGCAAGAGTTAAACAAACTACTTAGCACCATCATGATAAGAATTAAACAAGGGTTAGATGCTAAACATTCATCAATAAAACTTTGAAACTAACAATGTTAAAACATCTAAAATCCTCTATTCTCTAACAACAAATAAATGAAATGAACCTAGGTAGGCTCCATGGCTATCAAAAATGGTTGTCTTAGTGTTCCAAGAACCTAGGAATGAGGGCTTGTCAAAGTTGGGCTACAAGACCCTTTTAAACACCTCCCATATGACCTAAGCACTTAGGAAAGAGGCTTAAACTCTTCAAGATGATGAACTCTCAAGAAAACAAAAGGCAAGCTCTTAGTCTATTTTGCTATATGCTTTGCATTTGTACTTCTCAAGAAGTTTAGGTGTAGGTATAAAGGTAGAAGGAGGGCTCCTTATATAGCCCAATGGATAAAGGAAACACTTCATCCCTTTGCATGTGGGATAAAGGTAAAACATGATTAGGAATGGATAAGGTTGCTTTATAAAAGGTAACCTTACTTTAGAAGGGTTTAATTTATGCTTAGCAAGTCATGGGAGTTGGGGGGTGTTTTAATTAATCAAAGGTGATTAACTAATAGGTAGATGTAAGCTTATAGAAGCTAATTAGAGGAATATTAGTACGATTTAGGCTATTAGAAGGGGATTAAATCAATTAAATATTGATTTATTGGTTAAATGGAAGGGAAAGCTAATTAATTAATAATAATTAATTAGTCTAGGTAGAAGGGGTGATTTATTAATGGAAGGTCGTTAATTAGGGTATTTGTTGGATAGGTGACTTAATTAATTAGCTTAGTGTAATTAATTAATGATGATATGAGGGAAAATGAGCGTTATTGACAATATGTCGTCAATTTTCCAGAAGATAGATAATTAGCGCAATTTAAGTATTTAAATTACTTGGGCGTAATTATGGGTGTCTACATTTGCCCCTCTTTGGGGTGGCGTAAGTGATGCCACTTCAAAGATAGTAGATGGAAGAAAATTTTGAAGGGATAGAAGAAAAATTAGTAGGAGGGAGAGATGCCCCCTCGAGTGTCGATGGGGTGATGAAAGAAGACGATCGACGATCAAAAAAGGTGAGAGATAGATAGAAGAATGGGAAGGGGTAAGATGCCCTGGTGAGACAAAAGATTAGGGGTGAGAGAAAAGTGATGTAGAAGAAATATGGAGGAGGGGAGAGAAGAGCTTAGCCTCTAGCCACTATGTATTGGAACAATTTTGATGTCATCATATTGCCATAAGAGCTACGTCATCGGTCCTTATGAAAAATATAAGCATACAACAAAGGTAGAATGACATGAAAAGCCATACTATAAACAATTGTCCATTGCTGAAAATACCAACTCCATGCAACATACAACAATGCAATGCAATACGAGAAGGAAACAAGCTCATTTAACAGGGAAAACAAGTACGAACGCACATATCCAACCCAACAATGGTCAAGACAGTTGTACAAATGTTTTGTTATCAAGCTGAAGAGATCCACATGTTCGTGATTGACGAAAAGGGTTAAAAATGATGCCCCGAGCAAGGATACATGCAAGGGGAAATGATAATGGACATTAGGTCCAAGTAAAAAGTGTTGTGCGCAACGAAACAACACCAGGCAACAAATGTGCCCCAGAGTACAGATGAAGCAAGCAACTAGCTTTGTGAATGGTTGTGAATCCAGTGATCCGCGAGTCGTATTAATCGGGGAAGATGTGAAACAAACTAGTAGGATATGGAGAGGATACCATGCGCAAGACACAAGTTTCAGCCGTAATAAGCAAGTTACCATTTTTGTAGGTTTTTTACTTTTTAGGATTTTGTGAAAAAATTTGCCCTGTTTTTGGATTTTTTGATATATATATATATATATATATATATATATATATATATATATATATATATATATATACATATGAGATGTTTATTATTTCTCATGGATAGATAACTGTGTTTGTGATGCATTTGGATTTGATTTGACATGTATATGTATCATGATCTTGTTGATGTATCACATGTGTTTTGATTTCTAGATGATGTGATCTTGTAGAATATATCAAATGTGTTTTGTTTATGAGATGTGCCATACTTAGTGGACGGGATGATATGATGATAAGGGTGTGGGGGGGATAGATTTTGATATTTGCGATCCCTCTTGCCCCCATTTGATGATACGATATGTGATGATTAGCTTAGCATTCATGTATGATGTATACTTAGCCTTTCCTTGATATATGATGTATAGATGATGTTAGATGTGATGATAATGATGGTAATGTGATGTTGTGATAACAAAACAATGCACATGTAATAAACACAATCAAATGCTAACAAAGAACACAATGAAATAACATAATAACGCACCAGCATTCACTAGCATGCAAAAACACACCTCAATATGCACAAGCAAGAATAAATATAATCTAAGCAAGAAAGATGAATCCTAACAAAGTACACCCAAGAAACAAACAACCCAAAAACAAAAACATAAAACAACTATACAAGCAACAAGCAAAGCAAGAAACAAGACAATGCAAGTAAATGTAAGTAAATGCTTTTGTAAGATTTGTTTTCATGCAACAATTTTCTATTGTTTATGTGGTAGGTTTTTTGAAACAATTTTCTATTGTTTAGGTTTTTGTGAAACAATTTTCTATTGTTTTTATAGTTTTTGTGAAACAATTTTCTATTGTTTTTGCGTTGTTTTCTAACGGTTTTCCAGAGTTATGCACAGGTAACCAAGAAAGCGTGGATGCCCCCAGCGTTAGAAGGGGAATATACAAGGGCAGAAGCCACACGCTTATGAACAAGAAGGTGAAGTCATTGAATTTCCCTCAGCATAAGATGGGGAATAGCGAAAGACCATGCCCCTCACAGATGAATAAAAGAAGACAAAGCCAGATCAAGGCCTGACAGGACTGGGCTCACAGGGAATCTCAAAGGCAGAACTAGGGCCAGGCCAAGGAAAACTACCCTCCAGATGCAAGATGCTTGTGAACAACGAATCCTCCCAAGGTGCCGGAAACTGGTTTTCACCCAAGGACTTATCCAAAGTGCCACAATTGCGTGGTTTTCACTTGTGGATGACCTTTTTTCTCTTTTTCTTTTTCTCTTTTTGATTTTTTTATATTTTTGATCATTTTACCATGTTTTTTTTTACTTTCTGCGCCATGTTTAAGCATAGAACTGCTTAAGATGCATGGCATTCATGGGCTCACAGATCTCATCACCATTGGGGTGATCAAGTTTGTATGCCCCTGTGATGTACTTGGCCACAATAATGTAGGGTCCCAACCAATGTGGTTCGAACTTTCCTTTCTTTTCACATTCCGCTCTTGTGTTGAACTGATTCTCCTTCATGACTAAATCACCAACCTCAAACTGACGAGGTATGATTCTCTTGTTGTAGTTTCTGGAGACTCTATTTTGATACACTTTAAGGTGATTAAGAGTGCGAATGTGCTTCTCATCTAGGAGCTATAATTCATCCAGTCTTGCTACCCGGTAATCCTCATCTTTATCAAGATAGTCCCTGAGTGAGATTCGTAGGGAAGGAAGTTTAATTTCTAATGGGATGATAGATTTCATCCCAAATACTAGAGAATATGGTGTCTCCCCCATAGGAGTATGAATGGAGGTTCTGTAAGCCCAAAGAGCTAGGTGGATTTGCAAGTGCCAATTACAACCTATTGTACTAACCATCTTCTCCATTATTCTCACCAAAGTCTTGTTTGTGGCTTCGGCCTGTCCATTACCTTGGGGGTAATATGGTGTAGACCATTTTAACCTGATTTGGAACCGCTGACAAATACCTTTCACCATTTTGTTCTTGAATGAATTCCCATTATCCGTAACAATGGCCGCAGGAATGCCATATCGACAAATGATATGATTCATGATAAATTTGGAAATATGAGCTCCTGTTACATAGGTTAAGGGAACGACCTCCACCCATTTTGTAAAGTATTCAGTAGCTATGATGATGTGGGTATGACCATTAGATGAGGTGGGGGTAAGTTTCCCTATCAAGTCAAGTCCCCATTTAGAAAATGGCCATGGGGTAGTGATAGGTTGCAATGGTTACGATGGAGCATGGATGAAGTTTCCATACTTCTGGCAAAGTACACACTTTTGGACATAATTGCAACAATCAGTTTCCATTGTAGGCCAATAGTAGCCCACTCTTAGCAATTTCTTGGCCAAAACCATTCCATTTGTATGTGCTCCACACACCCCTTCATGTACTTCTTTGATCGCTTGGATCGACTTCGTCATATCAAGACAACGTAACAAATTCCCATCATAGCCACGACGATAAAGCGTACCTCCTAAAAGGGTGTAATGGGCTATTTGGCAAATCAGGCTTTGTTTCTCAGACGGGAGATATCGGGAGGGAACGTGTTGTCCTTGAGATAGGTAAATATGGGCTCGTACCATGGGGAATTGGGACCAACAACATCACAAGCCAAACAAGATTCTGGCATGTCATACGCAGGTTGGCATAAGTTTTCTACAAAGAACGACATGCCATTATTCCTTAGCGGAATACGAAGCATAGAACCCACCATCGACATAGTATCTACCGATCTGTTCTGTGCTCCTGGAATTTATTCAAATGTAATGAGCACAAAGTACTCCTTTAGAGTTTCTACCAGCTTTTTGTAAGGTATGAGCTTGTCATCCATAAACTTGTATTCATCATTAACCTGTTTGATAATTAATTGAGAATCACCCAGAACCTTGACATGATGAATGTTCCACTTAATAGCTAGCTTCATCCCTGTGATAAGTGCCTCATACTCTGTGATATTGTTTGTGCAAGGAAATCCCAGGTGAAAATCCTGTGGTATAGGGTCGCTAGAAGGAGTAATAAGGACTACCCCTACACCTGAACCGTGAAAAGTAAAGGACCCGTCAAAATGTACCTGCCACATGATAGATTCTTCAATGTAGAGCAAGGAGGCATCTGACAGATCTAGATTCAGAGGTTTAGTTCCTTACAAAGGTGCTTTTGCTAGCTATTCAACAAGTACTTGTCCTTTAACCGATTTCTGATACACAAATTCTATATCAAACTCACTTAGTAGAATGATCATATTAGCCATTCTACCTGTGAGGGCTGGTTTAGATAACAAGTACTTGAGTGGGTCAACTTTGGATATTAGCTTGGTTTTGGTATTCAATAGATAATGGTGAAGTTTTTGGAAAGTAAAAACAATAGCCAAGCAAGCTTTTTCAATTTGAGGATAGTTGAGATCATAGGCGATGAAAGTGCGACTGAGATAATACACCACTTTTTCCTTATGACCAAGGTCGTATTGGGCGAGCAACACACCAATAGAAAATTACGTAGCAGAGATATAGAGCAAGAGTGGTTCTCCAGGAGTTGGAGGCATGAGGATAGGTGGATTAGCTAGGTATTGTTTAAGCAGAGCAAAGGCTTGTTGTTGCTCTGGTCCCCAGATGAAGGCGACATCATTTTAAAGCAAGTGGGTGAATGAGTGGCACTTATCTGCAAGCTGGGAGATGAAGCGGGGGATAGCCTGGATTTTCCCCTGTAAGCTGCGCAGTTGTTTAATATTCTTAGGTGGAGGCATTTCAATAATAACAGACACTTTAGCGGGGTCTACCTCAATTCCTCTTCTTGATACAATGAAGCCCAACATTTTTCCTAATAGCATGCTGAATACAGACTTCTGTGGATTCAGCTTGACTGTGTACTCTCGTAGCCTCTCAAAGACATGCCAAAAAATGACAGGATGATCCTCTCTTGTCTTAGAATTTCTGAGGATGTCATCCACGTAGTCCTCCATGATATCATAGATCATATCATGAAAAATCACCGTCATTTCCCGCTGATAAGTAGCTCCTGCATTTTTGATACCAAAGGGCATCACCTGATAACAAAAGGTACCCCAAGGAGTCATGAAATCTATTTTGTGCTGATCTTCATCAACAATCTTGATTTGGTTGTATCCCGAAAAGCCGTCCATGAGAGATAACATCTCGTATCCTGCTGTTGAATCCACAATCATGTCAATATTTGGCAGCGGAAAATCATCCTTAGGGAAATCCTTATTAATGTCTCTAAAATCCATGCAAATTATGATACCGATAGGATTTTTCTGGACAGGGATGATGTTGGATATCCATTCAGAATAATCTATAGGCCGAATGAATCCTGCTTCCAGAAATCTTTCCAATTCTTCTTTAACTAGTAAGGCTACCCTTGGGTGCATCTTTCTAAGCTTCTGTTTGATAGGCTTAGCATCTGCATGCACAACTAGGTTGTGCATGAACCAAAGTTAGATCTAAGCCTAGCATGTCTTTGTAAGACCATGCGAACACGTCAATGAACTCTCGTAGCAGCATAGTGAATGTATTTTGTTATCTAGCTGAGAGTGATGCTTCCAATTTTACTATCTTTGGGTCCTCTTCTGTACCAATGTTAACATCAATGGTTTCCTCGATGAGTAATTTGGACAAGTCCTCCATACACATAGGATCAGGAGGAAGGTTGAGATCTTCGTCTAAGGATGTCTCCACGAGATTTTCATCCTTGGCGTGGTCACTTTGTTTGTCCTTTGATTTTTTTATTTGTTTGTCGACCAGTGCCTCAAAGAGGTTTTCACTGTGCAACTTGGACTTTGATTTTTACCGAGGCTTTACGTTGGAACTTTTTCCCTCACGTGTTCTTAAGTTTTGCTGACCACAAAGCTCAGCCTCCTCACCGAAGTAGGCATAGGTATCCAAGTCAATAAATAAACCCTTCTTATGGTCTCCAATGGGAATTGTATCCCTTATGCCCATGAACTTTGCAATAGATTTTTCATTCTTGAATAAATCTAGCGACATGTGATGTTGTTGGTCCCATTCAACAAGGGCAGGGTAAACAAGGTCAAGGGTTGGTTCCATAGGGGTTATGGTTAGGACAACGTTGTTCATGAATAGGTTTGTGGAGGCAAGATCCTCATATTGGCTACAATGGGAATCCGTATCGTTCTCTAGATAGTCAGAGCTATCCTCACATTCAGAACAAGTAGCATCTTGATCATTGGGGTGTAATCCATAAGGGTGAATCCCAATGCCGTATCTTTCTGTTTTGAAATGTGGAAGAGGCACCAGTTCTCTCTGTCCTTGTTCATTTCTTCCACATCTTAGGCCCTTGTAGCCCATGGAGTACATCATTTTACTGGATTTCTCGTATTCAGGGGTTTGATAATATGATGGTTGAGTATCCTCTGGGACCCAAGTTGTAGGTGGATCAAGCAATTTTTCCTCAGCTAACAAGCCTCCAGGTAAGAATGACTCAATAGTGTGTTCATTTCTAGGTCTTCTGAAGTGATAGTTGGGTCAACCTCTAGTCTTGGGTGACAATGAGAGGTCTGAAACCAAGAGGGCTTGCTGCACATTATATTCTCTGTAGCCATATTCAAGGATTTTCATCTCTGAGGAATCAAAAGGATATGTTGAAGTAGACGCACCATGGGCACAAGAACTGAGAGAATCCGAATCTATTCAGGATTCCATGGCCTCAAATTGGAGAGGAACAACTATATCAGTGGAGGGACATACATATGTGCCCCTTCGTGTAAAGCTATTGAGAGCTCTACAGTGAGCGAAGGGCTCTGAATCTCCTTGTATTGTAATGGTGTGTCCCTCAAGCTTCAATTTAATGCACTAATGGAACATTGATGACATGGCTTACATGGCATGAATCCATGGTCGGCCTAGAAGCATATTATACGAAAGTTCCAAGTCCATGACATGAAACTTTGTCTGATGGCAAGTGGGACCCACCTCTATGAGCAGCGTGATTGTGCCCACTGACTCCCTTTCCGCATTGTAGTATGTGGTGATAGTGATGATATTGGACTCAAGATCTGCCTCAGTATGTCCTAATTGTTTAACCAACTTGAGTGTGTAGATATTCAACCCTAATCTATTATCCACAAGCACCCGTTTGATCTTCCTATGGGTAACAACTACCTCAATATATAAAGGAAGATTATGTGTTGGATTCTCAGTAGGGATCTCCTTATGATTGAAGGAAATATGTTCATTTGGTACGATGTTTTCCACTGCGGCATGAAGGTGTGTAGGATCGACCTCTAATGGCACTCCTGACCCCTGAAGAGTTTGGTACAGAATGTCTTTGTGTACATTGGATATCTTAAGAAGATCTAAGATCGAAATCTTAGTAGACGTCTTCTCAAGTTTCTCTAAGAGGTTGTATTTACCAGTTTGTGGGGTTGATGGAGAAGGTTCCAGAATCACGAGGTGGGCATGCCTTATTACCACGGCACAATCCTTTCCCTTGATTCAGATGGCATTAATATGGTCAGTAGGAGAATGAATACATCCAATAAGTGAATCATAATGATTGTTGTATTTTTTGGTGTATAAGTAATTCACTACTTTATAACCTTGGGATGACTCTCCCCGATCTGGCTTTGACTTTTCTGATTTATCATGATTGGGGAATGGCTCTTTATATATCCCCATCTTTTTGTTGGGTGTCTAAGTTTTGCCTGGGTTGTCCACCTCTATCTCCCCATTGTCGATGAGATCTTGGATATAATGAAGAAGTCACAGACATTTGTCTGTCTTATGTCCTTTGACACGATGCATTTCGTAATATTCATGCTCCTTGTACCATGAAGGTTTTGGAGCATTGTCATCAAATGGCTATGTTGTAGGATATGTCATCATGTGAACTGTATCCAATTGTTTTAGTATAACCGACAAAGGTTCATTAAGAGAGGTGAACGTTCTTCGTTTTGGTGGTGGTTGAATTGGTGCTTTGGTCAGTTTAAAAGGTTGACCGGTTTGGACCATTTGAACACGTTTGAAATCAGTGATCCTGTCTCCCACCACATTTTTGTTTTTGTTAAAATCCTTCAGCTTCTCCATGGGTTTAACATTTTGATTATCTCTAGATTGGGACTTGAGAGTTCCTTTTGCAATGAGAGATTTCTCTATTTGAACCCCCTTTTCGATGACCTCCTCAAAAGTGAGAACACAATGCATTTGGAGGTGGAAAGCTATATCTGGATTGAGGTTGGGTACAAAAATACTAACCAGCTATTTTTCAGGGAAAGCGCAAGGGAATTGGCTAGCTATCCCTCTCCACCTTTAGAGGAATCTGGCGAAAGTCTCATTAGGGTGTTGTTTGGCACCACATAAATCTGCCATGGTGACATCACTCTCTATGTTGTATGAGAAGTGACACACAAACCTTTCTGCCAATTCTGGCAAGGTGAAAATTGATCCTCGTGGTAAGCGTGTAAACCACTCCAAGGCTTGACCTCCTAGACTCTTAGGAAAAAGTCTTATGAGATAATTGTCACTGTATGACACCTCTTGACATACCATACAAAAATCTGTGACATGATCCCATGGATCTCCTTTCCCTTTATATTTGTCAAGTTTTGGCATGTCAAATTTCTTAGGAAAGGGTTGAAGGCTCCTCATCTTGTCAAAAGGATAGGGACATAATTCTTCATATTGATACTTTCTAACACTCCCTATATTGCTCTCTTGAAGGCTTGGGAGTGTTACTTTCATAGACTGTACCTCTTGTGCGAGCAATTATTCTCTAGTGGGAGAAGCGGGGATATATACTCTGTGATATCCCGTATCATCTTCTTCTTGATTTTCTCTATGGAATTCATTGATCTTAACCTTAGGCCTTGACTTTTGAATGTTTTTGCTTGCTTCCTTCTGTACATGAGAGGTTAGCAAAGCTAATTGTTAGATTAGGTTACTAATCTGTTGTTGAATGGTGGTTTTTTGTTCTAAGGGTTCCTCTTCTTCCTCGTCTTGTGGAGGTTCTTCACCATTCTCATGTCCCATCGTGTTTTTACGTGCCACTTTGATAAAGGGTATTCTATGTCCCACTATCTTATTATTTCCTGCGTTGGAGGTAGAAGCATGTCCATGCGTCAAAATGTCCTCCATGTTGATAAGGGGTCATTCTTCCTCATTAGCGTTATTCGCAGGTGGGATTGTTTCACTTTCAGTGGGCATTTTAGCCCCTAATTCTACGACCCATGCTAGCACTCTATCCTTATTTCTAAAGAGAAACTCTTATAATAGAGTGGGTTCAAATTCAAATTCTACATGTGGAGATTCCAATTCATTACCACTATGATCGACCATATCTTCTATCTCTTTTTCTGCAGAAAACATAGGCCCTAGATCATGTCCAATGAAAGGGTTTGACCCTTGTCTGTTCGAGGCTTCCCAAGCTTGCGCTTGTTGTTCCTTGTATGTTTGTTTCTTGAGTCCTAATTGTGTTTTGGGAGCCATGATTTGTAATAGTTTCACTAGGGTAAGTTGTAAATGTTTTCATAACTTTGTGACCACACCTAAGTGAAACGCAAGATAAATTGTCAAGAATATGAATGAATAACAATGTGAGAATATTAATGTGATAGAGTGATAAATCACCAGTGACATAAATGTTTGGTATCTAAACCTATCAAATGTAGTACCTCCTAGACTAATTCTCAAAAATCAGTTTAATTTCATAAGATAATTAACAAGATGTTCTCACTTATGCCAAGTTCAAGAGAATGAACAAGACGTAAGTAAATACAAAAAGTTAATGTGACCTCCTAACAAGATATACTAAAAGTGAGTCCAAACTCGATTAAGACCTATATCTCAAAAAGTGCCAATTATAATTCGTGAGTGACACAACAATATCACCAAGATATGTTAACCAAACTTTGCGAGAAAGTAAGGTATTGATATCAAGGTACTATTGATATAACACGCACGAGTGGTAACACCTAGCACTCTTCAAAATTGAAGTAATAATAGAATCAAACTAAAAATATTAAAGTATATCTAGGAATAGTTAAAATGTGTGCAGCGTAACCTTACAATATAGATATTTTGGCTGAGTTTACAAGAAACAAGACGTAAATATAAAAATTGTAGTGATACGATACAAACAAGCTAACCCTTCTAAGGAAGTTCAAGACAATGAACCACGCCTAACTACAATGACAATATTGACATGGGTATCAAGATCACAATGGTCACAAATGATATGAATGCATCTCTGCACACTTTAGATGTTTAACTTACCCAGCCGCAAACATGGATGGGTCTAAACAGACAAAAAAGTGGCAGAAACAATCAATTGGTAACACAAAGGTAGTCACCCTCCTTCTAATCAACAAAGTGTCAAAAGAATGTGAAGGAAGCAAATCAAAAATGGGATGAAAAATGATGGCTTCACTTTGGCAGAGTTTCACCTTGCCCTAAGGCAAGTAAAAACTAAGTGAAAGTAGCGCGTCACATGTTTCGTAATAAAAAGATGGTTCACAACTCAACACTGTTTTAGAATGGTCAAAGTGGGCTCCTAGCCAAAGTATATTTTCCTAGGTGGTTCTCTCATCCTAGGTGTTACAAATATTATCCACGAGCGGGATGATTTACCCAAATAGTCCTGACTATCTTGGGAGTATCTCGACTTTTCCCCCTTCAAGCACAGTGGGCAGTAAATGCATCCATCATGTACTTAAAAGGGTCACATAGGGACAACTTGTAACTCTATCTCACAAAGGAATCACTAGTCAGATAGGTAGTGCGGAGCACTTCCCGTTTCATCCACAAGGTTCCCTCTTGCGTGGACTACTTTGGGGTTCCTGGAACCACCCCCATTGTTGTAGCTTAAGGCATTATGCCAAAGAGGTTATGTTTTAGTTGAGCAAAGAGGGATGTACCCTTTTCCGAAACCTGCAATATAGTGTTTTGAATATGTTGTTCTTTTTATCTTGTTTAATTAGGTGTGGTTTGCTTGAAAACTTTTTGGCAACCTGTATAACAATTGTATTAGTATTTTTTGACTTCGTTTTGATTCCTCCTTTCTTTGACAAACGTTTTTAGTTCCTGCACTCAAGCGTTAGTAGTTCTCCAAGAAAATCACATTATTTAAAAGAGGATTAAGAGTTGATTTTGATTCTCAAGATCATCCAAGGATGCAAGAGAAGAGCATACACAAAAAAAATCCAACTAAAAAGTAAAGAAAAGCTTTGCAATCAATGAACCATACAAAAATCTTGATAAATGTTCTTTCCCTTAAACCAAAAGTAAAAGATGAAGTTTCCAATTTACCAAATGTTATAAAATGAAGACTAAAGTTGCTTTTGATTCTCAAGATCACCCTAAGGTGCAAGAGAAGAGCATACACAAACTTTATCCCAACTATATAGAAATGGAAAACTTCAAATCAAATGACCATTGAAAAATGCTTTGTAAAAGGTTCATTCCCTTAAGCAAAATGAATAATCAAATTTCTAAGTTTAATGCAAATGTTAAAAAGATAGAGATGAAAGTTGTTTTTGATTCTCAAGATCACCAAAAGGTGCAAGAGAAGAGCATACACACGCTTTGATCTAAATCAAGTAAGCATGGAAATACAACATTTATCAAAACATTAGACACATTAGAAAATGACTAGTTTTAAGATAACAGAAAAATATATAATTTCTGTAAGTATAAATACCAAATTTATGTTTCCATTTCATATTTAACTTCAATACCTTTCCAACGCAAAAAAAATGGAGTCATTTCGAGTTCGGGAGAAAAAGTTATGGCCTTCGGAAGATGGGTTACGCATATGCTCTTATGCTCATGGGTATGCACTTGACATGCACTAAAAAAATGTCAAAAAAAAAAACGTCCCTTAATCTGGAAAATGGTCAAATTTTTCCAACCAAGATTCAATTTTAAAACAACCCATCAATTAATTATGAATAGAAGACTTGCTATCAAACATACATGCTCATTTTCAAGAAATTGCCAAAACTAATAGAATGATGAAAAAGTAAGCTCTAAAAATGAAAACATGATGAAATCTTGAAATTTTCTCACAAGATTTAATTTTGACAGAAAACCCACCACATTAATATGTAAATACTCAGCACTACAAACATTAACATACATGCTCAAGAATTTAAAATTTTCAAGAAATTGACAAAACTAGCATGTAGAATGTTGAAAAAGTAAACTCTAAAAATGAAAACATGGAGAAATCTTGAAATTTTCCCATCAATTCCAATTTTGACAGAACTTCACCTCCTTTATACCTACAAGGAAGACTCAATACATGCAAACTCAACAAAACAAGTTAAGAAAAATAAATTAAATTAATATGTGTAAAAGAGGGTTAGTAACCAAAAATTAAACTTAACTACAAAAACTTGAAATTAAGTGCAAAGGACAATGGAGTAAGTCCCACCGGGCGTGCCAAATGTGTGCATGTGTTGTTTTTAAACTAATGCTAATATGAGTAAAAGGCTAGCACCTAAATAGCCTTAATTAGTAAGACTTAAACAAACTACTTAGCACCATCATGATAAGAATTAAACAAGGTTTAGATGTTAAACATTCATCAATAAAAATTTAAAACTAACAATGTTAAAACATCTAAAATCCTCTATTCTCTAACAATAAATAAATGAAATGAACCTAGGTAGGCTCCATGGCTATCAAAAACGATTGTCTTTGGTATTCCAAGAACCTAGGAATGAGGGCTTGTCAAAGTTGGGCTACAAGACCCTTTTGAAACCTCTCATATGACCTAAGTAGTTAGGAAAGAGGCTTAAACTCTTCAAGATGATGAACTTTCAAGAAAACAAAGGAAAATTTTTAGTCTATTTTGCTATATGCTTTTGCATTTGTCTTTTCAAGAAGTTTAGGTGTAGGTATAAAGGTAGAAGGAGGGCTCCTTATATAGCCCAATGGATAAAGGAAACACTTCATCCCTTTGCATGTGGGATAAAGGTAAAACATGATTAGGAATGGATAAGGTTGTTTTATAAAAGGTAACCTTACTTTAGAAGGGTTTAATTTATGTTTAGCAAGTCATGGGAGTTGGGGGTGTTTTAATTAATCAAAGGTGATTAACTAATAAGTAGATGTAAGCTTATAGAAGCTAATTAGAGGAATATTAGTATGATTTAGGCTATTAGAAGGGAATTAAATCAATTAAATATTGATTTATTGGTTAAATGGAAGGGAAAACTAATTAATTAATAATAATTAATTAGTCTAGATATAAGGGGTGATTTATTAACAGAAGGTCATTAATTAAGGTATATGTTGGATAGGTGTCGTAATTAATTAGCTTAGTGTAATTAATAAATGATGATATGAGGGAAAATGAATGTTATTGACAATATGTCGTCAATTTTCCAAAAGATAGATAATTAGCGCAATTTAAGTATTTAAATTGCTTGGGTGTAATTATGGGTGTCTACACAACTTTTGGAGCTCTGGACGCGTGTAGGCTTAGCACTTGTTTGAGCATGCCCCTTTGGTTTTAACTTTTGGAGGTGCGCCATTTAGACACTTGGTAGCTTCCACTGTCCCCTCCATACTTAGTTAATTTCAGGGTCTGTCCTGAACTATTTCAGAGCCTGAAGAATTTGGATCTTCGTTGTTTCTTTTCATTTGAGTCTCTGGTTCCTTTGACATCGCTTGACCTCCTTCCCTGACCCTACCTACATGAGTTCCTCCTTACTTGTCTGTTGGATTTGAAGCATGGGCTCGCTTGACAGAGCCGTTTTCTTTAATTTCTTCTTGCATGGGGTCATTTGATCTTTTGCAGGCCCTGCCACTCCATTGTAAAGTCACTCTGCAACCTTGTTTGTCATCCTGGAATGTGAGTTCGCTGGTCTGAATTGTTTCCTCCATAGTTTCCTTATGTGCGGGACCTGTCTTGACCAAATTTATCGGGGGGCAAATTTGAGATAACATGCCTTGGGTCCCGCTTCTACCCGTGAAGAGTTCTCCTTTGAATACTCCCACCTAATCACTGGGGAATTTTTACATCTTCACCTTTCTCATACGCACGTGGCCTTATGCCCTTGTACATCCCATGTATCGCTAGGGGCATCCACACTTCCTTGTCTTCCTGTACATAGTTACATAAAACTTTCAAAATAAAAAACATTCAAATATGACAAAAAAATAAAAAAAATTCAAATATGTTTAAGAAAACATCAAAAACAATATAAATCATCCTACAAAACATCACTCTTTGGTTCTGTCCTAATATTATGTGTGACTTGCGGGTCATCTTAATCTACCTACATCAACAAAAGCTAAGTTGCTTACTTCATATGTACTCTGAGGCACAATGAGTTGCCTGGTACTGTTTTGTAGTGCACATTGATTTTTCATTAGACCGAAGTGTCCTCTATTATTCACCTTGCATGTATCCTTTCTTAGGGCACCATCATAACCCTTGTCATTAATTTGCACAGGTCGGAACTGAAGCTCGATAACAAAAACATTGTACTTGTTTCTCTGTCAAGTTAGCTTGTTTAATTTCTTGTATTGCATTGCATTATGTATGTTGCGTGGAGTTAGGCATATTTTACTTTCTTGTATTACATTTCATTTTGTATGTTGCATGGAGTTGGTGTTTTTAGCAATGGACATTTGTTCATATATGGATTTTCATGTCATACTACACTTTTGTTCATTCTTTTCAAGAAGGGTTGATGATGAAGATCACTAACAATATGATGAAAAATAAAGTTGTTTAAAAGGCATTGGATGGATGTTAGCTCATTCCCCCTTCCTCATACTCTTTTTCTTCTATATCCCTTTTCTCCTTCTTCACACTATTCTTTCTTTTGTTCTCCTTTTTTCATCTTTTCGATCGTCAATCAATTTCTTCTATCACCCCATCAACAATCGAGGGGGAATCCTCCATTCTACTCATTTTTCTTCTATCCCTTAAAAAATTTTCTACTTGTTTATGCTTGTCTACTTTATTTGAAGTGACGTCGTTTACGCCACCTCAAAGAGGGGAAAATGTAGACACTTGAAATATTCTTACACTTAGCATTTTCTCCAATTCAAATGATTAACGATGCTTCATTAATTCCCCATTCTTCACTCCATTCTCGGATGCCCATTCACGACACTCTTTCAGTTGTATTCCTCCTATAATCAGCTTATTTGGCTAATATCTCTCTTATTAGCTAAACATTCCTCCTTTTGACCATTCAGAACCTCCCTAGTTCTCTCTGAACCACTTCTATAGGCTTTGTAGGCTATCTATCAGTCACAATTGATTAACCATACCCCTCTCAACTCTCAATGAGTCTCTAATCACTTGTTAATTAAGTTTACCTAGCCTAAACCCTAGTTAACGAGCCTAAACCAAGCTTATCTAAGCCTAAAGCATGTTTATCCTAATCTAATCCTAAAGTGATTTTTAGAATTTAGTCCCACATGCACCCAAATTCCAAACTCTCCCAAGTGAAAAACTATAGATAGAGGGGTCACCCCTCCCTCTCAACACACACCTTGTTTACATAACGAAATCTCTCTCACATTTGGAAATATTGGCATTATACCTCATTTACATTAGCCAAGCTAATAGGCATTTGATCTTGGCTATCCTCCATTGTTGAAGAATCCTCCCTCTTCCTAGCATAAACTATAGTATTTTGTTAGGGTTTTAGATTGTATTTATTCTATTGAGCTATTATCATTTGCTTTTGTCTTTTATAACACAAATATAGAGTAAAAGGGAAGAACCATTGGCCTTGAAGCCATTAATGGTGAGATCTCTTTCTCTTAAGCACAAAACCGATTTCTTAGATCCTCTTAGGTTCATTATTTCAAGCTTTCAAAGAATAGAGGTTAGTTTCATTTGCTTAGTTTGCTTGTTTACTTCAAATTACTATATGCAAAGTAGAAACCCTTGCTCATTTCTTATCTGATGGTCCATTGATTAGCTTGTTCAAAGCCTTTGGGGTTTCTTTAGAGATTTTACCCCATATCCATGGCTTTTACAACTTTTCATTGAACACACACATGTCTAGATTCCTGCTCTAGTACCAAATGTAGTTTTACAAACATGGACAGAAGCATGTATATTTTATTAATGTGAAATCAATCCCTTATAATAGTGCATGCTATAATATTTATACATATTGAATAGCCTATATACAAACAAATATGGAGTTGCAACTATGCAATAACAAACTAAAATACATTAGCTTCCAAAATACATCCGAGAAGCACAAATGAATAATGACATAATTGTTATAACAACATAACAACTATACCTGTGAATATAATAAGACAAACATGGTTAATAAAACCATATAACATTAAACAACAATAATTAATTAATAACAATAGTTAAATAATTAATTATACAATGCATAATTAATCATCCTAACATTTTTCTGTGGGGGAATGTTTGGGAGAATGTACACAATTTCAAGTTTTCAAGTTGTAAATTAAGTACAAGTTTAATACTGGAAAGGTTCTCGACTATCAAATTGCATTTCATACAACAAATGGAGGAAAAATATTAACGAAAAAGTAGCACATTCTTTAATTAGCTAGTGCGACATTATCACTATCATAAAGTTACTCCTACAAGCTGAAACATCTTAAAGTGATATTATATATATATGTTATATTTTGGTATGTTCAATGGACTTGGCTGAATTGTTACGGTAAATTTTCCATTTTACAAAAACAATTGATGTTTCTAAAAACCTTTTTTTTTTATGAAATGCATGGTGATTTCAATTGTTTAGGTCAAAAAGCATGGCTTTCTCAATGCTTGCAAATTCTATTTACATATAATTGTGACCTTAATGGCACTAATGATTTATCTGACAAAGTTTAAACTTGAGAATACTGGATTACAGCTAAGACCATTCATCATTTGGAGGAAGATACCCTCGAATGCCATATCAGGATAATTACTTTGACTAGAAAGCTCCTTGAGCTTGGAAGCAATAAATAGGGTTAAGATGACGATTGAAATATGGCTTGTATTGATAATTTTTATCTAATGACAATGTGATCTGTGGGTACAGGATCTTTAATTATTTATCTGAAGAACTTTAAGTCTTCATCCGTATGGTATGCAAGGAAAGGATTTCCAAGAAGAAAATGACCTCCTCAATGAAATGGTTGAAAAGGGTTTCCAATCTGATCCATTCATATGCAATCCTCTGATTAATTTTTTAATCTTAGAGAGGTAATGAGGATGATGCTTTGTAACAAGAATTTGTAAAGTGGGATAGCTCCTGACATGTTTACTTACAAAGCTCTTATCCATGGGTTTTGCAAGTATGAGAAAATGGATGAAGCGAAGTAGAACCTGTTTGAAATGCTGGATAGAGGTTTTTACATCAAAGTGAATTTTAATTTGAATATTCTTATTACCATTTTCCCATCCTTTTCCACAAGGCCTTTCTCAAGTTCATTTTTTATTGGTAAGGTTTGCAACTCAATAGAAGGATCGACAATATCTCTTCTAATAAATCAGAAATGTTGTCAATAGTATTATTAAACTCGATGTTTGGTTCTATGTTGTTTTAGGTTTTATGCCTGATTCCAGTGTTTACTTGTGGATAATTGATGACTATTGCATGCAAGACAAAGAAGAGGAAACTTTGAAGGTGGCAGATAAATTTGAATAAACAGGTTTTAATGAAGTTGTTTCTATCCATAACAATGTCATTCAAGGATTCTGCAAGCAAGACAAGTTGGGAACTTTGGTGATAGATACTACAATTGTTTTCATGTACTACAGAGAATGTTGGAAAAATAAAATTCTAAAAATATGTGAAGAAATGGGCTCAAAAGGCCTTCCAATCAATCATGAGGCATTATATGCCATTATTAATGCAACTCCAGAGTCAGATAGAAGAATTGTGGTGTTCTGGAATGAAATTATAGAGAGAGCTTAGTTGTCAAGAGTGTTGCTAAGAAGTGGGAAATCTTGAGCAACCTTCCAGGTTGCCACTTCAAGGAACCATATCAAAACTGCAGGACTTCTCTTGGGCAAAAAATTCAAGAAGGTTAAGTTGCAGGGTATGTCTCTTATGGATTTGATGAATGTAGTTTCCAGCATAACATGACAAATTTTTAGAATATGAAGAAAACCAAACTAAATTTCTTTGTGGCTGTGGAAGAAAATGGTAACCAAAAAATTCCCTATCAAATGGTGTCCCCAATAACTTAGGCAACAAAATCTATATCACTGGTGTTGACCTATTGAAGCCTTTAAGCAATTAACATAGAGTTTAAAGAAATTAAAATTAGCTTGATTCAGAAGATGGCTGTAGATGGGAAGAACGTGCACAAACGACCCCAACTTTTGCTTCTTAGAGAACAATTTTGTCAAGTACCGCATACTGCTGCAGATCCAAGGGTCGCATGTTCGATCCACTAAATTTTTAGAAAACAATCTTGAAAACCATATTCCTATAGACTATATATATACACAACATTCACCATGCAATTGTTAAAAACAGAAAAGATAAAAAAATCTATTAAAAAATTAAAAAAATTAAAATGTCAAAACCTTCACATTAAAAGTAAAGTCAAAGCAACATGCAAAATCAGAAAAGCAAAATTGTTAGAAAAGCAAAAAACAAAATTGTTAAAAAAAGCAAAAGCAAAGGTTAATGCATGCAAAATCTATAAAATAAAATTTAAAAATAAAAGCAATTTTTTTAGAAAAGCAAAAAATAAAATTGTTAAAAATAGTAAAAGCAAATTTATTTAAAAGAGCAAAACCATCATTTAGGCCGTCAAATTTGACACAGTCCCATGAATGTCCACAAATCCCTTTCCCATAGGGGTAACACCTTCGGCGTAATGAAAACATCGTATTAAGTAATGGCTTTGAATTTTATACATTTTTTTTAAGTTTGACATATTTGTGAAAAAAGTATTACTTTCTTGCTATTTTCTTAATTGAATGTTCATCATGTGCGTGGATCACAAGCATTTTTTTATTTTAATAAAGTGGACAATCGATTTATAGATGAATGATTCTTTTATGTTGGAAAAATATTTTTTTCCTTCCTTAGTTGAAGTACCGGCATGTAGAAATGTATGTAAAATGTGGAATCATATGCAAGGCACACCAATTGTTTCACAAAATACCTTAAACAGATTTGGTCTCATGAATTTATTTGGTCAATGAACTACATATATACACATAATTGCATGATATACAAAGGGGCTTTAGAAGTAAAGTGGTGATAATAAAAATGGTATAAGTTTACTAATCCATAAACTAATATTGACCCCGTGTTTAAATAGTTAGCAAAACGGATCCTTTAAAATATCTCGTTAAGGTGCAACCCTACAACTTGATTAATACCTTATTTAAAACAAAATCATTAGAGGTTTTCAAATATGATCACATACACCCAAAACTGAAAGAAATCAGATCGTAAACATTCACTTCCAAATGTGCATCCAAACATAATTGAATCGCCATTTTCCCATTTTTCAATAAAATATCGTTAATGATTAAATTGCATCCAACATGATTAAATACTAAATCATTACCACAGAAAAATAGAATGCAATCAAGAAATCACGACACCAAATTGATAATGGAGATCACCCGTAAATCAAGCTATATCTCCTCGATAGCTTAGAACACCATCCGATCAATTAAAAATCAATTTACAAGTACAACTATTAAAACTTACAAAGAATAACGGATCATAAACCTACAAAAATATGCTTATCAGAATTTCAAGAGACTCTGAACTAGATCGGTAATGTCTTCTACCATCCTGTAACATTTGCACAATCCATTTCCCCATGTTCTATGTCAAAAGAGATCAAAAAAGCTTCCAAAATGATGCCAAACGAACAATAATCGGGAAAAGAAATAACTCAAGCTGATTGTCTAGAAATTGTGAACATATCTTCAGTTCTGTCAAACTCCTAAAAATGTCATTTAGTGGGTCAAAAATGACCGTGTGCACAAAATGTCCATTATGGACCTTACATAGTCCCAGAAAGACCTTGTTTAAATAAAAAATTGGCCCTTATCAACTACTTACAACACATACTCAGATTGTCTTGGGCGTATGACTTTTTGCTGAATGGTTGCGGGGTTGATCTCCATTGGTTCGCCTTTGTTTTCCATTTGTGGGAATAAATCCCACATGTTGAGCATGAAATCTTCGGCCTTAGTTTATAACGGGTGGGGGTAGTTAAATGGATCTGGTTACGGCCACATTATACTATTATTTTGCTAAGTTTGGGGTGTAAGTGCCCCCCTCACAAGCTAGTTGTGTAGTTGAAAAGGCTCAACCGCGCTAACATTAGGAGTTAGTTAAAATAGGCAAAACCCCACGAGCTCGAACTATTAGAACGACTCATCGAGTTAGCATAGATCGTTGAGTAGCTCGGCCAGTGAGATGGCAGGTAAGTGGTAATATAGAAAATTACTCCAAAATATATCATGACACGTGTTAGTACCACAAGACACGGAATAATGTGGCATAAAACTATAGTGTAATTGAAAAAATGAAAATCACACTAATATACCATAGTGATCGGGTCCACTTCTGAAACAAGAGTGGACTTCACTGTTGAAAACCAAATTTTTGCAGGCCTTTTAAATACCAGATAATTATAATAAACACATCCAATATCACATTTTCCTTGATCAACTCCGAATTATGCAAATAGACTTTGTGCATGAGTCAGGGTACTGTAGACATGTGGTTCCATGTCGACCCAGTTTGACCATGAACTTTGACCAACGATATCAGGAACATACGGTGTTTGATTTATGTGTTCCAATAGGCATTGTAAAGCTATCCAAATTAGCTTTCATATTGTAATGATTTAGGGAGAATTAGGGATTTTCTGACCACCCAAAATGTCCTCTGAATCACACCTCCCTAATACAAACCTTTTGGTCCTTAAAAGTCTAGTCACCCACTGAATCTGCTAAATGTCTCTCTGCATCAAACCAATATAAAGAAATCGGAATATAGTATAGTGGTTAAAATCACAAATATTGAAATGCTTATCACAGAAATGGATTAGTATGAAATGACAACTAAACGATTTCTTAGCAATTGTCTAATTGAATCTTTGTGTTTCTGCCAATATAACAAATACCAAAATTAGATCAGTATGATATAGATGATCAAATTCCAATGGTAGGTGGGTGTCCACTAGCCCTGCAAAGATTGTCGACTCTTCAAAATATCACTAAAATCGATCAATATGAAATAGACGACTAAATGCTAAACATAGGCAAGTGTCCATTGACCCTGTGAAACTACAAAGTATTGTAATGTCAAGTAGATCAGTATGAAATAGACAACCAAATGCCAATAATAGGTGGGTGTCCACTGACCTGTAAAGATTGTCAACTCTCCAAAATATCACTAAAATCCATCAATATGAAATAGACCACTAAATGCTAAACATAGGCGAGTGTCCATTGACCCTATAAAACTATAAAGTAATGTAATGTCAAGTAAATCAGTATTAAATAAACAACCTAATTCCAATAATAGGTGGGTGTCCATTGAATATGTGAAACTATCAATCACAACAATATATCACCCAAAATAGATCAATATAAAATAGATAACAAAACACTTTCTCAACAAGTGTCCAACTGACCTTGTGATAATGGAAAATCATTGCAAAATATCATGGAAATGATTCAAAAATTAAATTGCACAATGTTTATAAAGAGGCGACAGTTACACTGAATCCCTGAATCTGCCAGTGAAGATCAAAATTTCTATCCAATGTAATATTGGGGATAGAATCAAACTGCCAACACAAATGCCACACTCCAAATCAGTGAAACTACTAATCACTGCAAAAGATCACCAGGTGTAATTGCAAACCAATTTGTTAGTGTTATAAATATACACCCTAATTGTAACCACATGTGACAGTTACAAATAAATTCTCAAAAATGAGGATCTTAAAATATGTGAAAATTTCACGTGTGGATACAATAAGTTTGTAAATTAATTACAAATACAAACGGTTCCCAAATGGGTCTTATAAGCATCCATATTTTGCACATAAGCGACAACATATACATTTAAAATGCAAATCCAAAATTAGACATACTAAAAATGCCCACTGAATCTGTATATTTTTCTCTCTGAATCGTAATGGAAATTATCAACCATAAATATTGTTAGGAAATATTTAATTAGTGCTCCATTAGTAAATAATAATTACGTGAAGTAATTATTATGTTATTAATAGAGCACTAATTAAATATTTCCTAACAAAAACCACAAAGTGATGGTTTTGCAAATGGATTACCAACAACCAAGAATTGTGGTTTTGCTATTGGTTTACCACAAACCACAAATGAAGGTTTTCAAGTGGTTTACCTACAACCACATCATGATATGCCAAGTACTATTCTCAGCCCTCATCACATCTCACTGTAGGGAATAACATAGGAAATTCTGTTGAAATATGTTGTTCATACATACATGATAGAAAAAACTGACATACTGGAAATGGAACATTGGAATCATGTTCCCCCCTTCAATGTGAAATTCCACTTATTGAAAACAAGATCACTGCAAACTGAAGCAAACACACAGCTGAAAACAAATGCCACAGTAATTATTATTTACTAATGGAGCACTAATTAAATATTTCCTAACATTCCCCCCCTTAATGCGAACATGGGGAAAACCTGCCTTTGTACTTGCACCTGCTCATGATTGGGTGATTTTCATAGGATGGTCACAAACCTCAGGGGTGGTTTTGCAAACGGTTGACCACAAACCGAGAATGGTGGTTTTGCAATTGGTTTACCACAAACTGTTAGGAAATATTTAATTAGTGCTCCATTAGTAAATAATAATTACGTGAAGTAATTATTATGTTATTAATATATTATTGTTATATAAACAATAATATATTAATAACATAATAAGTACTTCACGTAATTATTATTTACTAATGGAGCACTAATTAAATATTTCCTAACAAATATGAGAAGGAAATCCAAGCATGATAAACCTGTCACTTAGATCTTCCCTACAGGTGACACCATTACCTTTATCTACCTTCTACATGCTTCAAACATGGGTTAAAAACTCCTTATCAATCAACAAAATCCCATAAAAGCGAAGGTATATAAATCATGCTAATCAATACCATAACAATGTAATAAAAAACTGTTCAAGAAAATAGTTTTACCAAATCAAGGGATGATCCATTTTCCCGATTCAACAACTTGAATAAAAGACTACACCAAATCAAACCTCTTGTATATGGAGGAAGTGATGAAACCCCATGTTTTCAAAATGTTTTTGAAATAGTTCCAAAACAAGGCATTTCCTTTCCAACAAGCCACACAAGGTTATCCAATCAAACATGGATATCAAAACCAAAACTATGTAAATAGCCATTTTTTCATTGACAAGAAAACAAAATAATTTTACCTTCCTTCAGAAACTGAGAACTACACACCATGTTGAGAAAAGGTCAAAAAATAGTTGAATTTTAAATAACTTAAAGATTGCATCCTGCAATGCAATGAATTGTAAATTTATAGAGTGATGCACATTGATAATTTAATGTTTTGATAAATCAATATTTCCTAAATTCGCAATAGAGTAGTGTGGAGATGAGCAAGTCACGAAAGAGCTAGAGATGTATGAGTTGGACTTCGAATGTGAGCATTTTCCCTCACAATGGAGCATAGCCAAAAGGATAAGTTACCAAATTATTTGATTTACTACAATAAATAAATAAACCCCATCTTTTACACATGTATTTATTTTTTTGGTTCAAATCAGAAACACAAAACTTCTAAAGACATAACCTAGTTTACATACTCACAAGGACTCGATACTCACTTGTGGCTTACTTTAAAAGTGAAGATATTTGGGTGTTAGTGCTCATGACCTAATGTGGTGGATTCAACATGACAACAATCAATAAATCACAAGACAACCATCTTACTTGCATACAAGGACCTTGACTGCCCTTCTCAAATTTCGCTATCTGACACAAAACGTAAATAAATATAATTACAAGTATTAAATACAAATTAATACCACTCAAAAAGGTAACTTTTTATAATATACATTTTTAAAATATTATTGTTGAGTTTAAAATGTTTAACCATTACTTCATTTTTATTGGTCAAACTAGACAAGTCTATTTTTTACTAATTGGAAATTTTGGTTTTATGATTTGAAATTTTTAAAAACACAAAACAAATATTTTTGCAACAATTATTACACCGAAGGCGTTACTCCTATGGGAAAGGGCTTTGCGGACATTCATGGGACTATGTCAAATTTGACGGCCTAAATGATGGTTTTGCTATTTTTCACAATTTTGCTTTTGCTACTTTTAACAATTTTTATTTTTGTTTTTCTAACAATTTTGCTTTACTATTTTTAAAAAAAAAATTATAGCTTTTGCATGCATTAACCTTTGCTTTTGCTATTTTTAACAATTTTGCTTTATGCTTTCCTAACAATTTTGCTTTTCTGATTTTGCATGTTGCTTTGACTTTACTATTTTTAAATTTTATTTTATAGCTTTTGCATGCATTAACCTTTAAATATTGGTCACTAACACTATAATTTCATTATTCAGGCTCTCAAAGTTCCAGTCAATCCCTTGCGTTAAATTGAATTCTGCAGGTATGCATTTAAATTCATAGTCAATTGGCTGAATTCATTTGATCTCATGCGACTTAAAAGTGATTGTATATAATTTTGGATACTTAATATACATATTTCTATTTTTTGTTATTTGCTTTTAAAAGTATCCCTCTTAGCTCCAGAATATTGGAGAATTGAGGTGGGAATTAGTGCTTTAGTGCTTTGTGAATTAGAGCTTCGATTTAAACTTTTTAAATTGATATTAAGGTCATATTTACAGGTTGTCATTGTTAGATTTTGGATCACCGGCCTAGGTCTTGTGGGCCTTGGTCATTTGCGCTTACTGCCACTTGTATCGGTCTCTGTATCCATAGACACATTCATACTACAATGAGGCTCAAGTGTGGGATAACCTAGATAGAGCATAGTTAAGTCCTTTTAGCGTTTCAGGCTCTTTTCAAAAGCCGACCTCAATTCCTCTGCATTTGGCACCACTTGGGTATTCATATTAGAAACCACAGACGCTGAACCACTCCTTCCCCGTTCTTGGGCTTGTACAAAAACCAAGCTCCCTAAATTTCCATATCCAATTTTGGGTACAAGAGATAGATTGTTTGAAGCCAAGCTTTCAACATGCACTGGTCTGGAGCCATACTCTATCTGTATCTGTATCTGTATTATATCATGAATGGTAGCCTTTTGAGGGTCATTTTATATCCAGTAAACATGAGTAAATTTGATACCCCTTTAAAGGAAATGTTGCCTAGGATAGAAGAAGTGTTGAGTAACGTAGTAGTGGAGGCGCTATCAAAGTTACATGCGGAATGTTGGCTGGCAATCCTTCAGTAGTTGTATTTGTTGGCAAGTTTGGAATGATAGGGAATGGTAAGTTGTTAGTCGATGCAAGTTGACAGATATTTGAGATTGTCGTTGTTCTACGCTCTAGGTGATGACATCTCTGTTCATAATTTGCAAACTTACATGTCTCACTTGCATTTGCAATCAATTATTACACAACTAACTATTATCTAAGATCCCTTCTAATGTATTTTGCAACAATTTTTTTTGGCGTTTATAGAAAATCAATATTGTCAATCACACCCCTTATCAACCTCAACTACAAAAATAATAACTGTCTTTCTAAATCTAATAACATATACCATTCGACGTTCACATTGCATTGTACACATACGATTGCTAGTATACTAAACCTTGTAATATGGCAGATGTCTCATTTATTATTGATGGAGGAAAATTTTAATTGTTCAAATGAGAACTATATAGCTTAACTATAAATAAAATAGTAAGGTAAACATTTGATTCCCTAGTATATTAATATAATGTAAGTAGGGTGTACTCTTTTTTAACCATTTTAAAATCTGCCTTCCATGTTCTTCCCATATGCAACAAAATACATTTCATCCTCAAAACCGTTTGTTTGGTTTGGAGATATTTTTTTAATTGAGCACTTTTTCATTCATGTTTAGTGACGTTGTGCATTTCAACAAAGGCCCCTTTTTTTACGTTTGACGAAGGTATCTTCTCACACTCTCAAAAAGTTGTGGAATTCGTGTTCTCACACTCTCAAAAAGGAGTTGAAGTTGTGTTCATATTAACAATTTAGATGAGACTTTTTACTAGTTGATAGACTATTTTATGTGGGAAAAAGGTTATGTGAAACGGTTTTGTGTCAATTTAATAGTCTTAGGTCATGCATCATTCATGTTCATGTTCTTACTTCATCAAAAAGTTTATGCATTAACTCAATCAAAAAGATAAGACATGTTCATATTATCATTTATAAATGGAACCTTTTATTAGTAGTTAAATTTAATGTTTTTAAAGTGTCATGCCTATGCGTTATGATTGTATTGGTACAATTTCTTAATAATTTTGGTTTTCTTTACTTATCTATTATATTTTAATTATCATTTTATTTATTCACTTTAATATTATTGTTGTTTGATTTTCTATTTTTGCAACTAAGTTTCTCTCTTTTTCATTTCTTTTATTTATATTTTTAAGAAATCAACTCATATACTAATATAATTTTAATTTGAATTTTGATTATAAAAAAATACACAAGCCTCCCAATGTATTCAAGCATCTACAATATAGCTTAGTATATATTATCTTATAAAGACATTCAAGAAGTTTTCTAGTAAAAGATAGAAAAGGTAATTATTAAGCTTTCGCATGTATTTATAGAAATTATTCATTCATTGACACACAAAATATCATAATGTTGGTTTATCTATTTAAGAATCATTGCATATAATTAATGTGATTTTTTCGATATTATGTAAAAGTGAGGGATGTCATTAGAGTCGGTTATGTGGAACATATACCCCCTAAAAAACTCTGTATTTTTGTAGGTATAGAGTTGTTTCAATTAGAATTAGAAGAAAGAAAACCAATTTCCCAATGACCAAGTGAATTTTCTAAAAACAGAGTTGACGAGTATTGTTGATGCTCATACTTTAATTAAGTTATTATGTTAATCTAGGGTGGTGTCCATGGCTGTTTGCAACAAAGGGAACAATAGGAACGTAGGCTCAACATGGGTTTTAACAATAAAATCTATAAACTAGCGAACTGATCGTGATTACAAAATGAAATACTGAAATTAAAAGCTTGACTGCAAAATTCACTAAGAATTAATAATGGAAACTAAATTTCATTCAAGAATTCAATGAACTTTAAAACTGCAACTTATAAAGAATACATTAAGTAAATAATTGTGAATTCCCTTTCGTTGGGTAGGAGTGGCCCTTGCTCCTACCCTTCGATTAGGCTTTGAACTAAAACTCACACAACTGAACTTCCTCCTCAATCTGCAATCTTTATTGAATTGGAAAATGTGCTTTGTACAATAAAAAGATTGAACCCCTTAAGTCTAATTACATCATCTCTTTTATACCAGAGAATTCCTAGTCTCTCTAGGAGATCTAGTTATTCCAATGACTGCATCTAACCTTAACTGATTGTTCTAACTAAATAATGCTAACTATTTTTGTGCAATACATTAATGGTGGAAGCAGTTCATAAGGTGATTGATCTTGAAATATTCTTGACAATTGAAGAGAAAATATGTGATTGAATCCATGAAGGAGTCAATCACCTCTAGAATATTTTCCACATTGCTAACGAATTAAAGAGAATTGAACTGAATATGCGTCTCCAACGGCTGGTCATATTTCCTCCTTGTGTGGCTTGAAAGGCTCCTAAATTAATGTCGATGATTCCTATTCAGGGTGTAGTGTTGACAACTGTGACTTCAGAGATCCGAGCTGTAATCAAGTTCTCAAAGTTTCAAAGAATTTGGACTGGTGACCTGGATGATCTGGAAGCGCTGCTTCGAAGACCCTTGTTAAGAGGATGAGAGTCATGTGCTAACATATCAAATAAAGTCCTGCGCTTCTTCATGAATTAAGTCCTGCGCTTTCTGTGACAACTCAACATATACTTCTTTTTAGAAATGAAGTTAATGCTCATCAACAATACTATTCAATCCATTTATGCAACATAATCAACAAGATGAAAGCATCAGAAGTATACACAATAATTTCTTCATAATAATAGTAAATTATTAAATATAAAGGGTAATCATTGTTCATCATGTATCATAATATCAAAAATGGTATGAGTTTGAACAAGGATTAAACATATTTAAATAGGGTTTAAACACAAAAAATGTGGTTCATCACTCCCCAGACTAAGGATTTAGCAGGTCCTCCTGCTACATATTAAGTTGCTCAACTATCCTAGAACAATTATACTCATTGGCAAATGTTTTCCAAGTTTCATCTGCAGATGTATTAGAAAAACCAAAATGATCAACAATATTCTTCCTCCATGTCACATAGATGTACTTTGATTGGTCATTGGCTGAATTCCAACGTGGTGCTGGTGCAAAAATCAAAGGGGGCCTGTATCTCAGTCCAATCCACTGTTCTTTGAGGCCCAAAATGATCTTGCAAATATCCTTAGCTTCTTTTAAGGACCACCGGAGGTTTGTTGGTGAAATGACCTCCTTCCTTTTGTATGGATCTGCAAGCAACTGATATCGGACTTAAGAGGCAAGAAAATTTACATTGAAGGTGGGTATCACCTATTCTCTAAATTTTTTGACAATATTTTGAAGAATATTTGTGTACCTATCTACCAAATGTAGAAAGTACACTTGTGAATGAAACCTATTGAAAAACGTAAGGGGAATTCGTAAATCATGCCTCATGAGGAGGCCAATGTTGGACTCTTCTTGTATAAAGATTACTCTTTTATACTTCCACTCACCCTGATTTCTGAGGGTTGAAATAAATGCTCTTAACTAAACTTCCCCCACATACAAATTGATCGGGATTTCAATCTGCTCTAGAAGCAGAAACTCATGGATATAGAACACACATAGAAAAAAATTCTCAATATCATTGGTAGTAGTATATGCCCCTACAAACTGATGGTCATCCTCAAACTCAATATCCAACATTTCCATGGCTCTAGTTATCTACCATTTGAAAAATTGTTCCTTTAAAAACAAGGCATAAAATTTGGAAGGGGTTATGCAAGAGAGTACCTAATCATAAAGTCGACAGACTGTGACCACATTTTGTTTCAAAAATTCATTTTCTTCCTTTAAATTTCTATTTTCTTCCTCCACTCTTATGAGCCTATAACACTCCTCCATCCATTTAACCATACCTTTCAACACAATGATATAAGGAAAGGTATGTTCTTGTTCTTTTCTACTTTCCTGTAACTGAGTAAATGATGTTTTTAGCTCCAAATTCATAGCCTCTAGTAAGTGTATTTGTTGCTCCTTTGCTTCCAAAGCCTGATGTATCTAGAGAGTGGTTTCCTACTGGTGGGCTACCATTTCTTACAGCTCTTGAATATTTTGTTCCTTCGAAGATAGCTGCTGGGAGAAGCCAACATCCTTAGCTTCCAAAAGTGATTGCAGTTGGTCAATTCTCTTCTGAGTTATCTGTAACTCAAACTATACCTTAGATAAGGAGAGAACTTGGGGTAAAAGAGTATCAGGGTCTGGTAGAGAACTAGGTTCTCCTTCTTCCATTGGTGCCTTACCCTTATCTTTGACTAATGCTTCTTTAGGAAGAGATGGAGAAATTGACTCATGTGGAGACTCAGGAAGAGTTTTAACCAAAGTTTGTATAATTTCAATTGCCTCTTGCTCTTCTTGTGACAATGGCTTACAACTGGAGTTTCATGGATAACAGGGGTAGGTCGGGAGGTACGAAGGCATTTCTAAGGTCTACCAGAAGTGGATGGAGTGTGTTCGTCAACAATCTCACATTTTAGGGAGTATGATTTTTGGAATTTTAGCCACTTCTTTGTTCCATGCCTCTTTTTCAAAACCTTGTGTTTTCAAATTAAGTGAATTAGACCCTGAAATTTGAGATATTTATCACCCTAGTGAAATTTATTTGTAGCAACACAAATGGCCTCATAATGGAATTGGGGCAAATTGACCTTGTACTAGGGTTTGACTTTGTCATGGTGCAAATGAATGAGCATTCTAAAAATTGGACCTAGCACCATTTCATACTGACCTTCATATGTGAAATACTTGATTAACCATTTAGCCACTCCAGCCTAACGTTCCCATATACTCAATCTCTTAATCCATTTTTCCTTTCCCTTACTGTCAATTACCAACTATAATTTCTCTTTCTTCCCTACTGTGAATCTCTTGATTAGCTCATGATACATTGTCTTTCAGTAATAGCTAACCCATCATTAGGTACACTAAATAACTGATTGATTATAGTGAGAGAGAAAGGAATTTCCTTACCATTTACAGTGGAGTAGCCCTTTTTCATGTTCCATGCAAATTCTTCTATCATTGGGATGCTAAACTCTTCGTATGCTAATAGAAAATCTAACCATCCTGCCTTATCAAATACTTGCACTGAACTTGTGTCCGTCAAGAGATTGATAGAACCAATGGGTTCATGTTGTAGTCTGGGCCCCATGCTAGATTTGAGTAAAAAAACATACGGGCACAGAACTGCAATGCAAGAGTCTCACAGTGATAGCGCAAGAAATTTATGGCATAGGATTGAGAGTGACTAATTTGGAAAGAAAATGTTGAACAAACTTAACATGTAGGGTATATAACCGAATTTGGAAAGTTTTTCAAAAATCTGAGGTGATGAGGTGAGTATTGGGATGCGTGTGAACATGATGGTATTTAATGGGTGGTGGATTTGATGAGGATTTTGGGAGCGTGTGAAGTGAATTAGAAAAGGTGGGCAATCAATAAACACGATAACGACAATTAATCTTTAAATTTAAATCTATACTACTTTTAGAAGTAATCAATTACACATACCTTGACATTAAAGCTTGTAAATATCTGTCGCCATTTCAAATTTGAAGTTTTTCACATCTCCGTTGTCTTTCATAATGACATCATGCGCCACGTGTACATGGTATTCCATTTTTATTTTGCTGGTCAGATTCAGGAGAGAAGGCCGCCATTGTTGGTTTTCGATCCTCTGCTTTATTATTTTATTTTTATATTTATATTTTTTCTTCATGAAGTATTGATCGCCATCTCTAGTTTTCAACCAATACTCCAGAGGGAGATGATCATCATCTCTAGTTTTCGACCATCCCCTCTTATTGTGGCAAATGATTTCTCAGGTCTGAATTGTGATAGGCAAAGAGACTTTGCCTACACAATTAAGATTGAAATCTTCTTGAATTGCTCTTTAAAACTCTTCTCGAGATGTTGGTTTATGGTACAATTTCAGTATGTGCCCATTAACCAGTATTACCTTCCTTTCACCATCAATTGGAACCAATTGAACTATCCCATTGCCGAATATTTCTACAATTTGATATGGCCCCATCCATCTCATATGGAGTTTTCCTTTGAAGTCTTTATACTTTGAATCAAATAGCAAGGCCCAGTCTCCTTTTGGAAATTTCCTTGGCTTTATCTGTTTGTCATGCCAAAGTTACATTTGTTGTTGAATGATTTCATTATGGTGTAGTGCTTGAAGTTTGATTTCATCTAGTTCATTTAATTGAACAATTCTTGCATGTTTTGCTTATGTCAATTGAATGCCCACCTCAGATGTTGTTTTTAATGTTTAGATTTCAAATTCTATGGGCAATATTAGTTTCTTGCCATTGACTAGTTCATATGGTGTAAACCCTATTGTTGTCTTCCATGTGGTGTTGTAAGCCCACACTGCTTCTGGTAGTTTCTGAGACCAATTTTTCCTTGAGATGTCTATAGTCTTTGTGAGTATGTTCTCCAAATATTTGTTGGTTACTTCAAACTTTCCATTTGATTGTGGGTGATAGGGGATGACTTCTTATGCCTCAACTAATATATCTCCATGAAAGATTTGATTACTCCTGACATGAACTGTGGCCCTTGGTCTAACACAATTGATCTTGGTGCTCCAAATCTTTAAAATATTCGTTTATAGATAAAATGTGCAACCTTCTCATCTCTTGCATGTGGCACTAATTACACTTCAGCCCATTTAGTAACATAATCAGTACAAACCAATATGTATTCTTTAACTTGGGAGGTTGGGTCAAATGGCCCAATGAAATCAAGCCCCCATTTCTCAAATGGTTCTAGGACAATTTGTGGTTGGAGGGGCATTTTTGATGTAAATGTTAGTTTCCCCATCCTATCGCATTGATCACACCTCCATACATACTTCATGACATCCTTAAACAAGGAAGACCAATAATAACCAGCTCTAAGAATTTTGTGGATGGTTATTTGAACTGAATAGTATCCTCTAGATGGTTCATCGTGGCATGCTCTTAAGTACGTCAAACACTTCATTTTGAGCTACACACTTGCGTAAAACTTGATCAGGACCACATTTAAAAAGGATTCCATTCAACCAAGTATACATCACACTTTTTTTAATCAATTGCTTCTTTTGCTTTGGTGTGAAAAAGTTTGGAAACTTCCCTGTGGCTAAGTAGTTGGCCATGTCTGCATACCAAGGAGAGGTAGTAGAAAGTGCAAAAAAATGCTCATATGGAAAGTTATCATCGACTTGTTCATCTTCTTCTGAAGTGGTAAGCCTGGAAATAAAGTCAGCTACAATGTTGGACTTCCTTGGTTTGTCAATGATTTTAATATTGAACTCTTGCAGTAGCAATAACCACCTAACAATCCTACCATGAACTAAAGATTATTCATTAAATATTTAATGGCAAAGTGATGTATGTACAATCAATTCATATCAGCTAGAAAGTTATCATCGACTTGTTCATCTTCTTTTGAAGTGGTAAACCTGGAAATAAAGTCAGCTACAATGTTGGACTTCCTTGGTTTGTCAATGATTTTAATATTGAACTCCTGTAGTAGTAATAACCACCTAAAAATCTTGTCATGAAATAAAGATTATTCATTAAATATTTAATGGCAAAGTGATGTATGTACAATCAATTCATATCTTGCAATATAATGTCTAAACTTGTTGATTGCATATACCACAACCAGGAATTCCTTCTCAGTTGTTGTATAATTTCTCTCAGTAGGGGAAATATTTTTACTAATATAGTAAATTACGTGCATGGGTTTTCCCTCCTCTTGTTGTCCCAGGACATCACCTACTGCTTCATTTGAGGCATCTATTTAGATATGGAAGGGAAACTCCCAATTAGGACCTCTCAAAATCGGCGTACTGATTAGTTTGTCCTTAATTTAATCAAAGGCACATTGGCATGCTTCTGTTCATTCATACTCAGAATCCTTAGTTAGAAGAGCAAACATTGGAGAAGTAATTTTGCTAAAATATGATATGAACCTAGGGTAGTAACCAACATGACCAAGAAAACGTCTTACCTCAGTATGATTTATGGGTGATGGCAATTTTACAATGATGTTCACCTTATTTGAGTCAACCTTAATTCCTTCAATTGAAACATGATGACCTAAGACTATAACTTGTTCCATAAAAAATAAACATTTTTCATGGTTAAGGGATAACTGATGTTTCTCACAGTGAGCAAGAAATTTATCTAGATTATTTACTGCCTCTTGAAATGTTTCCCCATAGACCGTATAAGCATCCATGTAGATTTCTACACAATCATGGGTGAGATTAGTAAAGATTGCCAACATAGCTCTTTGGAAAGTGGTAGGGGCATTACATAACCCAAAAGGTAGCACTCTATAAGAAATTGTCCCCCAAGGATTGGTGAAAGTTGTCTTATCTTGGTCTTCAAGAGCCACTGTTATCTGATTGTATCCACTAAATCCATCAAGAAATGAAAAGTATCTTTTACCAGACAAATTATCTAAGACTTGATCAATAAAAGGAAATGCAAAGTAATCCCTGAGTGACTTTATTCAATTCTTTATCATTCCACACACACTCTCCATTTTTCATTATTTTTGGGCACTATAACCAAAGTGGAAACCCACTGACTTTCTGAGATTGGGTAGATAAATCCTACATTCAAAATATTTTCAATCTCAGTTTTAATTATGTCTCTAAGAGCTGGGTTTATCCTTCTTTGAGGTTGCCTAACTAGTCTTTCTTCAGTAGTGTAGATGTGGTGGGTACATATACTAGGATGTATACCTTTCATATCACTGCACTCCCAAGAAAAGGCTTGGGGGTGAGAGCAAAGAAGTTTGAACAATGTTTTTTCCTCTTGATCAATCAACCAACTATTTATTGTCAATGTCTTTCCCGGAAGAACGGGCAGTTGTTTTGTGTCTGGATGAATTTAATTTACCATAGGATAATTTCTCAAAAGTGGGTTTAATGGACATATATATGGTAGCAATTTGATCACAGAGGTTATGTTTTGGAAGATGCATTATGTTAGGTCTATTTTCTTCATGAAAGGACAAATAATAGGAATGTTATCTTCATCCATGAAATCATTCTTTATTTTAGTAAGTTGTAGCGAAGGACTATAAGAAGAATCGGTAAGTATTTTAAGCGCAAGACTCAAGCTATGTAAAACACCCATGTCTTGGTAGTCACATTTAATCTGATTTGAGTGTTGTTGGATTACTACCATGGCAAGAGAGGAGATGATATCTTCATAATCATCAGAGTCATCCTTATACCACTGTTTTTTGTCTATAGGAAATGGTTTGGCTGCAAGGTATAATAGAAATTTATTTCAATCTTGATCATTAGTGATGACCATGTTTCATATCCTGTAGTCGATAAGGGCAGCAGTTTCAGCTAACCAAGGGCATCCCAGGATTATGGGGTAGCCAATTTTTCTATTCTTTGTTTTGATTATCATGAAGTATACCACATAGTCCCAAGATTCAATTGTAATAGTAACATATTCTATTATTCCCTTGGGTTCATTCTGTTAGGTTGTGGAGCCTGTTTTCATGTGTGAAAGTGTTGAAGACTGCACACTAAGAGTACTGTACACTTTTCATGTACCCTCGCCGGGGTTCGGGGTCTGGGCTGGGCCCTGAGCGGGGGTCCGAGGGCGGTAACCCTCAAAAAAAAAATTTTAGGCATAAAATTTTTTTGCCTCAAAAAATGCTCCCAACATATCAGGAAACGTGCTTTTCTCATATGGGCGAGTTTTTTGACCCATAGGTTTATGGGAGGAGTTTTGCCCATGGTTTTGATACCCACGGTTTTGTAAAACTGCTTAAGCAGTTGTCTATTTATATGGTCTTATGCATATGATAGATGTACAAGCAAATGTATTGCAGATGTGTTTTGAATTCGGGTGTGAATTCTGTAGAGTTTGTTGAGCATAGCTCCAAACGGATCTGGGTATTGTATTGAGAGAGCGGTGGCTTGTAATAAAATCTGAGCAAGTGATTCTTGGTGGACGTAGCCCAAATTGGGTGAACCACGTTAAATACTGTCTCTTTGTGTTGTGTTATTTTATTCTGCAATTTTATTTGAGATCTGTAACAATTTCTGCATATTAGTTTCTACTGTTGTAATTCTGTGAGGGATTATTCTGCATATTTTATCCCTTATTTCCTAACAATTGGTATCAGATCCTGGTTTGGTTTGCTGAAGTGTTGAATCGCAGGGAAAGTTTTTAGCTTGAGTGGGAGCTATGGCAGATGAAGGAAGATCTAGGGTTGATAAATTCAACGGGCAGAATTTCAGTCTTTGGAAGATGCAGATGGAAGATTACCTTTATCAGAAGGATCTTTATACTCCGTTGTCTGAGAAGGTGAACAAACCCTCGAGTATGACAGATGCGGAATGGGATTTGTTGGATCGGAAGGCACTTGGAACGATCCGACTGAGTCTTGCATCTTCGGTATTATTTAATGTTTCAAAGGAAAAGACTACAAAAGATCTAATGGATGCATTAGGGAAGTTGTATGAAAAACCCTCTGCCTCTAATAAGATATTTTTAATGAAAAAGTTGTTTAATATGAAGATGTCTGAGAATAGTTCAGTAGCAGATCATTTAAATGATTTCAATACGGTAGTGAATATGCTAGCTTCGGTTACAATAGAATTTGATGAAGAAGTTAGGGCTTTATTAATTCTGTGCTCTTTACCTGAGAGTTGGAATAGCCTGGTAATGGCGGTAAGTAACTCGGTTCCAGCTAACTCGAAGTTGAAGTTTGAGGATGTTGTAGGGGTGATTCTAAGCGAGGAAATGCGAAGAAAAAGCTCTGGGGAATCTTCTACTTCAGGGAATGCTTTGACAGTGGAAACTAGAGGGAGACAGAAGAATAGAGGAAACCGTGGAAAATCAAAAGATCGGGCAAGGTCAAAATCCAAGAACAAGATTGTATGCTAGAATTGTGGAAAGCCTGGGCATGCAAAGAAGGACTGTTGGGAGCTTCGGGATAAGAAGAAACAACAAGAAGAAAACAAGGAGGCAAATGTGGCAACGGGTAATGTATGTCAGGATGCTTTGATTCTTTCTTTGCACAATATTACTGAATCTTGGGTTTTAGATTCAGGGGCTTCTTTCCATGCTTCTCCACATAGACATTATTTTGTTGATTATGTTCAAGGAGATTTTGGGCATGTTTTTCTTGGTGATGATGAGCCTTGCAGCATAGTTGGAAAAGGTTCTGTTCAGGTTAAGATGCAGAATGGGAATACTTGGCTATTGAAGGATGTCAGACATGTGCCTACATTAAGACGAAATTTGATATCAGCAGGGCAGTTGGGAAGTGATGGTTGTACTGTGATATTTACAGCAGACTCTTGGAAGGTTACCAAGGGTGCTCTTGTGGTGGCAAGAGGTAAGAAGGTTGGAACCTTGTATTTAACCACTGATAGTACTAATGATTGTAATCTTGTGGCTTCAGATGCAGATACAACATTATGGCACTATAGGCTCTGTCATATGAGCCATAAGGGCATGAACATCATAAAGAAGAATTTGCCTGGATATACAGAAATAGGTTTCGATTTCTGTGAGAACTGCATATATGGGAAACAGAAGCGAGTAAGGTTTCTCAAGGTTGGACCTACAAAGAAAGAGAGTAAGTTAGAGCTGGTGCATTCTGATGTGTGGGGGCCAGCTCAGGTATCATCTCTTGGGGGTTCCAGTTATTATGTTACTTTTATTGATGATGCAACAAGGAAAGTTTGGGTTTATTGTATTAGAAACAAATCTGATGTATTTGACACTTTTGTTAAATGGAAAGCCTTGGTAGAGAATGAAACAGGTCTTAAGCTAAAATGTCTTAGGTTAGATAATGGAGGGGAGTATTGCAACAATGAATTTGATGATTACTGTTCTAAGAATGGAATCCGCAAGCAAAAGACGGTTCCAGGAACTCCGCAGCAGAATGGGGTATCAGAAAGGATGAATAGAACAATAATGGAACGTGCTAGGAGCATAAGGTTACATGCAAGACTACCTCTTTCTTTTTGGGCAGAAGCAGTGAGCACAACTCTATACTTGATAAACAGAGGACCCTCAAGTGCCATGGAGGCATACTTGAGGAGGCTTGGTATGGTAAGAAAGTTGATTATTTATTTCTTAGAGTCTTTGGATGTGAGGTGTTTGTTCACATAGACAAAGGATGATAGGACTAAGCTAGAGGCTAAATTAGATTAATGTACTTTCATTGGTTATGGTGGTGATGAGTTTGGATATAAATGTTAGAGTATTAAGGACAAGAAAATCATTCGATCTAGGGATGTGGTCTTTAATGAGAAAGTCATGTATAAGCAACAGTTGTAGGAAAACAGGGAAGAATGCAAGAAAGAATATGCAGCTTGGTAGAGAATCTTCTGAGATGGGAAAGTGACACATGAATCAATTCAAGAACCCCCTCAACAGGAACCCCAAACTCCTGTATTGAGGAGGTATTCTAGGGTAAGAAGAGAACTTGAACGTTTTTCTCCTTCTCTTTATTATTTATTACTCACTAATAGTGGAGAGCTAGAGAGTTTTGATGAAGCAATGCAAGTAGATGCCAGTAAGAAGTGGGAGTAAGCCATGGATGAGGAGCATCAAGTCTCTCATGGAGAACCAGACTTGGGATTTGGTGAAGCTACCCGAAGGAAAAAGAGCATTACAGAACAAGTGGGGTGTACAAAGTTAAAGATGAAGAAGGAGGAAAGAAAAGATATAAAACTCGATTGGTGGTCAAGGGGTTTGCACAGAAAAAAGGTATAGATTTTGATGAGATTTTTTCTCCTATAGTAAAAATGACTTCTATCAATATTGTTCTTGGAATAGTGGCAGCAGAAGGCTTGCACTTAGAATAGTTAGATGTAAAGGCTGCATTTCTCCATGGCGATTTGGAGGAGGAGCTATATATGTAGTAACCAGAAGGATATGAAGTCAAAGGTAATGAGGAGATGGTCTGCAAACTGAAGAAGAGCTTGTATGGCCTGGAACAAGCTCAACGTCAATGGTATAAGAAATTTGATAGCTTCATGATGGAGCAAGGTTATATTAGATGTCATTCTAACCATTGTGTGTATACAAAGAAATTTGAGGATGGAAGTTATATTATCCTGTGTTTGTATGTAGATGACATGCTGGTTGTAGGTAAAAACATGTAGGAAATAAAAGTACTCAAGAAACAACTAAGTGAATCCTTTGATATGAAGGATTTTTGGTGCAGCCAGAACAAATCCTTGGTATGAGGATAACTCCGGATAGAAAGGAACGGAAGCTAACTTTATCTCAGAAAGAGTACATTGAGAAGGTCTTGGAGAGGTTTAATATGCAAGATGATAGACCGGTTGGGACTCCTTTGGTAGGCCATTTCAAGTTATCAAAGGAGAAGTGTCCCAAAACAGAGAAGGTAAGAAACCAGATGTCCAAGGTACCTTACTCATCAACAGTTGGTAGTTTGATGTATGTTATGGTGTGCACTAGGCCTGATATTTCTCATGCAGTGGGAGCTGTGAGTAGATTTATGAGTGATCCAGGTAAAGAGCATTGGTAAGTAGTAAATTGGATCCTTCAGTATTTGAGAGGAACCATGGGGGACAATTTTGTGCTACAGTGGATCAGACACCACTTTACATGGTTATGTAGATTCAGACATGGCTGGAGGTGTAGACAGTAGGAGGAGCACGACAGGTTATATTTACACTGTAGGTGGGACAGTAGTGAGATGGATTTCATGACTACAAAAGCTAGTGGCTTTGTCAACCACGGAGGCTGAGTATGTTGCTACAACAGAGGCAAGCAAAGAGATGATTTGGTTACAACAATTTCTTGAGGAGTTGGAGCATAAGCAGGAGGAATGTAAGCTGCATAGTGATAGTCAGAGTGCTATACACCTAGCTAAGAACTCTGCTTTCTACTCTAGGACAAAGCATATACAGTTAAGGTACCATTTCATTAGGACAACTTTAGAGGAAGAGAAGTTGAAGTTGGAGAAGATTCATACCAGTCAGAATCCTGTAGACATGATGACCAAGGTGGTCAAAAGGGAAAAACTGAAGTTGTGTTTAGCTTTGGTTGGTCTTCACAGAAACTAGTGAAGGGTTGAGAAGCTTGCTCAGAGGAAAACTAGTCTCTAAGTGGGAGATTGTTAGGTTGTGGAGCTTATTTTCATGTGTGAAAGTGTTGAAGACTATACACTAAGAGTACTGTACACTTTTCATGTATCCTTGCCGGGGTTCGAGGCCGGGCCGGTAGCCCCCAGTAGCAGGGGTTTGGGGGCGGAGCCCCCGATTTTTTTTTTTTAGGCGTAAAATTTTTTGGCCTCGAAAAATGCACCCGACATATAAGGAAACGTGCTTTTCTCATATGGGAAAGTTTTTTTGACCCATAGGTTTATGGGACGGGTTTTGCCCATAGTTTTGATACCCATAGTCTTGTACAACTACTTAAGCAGTTGTCTATTTATATGGTCTTATGCATATGATAGATGTACATGTAAATGTATTGCAGATGTGTTTTGAATTCGGGTGTGAATTCTGTAGAGTTTGTTGAGCATAGCTCCAAACGGATCTGGGTATTGTATTGAGAGAGTGGTGGCTTGTAATAAAATCTGAGCAAGTGATTCTTGGGGGACGTAGCCCAAATTGGGTGAACCACGTTAAATACTGTCTCTTTGTGTTGTGTTATTTTATTCTGCAATTTTATTTGAGATCTGTAATAATTTCTGCATATTAGTTTCTACTGTTGCGATTCTGTGAGGGATTATTCCGCATATTTTATCCCTTATTTCCTAACACATTCACTGATTGGTCTATCATTTACAAGATTATATGTGTTGACTGTGGTTCAGGGAGTGCTAGTGTGGACAGAGGACGTTTATGACAGCTCCTAAATCAATAAGGACATTAGGAATCTGGATGTTCCCTATACAAACTGTTACAATGGGACTCCTAAGATCTCCATACTTTGGAGGAGGAATATTTCCTTCTAAAATATTAGCAAGTTTCCCATCAACGTGAATGGTCTTGGGTTGATTCTTCCTTCTCCCTGGAGTCTTGAAACATAGCTCTTTAATTGTTTTATTTAATTCATGAATATATTTGAGAGCTTGCAGTAAGGGAATGCCAATACTTAGCTTCCTCAATCTTGGATCAATTATGACTCTAGATTTTCAGGAGCTATAGTATTTTGTTTCTTAGAGAGCCTAGAAGGGAAAGGAATGTCAATGTTTGGTTGATGAGTTTCTTCAACAGTACTAGGCTGCGTTTTCTCTAGTTTTTCTTTTTCTTTAGGAATCTCCTCAATAATAAGAGAGGAATGTTTTTATGTAACCTTTCCTAAATGCAACATTATGTTCTTGTAATCCAATGAATTTACTGAGGTTTTCTTCTCTGTTTCTACCCTATATGATGGATTTCCTTGCCTTACATTCTTAGGAGTGGCCACAATTTGGGCAGGTATTTGTGGCTGAGCAGGTTGTTTAGGTTGGGCAGCATTACTAGATCAAGCCAATAGGGATTTTTGACCTTGAGATATCCTTTGATTATAATATTGTTGTCTAGACCCTTGAGGTGCATTCCACTATTGTTGATATGGTGGAATGTTCTGAGGTGGATCCCAAGGTTGTTGATAATAAGTTGGTGGGGCATACTATGGGCTCCATTCTCTCGGGGCTTGTTGAACATAAGGTGGTGAGTATGAATATGGTGCATTCCATTGGTTTGGATTCCATTGTGATCTTGGGATATAGGGCTGATTTTTGTTGGCTTGAAATTATCATCCTTTCCTTTGAACCATATAGTTCAGATCAGCCTCCTCTTGGTTGCTTTGTTTTAAATGATTTTTTAGCAAGGGAAGCAGTCCACATTGATCTATGGCATGCTTAAGTTCACAGAGAAGACATATATTTGTCTTATCCAAAGGATAGTCTTCAAGTCCATGTTTAGCTCTACATCTTGGGAAGTAAATAAACAAGGGCTCGGTGTTTCTATCCTTTTTTCTATCCATAGTAGTGTCGAGTGGAATTAAGAGATTAGTTTTTTGGTTTGTAATTTATTCTCTTAACTCAAGGATAGATCCCCATTAGCCATTTTTCCTTTTTCCTTCCTTAAATTGGGGTGATTTCTTGAGTAATTTCGATAGAGATCGATTATGTCCGTGAACTCTAACTTGTTCATGTCTCCCTTTCCCATTAAGTTGAATGCTTCCTTTGTATCTTCCTCCAATCGCTTCAGAAATAAATTTTTAAGTAGGTTAATATCCAAACCAGTTCCACACCTTCTGTGCAGGAAAAGGAATTGATCCAGATAGTCTTCTACACTTTCGTCTTCCTTTTTTTTGTATTCAGAAGAGCTCGTATTTCCTATCCATCACTCTACAGTAATCCTGGTACTTATCTAGGAAGGCTTGTTCCATTTCTTCCCAGTTATGAATGGTATTTGGGCCTAAACCCATAAACTGCCTCATAGCTGCATCTTTCAGAGTAGAGGGAAATAGTTTAAGCTTTTTGTTATCAGAAGTGTAGTTATACATTTGACATAAAACTTTAACTCAAAAAGGAACTGATCAAGGTCCTCTGAAACTAATCTTCTAAAAGTTGGAAGAATTGATGGGGAGATATTTTTCATAGGAGCCTTTTCATTAGGATCTAATTCAATAGGGTAGGTAAACGTCATGCCTGGAGGATTTCCATTTTTTACACCATTGGGATTATGTACTTCATCATCCATTATTCCTTGGTTAGCAAGCTCTCCCATGGGCTGATCTTGAGGATTTAGTCTAATGAATTTACCTCTATGGTCCCTTCGTCTAAACATACAATCATATCATACTGAGAATGGTTCCCTAAATATTAGTATTGAACTTAATTATGTGTATTCCACATACTCAAACTCAGAGAATTCTCGTTGTCACTAAAAGTTCGTTTGATCTTTACAAAAGAAAGGGTTATGGAAATGATATTTTTGAATGGAAACTTACCAGACAAACAAATAGTACCTCTAGCTATCACCTTAACCTTTTATAACACCTTGAGTCCTCAGCAACGATGCCAAAAAGTGACGAGTGTTGTTGATGCTTGTACTTTTAAGTTATTCTATCAATCCAGGGTGGTGTCCATGGTTGTTTGCAACAAAGGGAACTGTAGGAATGTAGGATCAACACGGGTTTTAACAATAAAAGCTAGAAACTAGCGAAATGATCGTGATTACAAAATGAAATGCTTAAAATGAAATACTGAAATTAAAAGCTTTACTACAAAATTCACTAAGCATTAATAATGGAAATTAAATTTCATTCAAGAATGTAATGAACTTTAAAACTACAACTTATAAAGAATATATAAAGTAAATAATTACAAATTCCCTTTCATTGGGTAGGAATGGCCCTTGCTCCTGCCCTTTGATTAGGATTTGAACTGAAACTCACATAACTGAACTTCCTCCTGAATCTACGATCTTTATTGAATTGGAAAATGTGCTTTGTACAATAAAAATATTGAACCCCTTAAGTCTAATTACATCATCTCTTTTATACAGAGAAGTTATAGTCTCTCTAGGAGATCTAGTTATTCCAATGACTACATCTAACCTTAACTGAATGTTCTAACTAAACAATGCTAACTATTTTTGGGAAATACATTAATGGTGGGAGTAGTTCATAAGGTGATTGATCTTGAAATATTATTGACAATTGAATATAAAATCTATGATTGACTCCATAAAGGAGTTAATCACCTCTAGAAGATTCTCTAAATCACTAACAGATTAAAGAGAACTGAACTGAAGATGCGTCTCCAACTATTGGCCATATTTCCTCCTTGTGTGGCTTGAATGGCTGCTGAATTAATGGTGATGATTCCTATTTAGGGTGTATTGTTGACAACTGTGAATTTAGAGATCCGAGTTGTACACAAGTTCCCCAAGTTCCAAATAAGCTGGACTGGTGACCTGATGATCTGGAGGCGCTGTTTTGAGACCCTTGTAAAGCGGATGAGAGTCATGCGCTAACACATCAAATAGAGTCCTGTACTCCTTCATGAATTAAGCCATGTGCTTTCTGTGACAACTCAACATATACTTCTTTCTAGAAACGAAGTTAATGCTCATCAACAATACTATTCAAGCCATTTATGAAACAAAATCAACAAGATAAAAACATCACAAGTATACAAAATAATTTCTTCATAATTATAGTAAAGTATTAAATATAAAGAGTAATCATTGTTCATCGTATATCATGATATCAAAAATGGTATGAGTTTGAATAGGGATTAAACATATTTAAACAGGGTTTAAACATAACAAAATGAGGTTCATCATGAGTGACGTATCCAAAAGGCATAAATAGATATTTATACTTGTTAAAGAAAATACAAATTTTGAACACCTTGCCTGAAACAAAAAAAAAAATCATTGTCTCAAGAGTGGAACTTGATGGTTTGGACAAGATCCTTTGTTCATCATGAATTATTTAGATTTTATATGTTTGTTAGAAAAACTCAAGTTTGTATAGTCATAAACTTATGACTATCTCTTGATTGTAAGATAATTAATTAGGTCTACTTTATTTATTAATATCTATTGTAATCCTAATTAATTTACCTACAAGTGTTATGAAAATTTATTTGCATGTTTAATATAAAATATATTTATTCATGTCAATTTTAGTGAACCCATTCTTTATACCCCTTTAGGATTAGTTATTTCCTCTTAGAATAAATCTGATTTTTATATTTTCTAGGGCTTATTGCACGACTTTGACCTAGATCTAATTGTTCTATTTGCATTGTGTGTCATTTCAAAATCTTATGGTGCTTGTATTGTATGTGGGTTCAATTTTTAAACTTATATCATGCCATAAAGATTGATGACCAAAGGATTCAATTAGAAAGAGTGCTAGAAGTAGTCATAAATCTATTGAGTTTATCCAATTCTTTTAGGTAATTTAATATCTTGTTTACAAAAGAAAATAGAATCTGAAATGGCTAGCATTGCTTCTATAGTTGTGGTTTCTCTTACAAAACATGTTCAAGTATGATTACAATTATGGATATTGTTACTTTCAATGATTATGTGATGTATGTTTCAAAAAATAATAAGACATGTGACATAAATCACAGTAAACAAGTTTTCTTAGCCAAATAAGACAAATCCGAAGTTCTTGCATATTTTAGACAACATCTCATGGTAAATCCTACAAAATATAGTGGGATTGATTATTGTATTGAAATAAGTTGCAAGATAAAACCTAGATAAAGAGACTAAAAATGTGCTAAGAGTTTAAAAGATGCACCACAAGATAGAGAATAGATACATGAAGGTGTGTATGGAATTAGTGGACTAAAAAGAGGGGCTTGAGTGCACATGTTTTTTTTGAAAAATGAGAAACCTAAACTTGTGTACATAATACTTGAGATATCCACTCTCAAAATTTAAAATGTTATAATTGTAGCATTTTGAATCTAGTTCCTAAGTTGCTACATTATTTAAAATGGTGAAGTATCAGTGGGTTAAATAGCTGAAATTTGAAGGATTGCTCTTATTTTTTGTGAAACTTAGTAGATGTCATGTCCTACGTCTCGCCCATTTTAAAATATTTTTTTGTTAAGTATATTTTAAAACCATTTGATGGAAAGTTAGATAACATCATCTATTTTGTCACATATATAATTTTTTAAAAACTAATGAATATTTTTAATAATTGTATAATTAAATAGACATAGAAAATGATTTAAAAAATGGACAAGCAATTGTGTGTACTTTTTAACTAAGTTTTAAAATAATTAGTAATTAGTTGTTTCAATTGTATATAGAATTAGACCTAGTTTGACATTGTAAGCTATGAAAAATCATAGTAATGGAAAGATAAAAAACAATTTGCAAACCTTACAACAACCTTCAATGCAAACCTCAAATAAGGGTCTCATGTGAAACCTTGCAAATGAATATCAGAGATGATTGTGGATGCTCTTGAGTACTCTCCAAACTTTGAATGCAAATGCTACCAACACAGTGAATTTAGCAGAGTTTTTGTACTTCAGATTCAAGAGGATTGGTAAGGAAGGCAAGCATGCAATTTATAGAGGCAAAACTAGTTGAAATTGGTTACATACAAGTAAATGCATATGCTAAAAACAACATTGTGGGGAGTTGCAATAGTAACGAGGGTAGTAAATGAATTAATTGCAAAAAACTGCATCCAAAAAGGTGGTTGTACGTGTAATTTAATTGCCCCCACCTTTCTAGGATTCTAGAAATGCAGTTAACTAGGGTAAAGATAGGGAGTCCAAGTAGAGTCTAAGTAGAGTCTAGGTGGAGTTTGATCAAGTGACAGATGACTAGGATGTGCACACACTTAATTATTTATTTATTTAATTAATAAATAATAATTAACTTAGCTGAAGCAAATACAAAGGATACATGGGATTAATTTAATTAATCCAAAGGGGTACAATGTGTATTAATTAATTAATTTAATCAATTAATAAAAAATGGGTGAATAACATGGTGTATTAGGATAACACTGGAAACAAGTGGAAACAAAAGTGTAATTTTGGGGTGTCTACAGTTTTCCCCTCTTTAAAGTGCTATTGCAAAGTAATAGCGTTTTAAAGATAGTTGACTCATACAGATCGATGAGTGGAAAAATTGTGAAGCATTGAGATGCCCCAACAAACATAATAGTAGAGGAATGTCCCCTCAAGTGGGTGGATGACACAACAATGCAGCAGACAACTGCTTGATAGGAAGAAAGCAAGGGATTAAAACAAGGATGGGAAAGGACTGTGTTCGTAGCATGATTGTTATTTGGAGAGTAATTTTTTAGAGCAACTAGAGTTTTGTTGTTGCATAATAGAGTTTTCACCGTGATTATAAAAGAATCAAGATGGTTAACCCAGATGCGCGTAAACAAACACACACAACAAAGAAAAGATAAAAAATGAAAACAAATCCAATATACAAAGTAGGTGCCAGCACCAGGGTTACAAAGGAAACAAGATGTAATCACACTACTTGTAAGTGGTCCAAACAAAGTAAACATCAATAATGCAACACAAAGTAAAAAAAAAAGACAATCAGGCATGCCCCTAATGCATGCCACAATGATGATTAAGTAGATACAAATGCTCCCAAGTGGGAATAGGATCAAACTGGAAGAGTGGAGTGAAAGCGACTCTTTATGACACTCTTGTTGTTCATCCGTTGTGAAAATGATCAAGGTTGAAATTTCCCCAGGTGAAGTTATATCATGAAGGAAAAACAATTGTGTCACTTTCCCCAAGCAGAGTTAGCATATCATGCAAAGGGAAGAAAGTGATATTTGTAAGATTGACATGAACACTAAGGTAATAGATAAATGTATGACGTTTATCAAGATTGTATTGAAATGTTGAATGAATCACTTTAAGTGTTTTCCAATTGTAGGATTCTTGTGATAAGTGAATGTTTGTTCGAAAGTTTTTGTGATGATTTTTTTATTTGTTTGGATTTTTGAAATATTTAATTTTTTTTGGATTTTGAAAAATATTTGATTTTTTTGGATTTTCACAAGTTTTGAAATACAAATGCAAATAAAATGGAAGACATTCCATGGCTTAAATAAACAAGGAGGAAAACACAACACATGTAAATGACAAAAAGATATAAAATAAGCAATAGAAAGAAACCCAATATGAACAGGAAGGAACAACACCAAAGTTATATATGAACTAGGATGCAAATAAATTTTCCTGCAATTGGCCTACAATAAAGAAAAATAAAGTATAAGAAAATAAGAAACTGAAAGAAGCAAAATCATCATCACAATGTTGACAAACTGCAACAATACAATACAACATGTAAAAACGATGTCTAATGACACTCCAAATGTGTTCCACATTGAATAACTAGACAAATTTGAATGCCCCCAAGCGATAGCTTAGCACGCGAGAGGATTGGATCAAGATTAAGAGTGAAGTGATACTTAGATACTCCAAAAGATACTCTTATCGGATCCCATTGAAGGTTGATCTGTATTGGATTAAAATATAAAATCCAAATGTGCCCCAAGCAAAGTTATATTGCGAAAGGATAAATGATTGCCTCGAGCATAGATATACACCACAAGAAAGAAAGATGAGTATGATATGGAATGATCACGAGGAGTGCCATCAAATGGCGAAGTTGTTGAACTATGTTATCCAGTTGCTAAAAGTTTGTCAGAAATTATATGACTATTTTGTTTGTGACAGTTTGAAACTATTTTTGGAATTTTGGACAATTTTATATTGTTTTTATATTTTTGAAGTTTTGTGGGACATTTTTGAAAATGTTTTTTTTTTGTATTTTACAACTCAGTAAAAAGGTACACTGCTTCAAAACATGTGCAAATAATTAAAAGCATTCCATTCCATTGGTAGAAATGTAGATGATCAAATGATTAGGGTGTGTCACTCCGCTCATGGCTCCACGCAACTAAGAAGATGTGAGGGCTCATCACCGAGAGCCAAGAAGGACGTAAAAATGAGACGAATAGTGATATCAAAAGTGAAGATAATGGATGCAAAGACACAAGGTGTAACAATGATCCATGTAAGAAGAAATGCAACTCATCTCCAGTCAAGATTATCTGAATGATTATAAGATGATTCCACTTTATAGGTTTTGAATCAACTTAGATCTATTGATGGACTACTGATTGGAAAAATCCAGTTGAAGGCATTTTGTCTCTCGTTAACATGAGCAACTAAATTACTTCTTAGAATGTTTTTGATTAAGCACTTGGATTTAGATTTCATAAAAGGATTTATTAGTTAATTATTTTTTGATTTTTATGAAGGACCCCCTACATGTTGCCCCATGCCATCAGTAAAAGGCAAGGACTCAACACCAACAAAAAATGTAGGCAAGTAAGGGCTTTCTCCATTCCCAGTCTCATACTGCCAGTAAGAAGTATGGGCTTATCACCGAAGACTGTGAAAGATGAAAGGTGTATTGATTTTATAAAAAAAAAAATCGATTGATTTAATTTGCCTTGTATGTTGATAGTGTGTTTGTTTGGAAGGAATATTCTGCCTCCAAGTCTCAGCCTCTTGCGACTAGTAAGACGCAAGGGTTTAACATCGTAAGTTGAGATGGGCGGTCAAACGGGACCGGGTAAAGAAGTTTAGTGTTGTCAGTTAAAGAGAGAGATTACTTGAAAGGAGGAGATGCCATTAGTAATATTTGAGACAAAACCTTAGGTAAAAAGATCTGAAATAGTAGAAACCATAACAAAGATGAGACACATAATTCCCAAGAGGAACAAAGTTAACCTGTGTCATGAATGGGTGAAGAAGGCAAGTATATGATAATGGTAATATGATTAAGGTATCTACCAATAGACAAAATGCCTAACATTATTTGTACACACTTTTCTGTTTTTGGTTGGCAAATAGTGCTCTAATACAAAGTTTTATTCTTCCAAATTTAGATTAATAGATCGAGGTCCAAAATATATGTATAATGAAAGAAATACATATATTCATGACATATAGTTGTATATAAAGGCATATTTAAAAATGAATAAATATAAAAACATTAACCTAGTCAAATTATAGAAAAAGTAAAAAAAATTAAAATAGGAGAGTCGTTTGACAATGTAGTCATGTTTTTCGTGAAATGTCTCAAGGAAATGCATAGTGTTTATCATGGAACAATGTGGTTTTTGTAATTTGGAGTTAGAATCATGGATTTTGTTGTGTTTGTGTAGGTTTAGGCCTCTTAGTTGGGAAATGCAATCCATTTCAGAGCCAAGAGGCTTGGATTTTAAATTTTAAATTCTATAATATGTAGCCCCATAATATACAGTGTGGGCATAAAACCCTAGTTTCTAAAGTTTATAAGTGGGGCAATTGACTTGCATAACTAGTGACTAAAGTTCACCTAAATTCATTATTATTTGGAATTAGATCAAATTTTACTACTTGAAAGGATCTAATTAAGTTCAAGAATACAAATGAAGGTTGATTTTGAGGGGAAGAAAACATTAATGACCTTGATTCTTTTTAAATAGATCATTATTAAAGTGAATGCATGTGGTTAAACATGGATTATCATTTTATGGTGATCAAATAATGTTATCTGAGCTCTTTTGATGAAATTTTACCTCGATCGGGTGTGATTAAGTAAATGATTGTTTTTTTGAGGAAAATTAGTCATATTTGAGAACCATTTTTCATTTTTGTGTAGGTGTATGTCATTGTGTGCAAATAATATGACATAATGGTCCAAATAGGTGTTATTTGTTAAATTGTTGAGAAATCATACATATCAACGCACCAATTAATGTTATTTGTAAAGTCCTTGAGAAATTAAGAGAAAAATATGGCCTCATTGGGTGTGATCAAATAGATGAAAATTTAGATCAGGTTGATATTACAATATGTAATTTGTTGTGTAAGCAAATTTTACCTAATCAATTCCAATTTCATTAGATCGCATAGTACATGAAGGTATATTATGGGTAAATGAGACATATTTAGGGAAGATTAGATAGATGAATGTAGATTTCAGGGGAAAATGGGCATATATGAGAATCATTTGTCATTATTTCATCAAAAGAAAATGTCGTTACTAGATTAGGCCTCAATTAGGTGCAATTGGATAATTGTATGCATATTTGAAGAGGAATATGCATATACGTGAGCATGGTTTTTCTTAATTTCATGCTCAAATGCCATTATTTCATAAACTTGGACCGAATTATGGTTTAATTAGGTGCAATTGCATAATTTAAGTAGATTTTGGATCACTTTGGCATATTTGAACACCATTTATTGGTATTTGATCCTCAAATGTCAAAATTAAGAAAATATGATTGTTTTTAGGCATTGGCCAAGTTTGCGTAGGTAGCTAATTTTAGAGTTGAGAAATTCACACAAATCGGATAAGTAATTGTCATTATATATTGCAATTTAATATCATTATTTGAGAAACAATTATTAATGTTGGGCACAAAGGGAAAATTTTAGCACTATTTTTCCTTATTTCATGGATCACTTGTTGGGTAAATGAAAGTACATTTGGAGAGTCACATATATGTGGACTACATTTGCATTTAGCCTTACATACATAAAATGAAGGGAGATCCCTATTGCACTCTTGGTGCATCGCTAATATTGTCTTTTATTTATCTTATCCCTTTTCCTTGCAGTTGTTAAATTATAATGATTAAGTGGTAGCATTATGAGTATAACTATACAAGAAGAAAATCTCTTTGGAGGTTTTATTCATGTTGCAAGTCCCACACATGTTGTGTTGATAGTGAAGCAATCTTTATGGGCCTATACTTTTAGCCACTAATAGGTTGGGCTCGCCATCCCTTTTCTTCCACATTTTGGAATTTGGCATATTACTTTAAGAATGTTGAATTGGACATCTAAAAGTTTTATGTCTAGTTTTGACACCTGAAAAAACATTAGGGTAAACCTTCATGATCCAATATTGGAGTCTACGAATTAAAATGGGAGACAATCCAAACAATAAGGAAAAGGGGTTTCACCAGATCAGTATTCACACAAATCCTTGTTAATCTCCTATCATCTTCCTTGTTTCTCCAATCCAACAACCATCAGTCTCAGCATTTTAATATTACCCAACTTCATTAGAAATATATATAAATGAAATAAGAAAGGGGTTTCAAAATATCTCAATTTCTGGGATGAAGGGATCAAACATAAACGTACTTAGCCACAAAAACATGATCCCTATTGAAAAATAATTTTTTGATTATTTTGCAACTAAAACATAATCTAAAAGTTGTTGGAAAGGAAATCAATATTAGGCAAAGAGAAATCCTTCCAGATTTCTGACATCTAAAGTTGCATCTTTTCCAATCTTGGCCTCCTTCCTAAGAATATACAAATCAAACTCCTAAAGAAAAAATCGTCACAAATTGATTGAAGGGTAGTGTTTGAAATCATGTCCATGAAGGATATGAGGCAAAAGTGATACATATACCACCAATCTCATAGCCATCAATGCCATGAACTTCATGCTCTTGTGTAAACCCTAGCTGTCACCACATGACTTTGTTCTAAACACTGGGTGAGGAACTACCCACATTATTTTTTCACTTTTTGATATCCACTGTGTAAATCCACATCATAAACCCCAAACAATTTTATAAAAAGACATTGTTCGTTATATGCATAATAGGACACTGTGGGAGACATGACATGGCTCCAAGAACGAGGGTTTGAAACCCTATCCCCCCACATTTTTTTCCTCTAATCCTCGATAGGGTACTTGTCTTCACACATATTTAGATGCATGTGACAAAAAATATTGCAACAATAGAAGGGATTTGCATTTGTGAACACATCCATGGATTAAAATCTATGCATAAAACACATTAATCTCCTACATCAATGTGTGTAAACCGTGTTGACGTTTTCCTTTCAACGTTGCACAACTCAGATACATTCTCGCCTTATTTCCCTTTGATATTCTCTCGCACTTCATTTTTAATGCTTGTCTTGTTCCCAAGAACCTTTTTTGCTCTCAAATAATTGTCAGTATCAATATTGCTCCTATCTCCATTTTGCGCTACCACCTCCATTTTTGTGCCCCTGACATACCTCAATTTTTATCAGCCCATTTGATAAATAATCAACATTAACGATCTTTTATTTTAATTTTACTCAATGGTTGATCATTTAGTTTTTATTAAGTGCCTAATAATTAATTACATCTCTATTTTTATAGGTCAACAATAATTGTTAAGTTATTTTTAGAAGTGATTGTGATTACGGTTATGTGGGTACCACTACCACCCATACATTCATTCATACAACAAATGGTTTTGTTATTCTTGTAAATACTTGATTTGAGTATCCCCGAGAATCATATTTAAATATAAAAAATTAAATGAGAAATAATTTTTTAAAAATAGAAATATTTTAAATGATAGTTGAGAGTTTCAATACTTTATACCTAATATACACTTACATTTGAGATTAAAGTTTTAACCCAAGTCAATCAACCTGTAAATATAAATCCACACCTAAATACTAAACCAAAATGTTTGACAAATCCCATACACATTTTTAACTTGTAAATGAAATTCTTTGACTTCTTAAAAACTTACGTATATTTAAATGAATATATATTTGAGATTTGAATATGAAAGCTTATGTATTTAAGTACATGTATATATACAATACTTGGGTAAGCAAGCCAGTCCAGTCAGCGCTCGCTCCGAGTCGTGGTGGCGTGTAGAAAAAATTAAAAACAAAGCGAAGTAATCCGGTGCAGTCACCGCCCATACCAAGACCACGCCCTAAGCAACTCACTTCCCATTTCCTGCTATAAAACCCTCCCCCACACACACGTTACGCCACAAAACATTATCCAGGACGTCTCGAGTTCGAATCACCATGAACTCCTCTACTCTATTCTCCCTTTTCATCATCGCTGCAATGCTCAGATCTGCCATAGCGGCGAGATCCCCAGGCCGCGACTTCATCGCGTCCTCCTGCAAAGTCACTCGCTACCCCGCCGTGTGCGTGTCTTCGCTGTCGCCCTACGTAACGTCTCTGCAGGGAAAGCCAAGCCAGAGCGAGCTCGTCAAGGCCGCCCTCAAAGTCACCCTCGGAAATGCTCAAAACGTGACGGCCTGGGCCGTCACGCTCGCCAAAACAAGCAAAGCCCTGGGCAAAAGAGAGCGCTCTGCTCTCAAAGACTGCGTGCAGAATTTCGGCGACTCGTCGGATCAGATCAGGCAGTCTTTGGCCGAGCTGAAGCACCTGAGGCCTGGAACATTCACGTTTCAGATGAGCAACGTGCAGACGTGGATGAGCGCCGCGCTAACAAACGAGGACAGTTGCCTCAATGGCTTCCAGGGCGTCCGTAACGGGAAGGTTAAGGTGCTTGTAAATGGCCGGGTTTAGTGTTATTCCTTGATTAGCTGAAAAGACAATGCACCTAGCTTTGATGTAACAAGTTTTTCTACCAGTGGAAGGGTTTTTGAAATAATGTAATGTTTTGTAGCCATGTACTTTTTATTTACTATGGATTGTAAAGTTATGAAATCTATAATCAGTATCAAAAACATTTGATTAATTACTCAATTCATAGATGGATGACCCTATATAACTCTCAATGCATGGTATCAAATAGACTAGTCGGAAATTTAAGTCTGAATTTACATATTTTATAGTTCAGGGAAATTATGTACAAATTCATACAGATTGAAGCAAAATTCAAAAATTATGCAGGAAAATATGATTTTTTAGTTACCTGGTGAAGTTGCATTCCGAAAAATTTTATTGAATACTGCAGTTCATGGTCATATGAGGGGGGTTCATTGGCCTTAAGAAAACTTTTAAAATATAAAAAAGATAGTACAATTATTTATCGGCAAACATATGCTACTAAATCTCAAAGAGTCCCAATTCATAAAACTATTACAAAAAAAAATACAAAACTTGTTGGCAGAGCCATTAAAAAGCCTGAAATCCTCCTTCCTAGATTGTAAGCATCATCTAAATGCAGTGTTCTCAAGGAATTCTTTTAGTTTAGGCTTGGATAAGAATTTTTGCACCTTACTATTGCATGTAGTTTGCTTATCCAGCTATGAATATCTTCGATTATTGCATCATGGAAGACAACCTCTGATATATAAATAAGCTAATGTATAAACCTCTCCAAGATTCACCTCATTGCCATTGTCCAAAGAATTGATGATACTCTAAGCATAGATTTAGGTTCATGACCTGTACTATTGTAGGTGGCCCATTTGGAATCATAAGGAGGTGTAATGATTACGCCATTAGTTTTATTTGTTAGGAGGTTTTAGATTGTCTCTTGAAGCAATCTTATATGCTCGCGTACATTTGCAGGTAGATCCAACTATGGGTATCCTCTCAAGACATGTATAGAGGTAATTGTAGAAGATGTCCAACTTGGGAAGTAACACATGTATATAGGTAATTGTAGAGGATGTTTTTCAATTTTTTGAATTATTAAAGGGTTTTCATAGTCTCCACATGGATGGCAAGGCAAGTACTAGATACAAATGTACAGGGTGTTTTGAGATAGTTTTTGTTACAATAACATGACATATCTGCCTTGGGTACATTTCATCCTATCACATTCCAGATCATAAGGTAAAGTTGTGGCTTTTATTTATTTATTTTTCTAAAATAATAACAAATTTGGACCATAAGCCAGGTATTAAGTTCTTCATACCATGTCGAACTAAGTGGCTAGAGTTCAATGTTTTTAGATCTTTTTAAGCCTCCTTCAGGAGGAAATGGTAAGAGGGCCACTTCCTTTGGGCGCCACCCCTATAGGGAGAGGAGTAAGATGGCCACTTTCATTGGGGTGTCACCCCTAAAGGCATATTATGTTAGTGAGAGGGTCACTTCCATTGTGGCTTTACCCCTATTGGCATAAGAGTCATGATATATTGGGGTTTATATGTTATGAAAAGCCAAGCCAACCAACTAATGTGAGATTATTTTTTTGATTGAATGAGGATTTTTAGTCATGGAAACAAATCTAAGATGCATTGAAGAGGCATATTTGACTTAGGTATAGTGCATGTATTTAGAAGCAATTTTATATGTTGTTTTTGGATTTTTTGGAACCACAGAGGAGGAGAGGTGAAGGCTAAGCAAGAAAACACACTCATCACAACCATTTTTTTTATCTTTGCTTGTGGGGAATTGATTGATTTAATAGGAGATAATAACCCCCCCCCCCCCAAAAAGTAGAGGTGCAGTGTTATTTTAGGGTTTCTAGTTGTCTAGTTACTTCGAAGAAGTGTGCTCAACATTGTATATGCACCCACCATAAATGGCAACGATGTTGTAGAAGCAATGATAGCGGTACTCCACGAGTTATATAGTACAAGAGTTTAATAGCGGTTTGAAAAAGTTGAGGAAGATCCCACACCAAGTCATTTATCCTAAGTAAAGTGTGAATTACCTCTGCACGAGGAGTTTTTAATCTTTTTTGGTTTTTGTTGAAAAGTCACATAGAAAATGATACTTTTGAGAATGATGTTTGGACTTGAATTCTTGACCATGTATAGGTTTAAGACTGTGTGAGTTTTCTATTGCAACAATTGAAACTAGGGGAAAAGCTATCAAACTGTTGGAGTAGAATTTATAGAGGAACTGGTAAGAAGAAAAATATATTTAAAGAAAAACAAACAAAACCAACCATTCAAAAAAAAATCTAAAGTGCCTCCTTCATACATGTTTCTTTTCCTATTGTCTCTAATATTGCAATGCAACACAACGTAGATCATGTATATTGAAGTGCCACCACTAATTTTCTTGTTTTTCCCGGCTATTTTTTAAATTATATTTATTTTTCTTTATCTTGTTTGTGGGGAATTTATTGATTTAAAAGTAGACAGTACCAAAAAAAAACATAGGTGGTGTGTCATTTCTTTGAGGCATTGCTTCAAAAACTCTTAAAAGCTCGTCAAAAACACTATTTTGTGCATATCTTTCAATCATAATTGTCTATGAAGCCACATTGTTTTGAGGTATTTTATCAAATAGTTCCCATACTTCTTAAATGATTAGACATTCTACACACACACACACACAAATACACACACACACACACACACACACACACACACACACACACACACGCACACACACACGCACGCACACACACGCACGTTATTTGCACACACAGCACGCACATGCACACACGCGCACACATACATACACACATGCACACATCCACACACAAAAGCACACCCACATACATACACACACACGTGCGCGCTCACACACACACACCTACATGCACACAAAAACACACGCAGGAACACACACACACCCACACCCACACCCACCCACATGCACAAACACACGAACACACGCATGTGCGCACACACACTCACACACACACACTCACATGTGCGCTCTCTCTCTCTCTCTCTCTCACACACACACACACCCACAAACCCACACACCCACACATGCACCCAAACATATACACGCACACGCACACGCACACACATAAAAAACCACTATAAATTGGTTGCTATAATATTTTACTAGACCATTCAATTGGAGAGGTTAGCGTATTTTTCAAACCTCTCAAGCCACTCTAGTATTTTATGCAATAGAGAATTACCTTTTAAGAGTTTTCCTATTTATTTATTTATTATGAACTATTAGAAAAAAATACACGCATTGTTTTGCACACACAACACCAACACCTAGCACCCACACCACATGCACAAAACAATCAACACGCATGTGTGCACACACATTAACAAAAATCAATGTAAATCTCTAAATCTCTCTCTCTAAGTCTCACACACAATGATACACCCAAAAGTACACATTTGACCCACACAAGTAAGTTAAAAATATGAAACCCACACGCAACGCAGAAGGGATAAAAAGTACTTAGTTGGTTTCTTAATATTCTGAAGTAGTGCTGATGGAAAATGATGGAGAGGTTAGCGATTGCAAACCTCCAAGAAACTCTTGCGACTGTCAGAAATTAGATTGGGGTGCCTATTTAGTTATTTATTATTACTATTAGATTAATTTAGGGATCATGTGACTACTCAAAAGGGTAAAAATTATTTTTACAATGTTGAACATATCCTTATGTCCTTACCATTTCATGTTGATCCCTGTATGGCGATTAACTTGTTAGAACCATCAATTAACCTGCAAATGCAGAAAGATCAGCTTCTTTTCCCCAATATACATCAAATCCTAAAAAAAAATATACAAATGTGCCTTTTGACACCTTGAGGTCAATCAATCCAGTGAACTTACGAGTGGGTGTTTACTAGGCATATAATATCCATGTAGTTGTAGTCACGTGTGTGTGTAATTGTGCCCTAGGTGGCTCTTGTACTATACACACTTGAATTACGAGTGAAATAACTAGATGTTAAGATGTAACATCCTAAGATGTTGCATGGAAAAATGGACTTCCCCTCCTACAAGTGTATGATCTTAAATCAAGTCCCTTGTATCAAAAATGGATTATATATAATGCCTTGATAATTCTTGTAATGCCTTTGGATATTAACCAGGTAAAAATATTTTACATGCACCTAGTGCTTGGTGTCCTTTATTAACACATGAAGCGTTTTATGTGTATATGATTCTTTTAGTTGTGTAATTTTGTAATTAACCACTAAAAGGCAATACCAAGAAATTCATGATGGTCATTTTAAAAGGACTTTAAAAGATGCTGACAAAAATTTACAAAGAGGTCGGGGGCTCTCTTCAAGGGCTCCTAGGCGCTAGTGTCCAGGCTCTAAAATTTGTATAATTTTATTGAAATTAGAATGGGCAATAATGAGTGTGTATAGACCAAGAAGGAAAAGTAGCTCCTAAATCAAAGAGGCTAATATACTTGGTCAATTAGAAATTTTCTTGATTAGGAATCATATGAATAGTTGTATGTAAAGCAGGCTCTTCTATAAATATACCCAAAGTTTATTATTATTATATAATATTATCTTTTTTGTTTTGTTTTTTTTAATCACAAAGTAAATGACTCTAACCTAGAAATGACATTGGAAGTCCAATTTCCAAAAGGAAAACTAGTATGGGAAAACAAAAGAGACCATAACTAATGTACCACTATTAGTTATATCCATTATTTTTGGAATATAGGTGAAGTCAAGAATGAAACCTTCATAACTACTCTATGCTATTATAATTCTTAAATTGACTTTAGTCTTCTTTATATGTTTTTACAATGTGTTTATAATATATAAAGAATGTTAAAAACATTTAAGGGATTTAATAATATTTTTATTTTATCATATAATTTAACACCTACTCTTATGTGAGATTTTAATTGGTTTATAATTTTTTTGGTGGAATATTTTTTATTTCATCAAGTTAATTTCATTGCTATTATAAATCTTAGTGATGATTATTCTTCCACCATATCTGATTATCTATTGATTTAGATATTTTATTTTTTGAAATTATTATTTTAATTTCGAATCTTCTTTATTTTGAAATTTAAATAAATTTAAAAAATACTAGTTAATAATATCAATATTAGTATATTTAAGTGTTTATTGATTACTGGTCCAAGGTACAACTATAATCAAACTAGTTGCAGATGGGAATATGTATATTAGAGCATGTACTATGTATTAATAAAATTATATATATATATATATATGGGTTATATAAATATAAATATTATCTCAAATTTATAAAAATGTAGAATTTTTTTAAACAGACGATTTTTTTTGTTAAGTTATATTGTATTTATTAAAATATTCATATATATTTCTATTAATAATTGATGTATAACACTTGGTGTTTTTCTAGATAAATCTTATATAAGTTAATATTGGTCTTTATTATTCTTATACAAATGACGCTAAATTATTTGGTTTTTATGATGTTGACCATGTTGGTTATACTACAGAGAGGAAATCTACTATTGAATACATTTTAAAGTTTGACACATGTTATTCCTTGTAGCAACAAAAATCAACTTACAAGTGTCTATCTTATCTATAGAAGTGTTATGGAAGATGCAAAAACAACAATATGGCTAAGAAGATTGTTGGAAAAACTACATATGAAGTGACCTCAATACAAATTTACAACACTTATGAATGCTCTCAATTAAAATTCCCTTAACCAACTCATTTTTTTCCCAATGAAACCTAAAAAATCTAAATACACGTGTAGGAACAAACCATAAGATAGAATCTAAATGAAACAAGACTAGCAAGCTCCTTAAGCATAGACTAAGATGGTCTAGAATGATTTGAATCCTAGCAACAAGGTATGATAAGCCTTGGGCCAATACATAGAAAAACCACATTCTAAATGAGTAATCCGGAGGACATTATGAGGATAGGAGTTTCCTTCACCATCACCTACAAGATCGTCGCAGCTGTGGAAGCCATACTATTGTGAGATTTCCAGCACACTATGTGAACGCTTGGAAAAAGGAGCATGTACATACAAATCCTGTGGCTAGTAAAAGTTGAAGTCAACCCTAAACAAGACGGGGTCAACTAACAAGTCACGATGAGTCTTCAGTTTATTTTCATATCCAGCCCATGCAAGAATCCTGAATCATAGAGTATATCCACAGTCCTCTCACCTATGATTATGGACCATGTGATGACTGGTCCTTCTCTATATAATCATCTAGGATAATTCATAACTAATGTGATTTAGTCATCCCTAACATTGTGAATCTTAAGAAACACTATGGATCTTCTATCTCTTTATACCTACAAGAACTTGTATCAATGTTCACTTTCATACATGTGCAAACCCATCAATACTTGCTTGTAGACCTTGAGTATGACCCATCTATTAAGAGAATGATTTCTTGCATGCGGATAGAGGTGTATTATCATTTTACATACCTGATATATTATCCCAATTGAAAATAATTTAAAATCCCTTAGTACCATTCTTCCATCATAAAGTGCAATATCCCTTTTTCTTTCACCTTGAAGTACCATGTCTAGACTTTAGCTTGTAGCCCTATTAGAGGACATAATCAAGTATATATTTTAGTACACTTACCTTCTGTGGAATTGATAGTTACAAGGAGATTCAGAATTACCCATTTCCAAGATTTATATTGCCTCTAACAATTTCATTGCTCAAGTCCTTTATAGGTTATTCCCATCTCTATAATTTCATAAACTCATCATTAGGTTTTAGACTGTAGAAAATGAGATTCTCCTCCAAACCGTGACATGCAAATTATCATTTTTATTTTCTTCAAATGTTTATAACTTCAGACCTTAGTGATTCCATTCATCAAATATTTTAGTGATGAGACATGATATTATTCAAGTTGCACAACATATCAGCCTTTAAAACCCTTGGTTGCTCTAGATATATGTAATATTTCCTTAGCCTTTTCTACAAGATTTCCACACACAATCCATATAGAAAATACTTAACTAGACGTTCAAAAATTATTAGATGGATAATGTAAAATATCAAGGAAATGTACCATATGGAAAATTACCTTTTTCACGGTAGCCAAAATACTACTAAGTTTCTCTAAAAGAGGAAACCATTTATATGTGAATGGCCTCTCCATGGTTTATAAAGGATTACTTATTTCAAACATAGGAAAAACTTTAACACTTTTTAGTATTCTAACTTGGAAATGATTTATATGTGGATGACATCTCCATTGTTTACAAATGGTTACTTATTTCTAACATAGGAACTATGACACTTTGTAATATTCTAATTTAGACATGGGTTGGTTTAGTTTTATTAAAAGAAATTGGGAGGTGAAAAATTTGGGAAGATATTATGACACATATCCAGAAGGTTTGATTAACATGGAGAGAATATTCTAGGGTGGTGTGTGGATATGCTTAAATAGGTATTGAGTAACATGAGAACGTAATCAAATATAGCATCAAGCTTAATAATAACATTGTACTATGTTATTTTTAGCCATATAGAGGGGGCACTTAGTAAATGTTGTTAACTTGTTTGTCATTTCTAGGGTACCAACAACTGAAAGAAACATAATTGTTTGAGAAAATATGAGGAAAATGGGCATCGTTATTTTTTTTTATTTCATGTTTTATGGTGTCAAGGTTTTCGATTGGACAATGTTTAATTTATCATATAAGATATAGACATGAAAGAACATTTTAAAAGTGAATTGTGGGAATTAAATACTTGCATGTCCCTCTCCTATTCCATGACTCAAACTATTCCTACCCAAATAATATTTTCTAGTTGTGCTCCACTTTATCGTCTCAATATTTCTTGCATTATTCATGTAAGTGCAATTAGCGTTTAAAGAATCCAAAATAAACATATGAAAAATCTTACAAGTTTGAGGTGCGAAACCCAACCATAATGCTTGTTTTTTGTAGAATGTTGTAGACCCTCTTTTCAGTTTTAAGCATGAGTAGTCATAAGAAAATAGGTGATGTATGAACACTCATCAATAATTTATCCCCTTTAGCGATTGGTCATATGAGCGCTAGCTAGATTTTATCTGCATATCAAAAGTTTTAGACTAAGAATCCATACATTGTTGAGTGAAAATGCTAGATCTAATGTACAAAGAGGTATTGTTACTAACAATACCATCAAAGTGTATTGTGTAATGTCCCAACCTGAAATATATTCCTTGTATTTTAAGGAAAAATTGGAGACAAGGAAAAAATCTCGTAGTAGGTAGAATTTTCAATATTCATGAGCTTTGAAACAAAAGGATCCATCTTTCCTACCTCATTTTCCTCTTTTGTTAAAATTCTAAATCCCCTAAATTTGTTTCCATATAAAGGTAGGAAAAAACTATTACACTTGTGAAATTTTTTCTATAAAAATTAAAGGAAAATTTGAAGCTCCACACGGAGCTAATAGTACATGGGATCTTGGAGACTTGTTTATGTGGAAGAGCCATCATTGCTTCCGTCTCCCTAGCATTCGAAGAAATAAGACTACAAATCTACGTAGAAGTAAAAAGACGAAAAAGTTATTTCTTTAGTGGAAAACATAAACTGTATACCCAAAAACAATATTATTTCCTTGCCACTACCCGAGATGTTGTTGCTTCAAAACAAATGCTATAACAGAATCCAAGGACACAAAGAGATGAATGACGAAAAGAAAAAGTTTGTAAATTCTAAAAAAGGTGATGAGTCATACCGGTGTCATACATCTCACCTAGCTCCCCGCTTCTCTTCAAGCTCCACGTACTTGGAGATCCATGCATTTATGTACATTATCAATTTCCAGGAAAAATATTGTCAAGGGGGGATTAAGCCCTAGGAAGACTAGGCAACTGGCTAGGGCACCAACAATCAAGGGGTGCCTAAATCTAAAGAATTTAATTTTTTTTTATTATTAGAACTTAACGTTAATTTTTTATTTGAAGTTATTATTAATTGACCCTTTTATCAATATTATTATAAAGTAACATACATTTCGTGCATACACGTAAAAATGTACTATAATATTTTATTTTTACAAGTAAAACTACACGTGCATATTTTTAAGCTCATACAATATTGTCAGTTTTGTTACCCATTCTCTGATGTAGCTCTAGATAATTCATGTGTGTAATTGTTTCTTAGAAAAGGTTAATGTATTTTTTTATAATGTCACTAGTGTAGCTAGTAGAGGTAAGTATAATTGAAGGAAATAATTATTTAATTCTCTATTCCTAATGTATTGGGGGAAATGCCTCTTTTTTATGGAGGAATTATTAGGCTTGGTCCAAATACCACTTGTCACAAAACTATGGGAGCTACATAAGAATTTGTATTGCTTTGCAAAAAATAGCGCTTTGTTTAGTTTTGAGTCCCATCACCTACTTGATATTGGTAAATAAAACAAGTAACCAACCTTGTATAAAAAATTCTATTTATTTCATTCTGAGCACCTCTTACGATTAATTCTATCCATCAATGGATTATTACTTGTCCTTATTTGATAATTTTATAGGATATGCTTACTCCTTTTGTATACCAATTTCTCTAAATAAGTGATTTATTATGATCATCATGCAAATTTTAAAATATGGTAATGTATATAGATTTTAATTGTTTATTCATTCGATTGAAAAAATTATTAACTAAAATTGTAAGAAGGACGTCCACTTCAATTATTGCCTAGGGCGCTCATAACCTTTAATCTTACTCTGGATTATATAGTACTCACTACCAAGTGAAAGATTTAAAAAAAATCAAAATCCTTAATTCGTGCACATCAACATGAAAAAAATAACCTAAACTTTATAATCCAAAACTTAAAAGAAAACGAAATAGCTTAGAAAATCCTAGGCCATAGAATATTGCTCTAACAATAGAAAATTAATGAAAACTTTCATGCCATTCACTTTGGCAATAGATTCATTATTTCAATGTTCGATAAGGGTGACAAAAACTACATGAAATAAATATACTTATACTAATATGGAAGAATATAGGTTGACGAATAGCCGGATCCAAATATAAGACATTAACGAAGATTAGTTAAACTACAGGTGATATGTCATACGATCGTCATCATCACATTCATCTATACGACACTTTCAACCAATGCTAGAATTTCAAATTATATGTGCCTGCCAAATCAAAATTTGTTGACATCTTAGCTCTATCAAATTGTTGTAAATTCTAAAAAAAATTATACATAGTTTTTATGTTTTCTTTATAAAGATACAAATAAGTTGTATATTTTTATATAATTTGTATATATTTGTAAAGGGATTTTCAAAAAATTATACGATTTTCTAAAATTTTAGCCTATCATTGTATACGACTACCTAATTTTTTTACTGGTAATATATGGTTGAAATCACAAAAAATGACCCACAACTTGTCAATTTCCAGGCCTACTTCCAACATTCATCCACACCATATCCTTGTCATTAAAATTGTATTCACATTCCACATCTATAATATATGGCAAGAAAAAAAGCAAAATGACTAATCCAACTGTGGTTGATAATGTATATAAAATGTACATTTAATGAACCTTGTAAAACACATGTTTGACACAAAAATAACTTATGACCTTGTCCTTTGAATTCATTCATGTGGCTAGAACATCCTGGACACATGTAATTTCTCTGATACTCCATTACAATATGCACACAACAAATGACACTCATGTTCTTTATTGACAGAGGACTCCAAATAAAACTTAATATGACGTTGATATGACCAATGTAAATTGTTTCAGAAATGTTGATACAGTCGCTATAAATTGTGTCAGAATTCGTAACCTCAATTCTATTATAATTTGGAATACGCCTTTGGCACCTTTGACATAAATAACTCACCTTGGAAGGGACTAATAATGTTAAATTTGAATTAATTAATTATGGAGGTGTCACTTTTTTAAAAAATCGACCCTTTTTATTTAGGAGATGTGTGAAATAATATTTATTGATTAGTTGGAGAGTCGAGTGTGTGTAAGAGAAAATTAATAAATAAGTGAAAAGTTCACCGTAATTGATTGAAGGATACACAAACATTTATTTTTATTTATTGAGAAGAAAAACCTAAGCAGTAGGAGCCGAAAAAATAAGTTATGCTTTTAATACGATTCTTTAGTTTCACAAGTCGGATCACATGCAATGAAAGTGATTGGGTCTTCAAAAAAATAAAAATAAAAAATAATAATAGTGATTGGGTCTTTGTTAACTTCTTTTATAATTATGCCGAAGGTGCTACCCCTGTGGGAAATATCTTTGTGGACATTCACGTCACTATGTTAAAATTAACAACCGAAATGATGGTTTTGCTATTCTTTGCTTTAAGTGGAGTTAGCCCTTTTTGTTTCTAGCGCATGCATGATGTTAAAGAAGAAGATAAGATCATATTTTTGATATAATTTCTCATATTTTTGCATGAATCTTGAAAATAACATGTTACATAGTTGGTATTCGGTGATCTTATCTAAAAAAAGAGTAATTAAATTATATTTTTAAGGTTGACGAGATGCATGTAAGATTTAAAAAATTGCATGGCCATTCCCAGCCAATCTTGTTCGATTCTCACAGGCTTCGCTCTGCTGGTGAAGGCATTGGCAGCAATGAGTTATAACGATGGGTGAGAGGAGGCGTTGGGGGTTTATTACACATTACTTTGGACAGAGATTTTTGGGTTTGAGGCGGCAAGCCCTCTTTCTCCCGCCACACCTGAGAAGATGGGTATGGGCAGGGACTCCAAGAATTATCCCATGAGCCCCAATAGAAACGTCTTTAATTTTATGTCGAGTATGGGCTCAAAATTGCTACCTGAGTCACCCTATTCTCTCTCAACTGTGGGGTCTGAAACTGATTTGTGCAAAGTCGTGTGTAGCCCAGCTAAGGTACCAAGGAAAATAACCAAGTCCCCTTTCAAGGTAGGTTAACTAACCCTATACATTTTGTTTCTTTCGTTTAATTAAATCTCTAGTTGATATCTATGACATAGGGAGATTGAACTTAATTAGGTTTAGTAGTAGATGGAGGTCTTGATGCAGAGAAGACTCAGGAAGTGTTGAATATTTTGAACCACGAGCTCTCTACATTGTTGAAGATGACAACAATAGATTTCTGGAAAGCAGTTGTTATAGATGTCTCTCTTCATCAATTTTTAGACACCTATCTCCAATACAAAAGAAGATGGTATACCATAAATCGTGATACCCAATTTGGGGAATTTGTTGGTTTGAATACTTTATAGCAGTTAGTTGAAATTACTCTGAGTGAGAACAACTTGAACATTGTAAGTGAAAAGTTAATGGAATCATCAATGGGCTTGTTTTACAATTACCATTTGTAGCAGTCATAGTGACATGAATTTGAGACCATACATCAGAATCTCAATCATAAATCTCAATTTCAACCTCTCCAATATGATTTACCTAAGCATCCTCGTCATATTAATTTTGACCAAGTTGAACAGTACATAGTGTTTTGGAAGGCTCAAAACCCATTGCAACAAAACTCCATCTTGCTATATTTAGAGGGTATGGAAACTTCTCCATATGTCAATGTCAGGGTTGTGAATGCTTAAATATAAACAACTACCCCACTCTCCCTCAACGCAACATAATATGATTTTGCAAGAGGTCATTATCTGCCTAGGTGCATGATTATCTAAATCATTAAGGATATGTATGGGAACTCTGTAAAATTTTCCATTTGTAGGGTCTATAAGCCATGAATGACACCGAAAAAGTGGCTCTTCATCATTGCGCCATCCAATTTGAAATAAAAATGCAGGGGTATTAACCATTGGCATATTTTGATAAATTAATTTAAAACCACCTGTGGAAGAGAGAGCAGGTGATTCCATAGTTTGCATACAATCTTCAACTTGACAATATATCATGTGGGGAGCTTTGAAAAAATCATTACGAACACTTCATGTGGGAGTTGAGACCACATACCTTCTCTTTCAAAAGCTGCAGTCATTACCATTTCCATTGTCAGTGCCATGTCTCTTTCATAAATTTAAATTTGGCTCAAAATCCTAACTATTGTCATGTTTCAAAACCCTAATTGTTGTAGTTTCAAAGGTCACTGCCGCAACCCTATGTTTTGGAAACCACAAAACTGCCAAGGTTTTGCTTGCTCCTTTCCTCCTCAAAATTGACCTACTTATTATATGAGCAATACTAACATGTCTCATATCATTGCTAGCATGTTTTTCGGCTCTGTTATCGCCATTCTACATGTTGTCATGTCCCATTCTCTACTCCATAGGCATAGTACAACCCAAAATAGATGAAGTAACAATACATGTACTAAACCCTTCATTAGGTAATCTTGACCCCAAATTTCCAAGTGATAGCTAAAAGATATATAGTTTCATTTTCTCTCCAATCCAAGCATTGTTTTCAGTAAGAGTTTCCCTAAGACTATGAACTTCCCAACCTACCAAATTACTACCTACCCAATATAAGGTTCATGGTATCCTAGGGATGTTATTCCCATGTTGTAAAAAATGACAACGTCCTCATGTACAAAATTTATTTCATGAATTATGGGACCAACTTAGTCAGTTACAAATGATTGTACCTAGTAGTTATTAATGGGAAGAGGTAGAGTATGTACAACATATGACAATAGGATCTTCTAAATAACAATTATACATGAATTGAAATTTAGACACAAATTTTATTCTAAGAACTGCTCTAGATTAACTAATACTGATAGATAAAGAATAATTCTTGTATTTTTTTCAGTAACAGAAAGCATTTATGCAAAAAAACTCACAAAGACTCTAGAGAAGAAATCCAGAGTCATATGAAATTCACTTATTGAACAATTGGTCAAATCTAACCTGATGGAAGTAGCACAATCACCACAATTAGAATAAAAATAGTCACTTGTGAGAATCACTTTTCTTCTTCTGTAATACAAAAATGAAGGCATGAATCTACATGCTGTGCCCAAGGCCCCAAAACATGGCTGAATCCAAGTATCCAATTATGTCAAGGCATTGCAGAAAAATAAATGACAATTCATTCAAATCCACCCAAGGCAAACTTGTCTAGAAAAAATAAGTAAAAATAATTGAGCCTCTTATTGAATTGATATAACAAAAAAAGGTATAGTAGTTGATTATTGTATTAATTTTGTGAATTAAAGAATGACAATAGTTGGGGATTGAAGTGAAATTTGTAACCAATTTTTAAAATTTATTAGTACTCGAACAAAAGTGTAACTAGCCTCGTGGATGTTAAAAGTTATTCTTAGTTGTAGGATTGAAATCTTACGTGACTTAAGACAGGTGTGGGTATATATATTAACTTGAATCAAGATTGTTATGTTCTAGGTAACAGTTGGCAGTTGGTTGCATAATAACATTTATTTCAATGCAAAATGAACACTATGTTCAACTATAATAGGTAGGACTGCTCTGTTAGGTTCCTAAAAATAGTAATTTCAATCTTAATAAGCATAACCACAACATACTCATGAAACATGTGATGTGCAACGAACACCGAAATTTTTGAACCCTGTTCATGATACAAGAGATTTAAGTAAAGGGGTAAGTATTGCGTAGGTAATTTTGTTGCTAACATTTAATGAAAAAATGATTTGGCATTTTTGGGAGTTGGACACACATTCAAGGAAAACCTTTTATACATCTGTGAAAGAGTATTGAAATTTGAAATTATTCTAATCTAGGATGACTGGTTCCAGCATAAAATATTGTCTCAGAGCCATACATATTGATAATACACGTTATGATGACCTATAATATTGTCACATAAGAAGGGTATATCTGTTTTATTCATGCTACGAGCTTTATCTTTGATGTGTATCTTTAATGTTGAGCATTTTCGTTGCTTCAATTTCATTTCACTTAAGCTATAGGTTGGGCTTATAAAAGGCTGTAATAAATGGACGCTATGATACCTTAATCATATCAGATGGTTGAAGAGATATTTAACGGTAACCTTATTAGCAACCTCTGCTTATGTTGAAGGACTGACTGTTAATGTCCAAGGTTAGTTGTTAGTATTTTGTTCTATTTTTGTGAAGTTATGATTCTAGAATTGTGATTGATTTTAAAAATTATTTTTCTAGATTTTTCTACTAGATAATGATTCATTTCTCACCAACTCTTGAAAATCTTGATGCTTAGTGAAACTTTAAATCTTAACCTGGAATATGACTTAATCACCCCAATTAGTTTTGGATTTATAGGGTTGAGCCCAAAATCGCCCATTTCTTTTGTTGTATTATTCACCATGGTATTTTGCTTGGAGAATGACTTAGACATATCTCTTCCTTATAGTTAAACAGTCTTTGGATAAAATTATACAATTTCATCTTTGATCACAAGTCTCTGTAATTTACTTGTGAGTAGATTGTTAAAAGGGTGGGACATGTTTTCGCAAAAGAATATATTTGTTGGCAAACATCCAAACTTGTTTAATTTGTTTGGGAAATTACTCTAGAATTAAAACATTTTTTTTGAAGGCTTGCCTTCATGTAAAAAATGTAAATCTAAAAAACACGGCCATCGCTTCTCTTCATGGAACAACATGGACCCTGAAAAGTAGCCTACCGTTCTTGTGTCTCTAACCTAAATCGAGGAGATGTTAGGTAAAATATATTTCCCTATAGTTAATTTTGCTTTAACTATAATAATTGGGTATTTATTATTAATTGTAATACGGTTATATTTATATAACCATCTATTTTTTCCCTTCAACATATGAGAGTTAATGTATTGTTTTAACAATACTATTGTTTGTATCTAGTTGTGCAACACACACACACACACACATTGCAGCATGCACATGTGTATTTGAATGATTTCACATTAATAAAATTATACTGACTTCCGTCCCTGTTTGTGAAATTACATTTGGTACTAGATTTGGTTAATCTGGACCTGTGAGAAGAGAAGGTGTGGAAAGAAAGAGGAGAAGAGATAGAGGAGATTGGAGAAGCATTTGTAGAAATTAAGAGCTTGTGTAACCTCCTGTAACTTCACATCCCCATCCCTGCCTCCCCACAACCTCTTGTTCATTCTAGATGTTTAGAACACAATTTTTTTTGCACTGGTGCACCCAACATTAGGCAAAATTTTCTAAACAAAATTATTTTTTTCCCCAACAGGGGTTTTACCTCTAAATCTAGAGGACTATTTAGTTACAGATAATATTATCTATACTATCATATTTGGAGGAATCTGTAGGTATGTTGATTTTTTTTCCTGCCGAGCTACTGGGACGTGTTCTCTTTGCATATTGGCGAGTTGCAGTAAAACATTACAAACCGGGTTGAGCCGGAATTGATCAAGTTGAATATTGATCTCTACATTGGGCTACGTTGTCCATTCACTAGCGAGTTGCATTGTTGGTGCTTTAATAGGGAAAGCATTCAACCATATCATCCACAAGTGGTCAAGTTTTTGAAACCGACCACCAAGCTATTTACAAATGGGGTGAGCCATTTATCGTGTTGGTTGTTTGTTGAACGGTGGGGCTAAACATTCAAAACAAAGCCTCACTTTGCCATAAATCTCCCTTTGAATGCAAACCATGACCAACACCTGTATATGCAAACAAGCAAATAAAAACTCAAGCAACAAAAGCAATAACAGTGGAAAAATATCACACATAACAACGATGGCTCAATTTCTCTCCAAGCATCAAGCGATCAATAACCCTGTCACAAGAAAAAAATTCAGATCTTACAAAGTGGTGGAGAAAACAAACTCCCCAGCATTGACCCCTACTTGCAACCTACAACAAAAGAAGGAGGTCAAAGAAAATGGTAACTCAATAAATACAAAGACGAATAGAAAGAAAAATAAAAGATAAGCTTTAGATCCATTTTTCAAGCAGAAAACCCTAAATCAACCTCCAACTCAGCATTTCCACGTCACTTTTTTACCAGGTCAGTCATTTTTGAAGTTTTATAAAATTCGTTTACTTTAACTTACATGCATATGCGTTGATTTGGCTAATAGAAAGGTCTTGGGGATAGAAGGTGAGGGGTTCGACCCCCACCCCAACACAATTTTTTAAACAATTGGAACTTGGTGGATAAACTAGTGAAACCACCAACTTTGGCAGTACATTTAGCTGGAAAACCTCCTCCAACCGGCTAGTTATCACTAAAGCCATCCCTAAAATTTTAGTGAGAAAAACCCTATTTTAGGGCAATTTTTTTCTCCTAGACCTCTTATTTTTTTCATTCTGAACAACTTTTGCTAAAGGAAGTTTACCAAAAAAATGCATTTTCAGCTATTGTTTTGTAATTTTTGGCGTAGTGGGTCATTTTGGGCTCTGGAGGCCACCAGGGCCCAAAAATCAATTTTTTTTACCTGCCATTCAATTTTTCCAAATTTTTGAATGTAATTTGTATACTTTAGTATATTGTACTAATTTGTAGGTTGCCATAGTCAACCGCAAACTTTGTAATTGCTCAGAAACTGGCAGCATATTGTACTCAAAAACATTAAAATTTGGTTCAAAAACACTCACGAGATCCTAAGTATATAAAGTGCCTCTGAGGAAGCACTTACGGGTAAAGTCATCGCGACCACTACTGCATTTAACACCTAATATAGTTGCAACAATGTTTTGTGGGCATCAATCCTTTAAATCAATGGGGAGTAATAAGGACACAATGCACACACTATGAGACATTGCATGCGTCTGTGAACGATTGCTTGACGTAAATCCAGATTGAGAAATTATCTGAGTATATAACAAAGTTACGCATAGGTACAAGGATATTTCTTTGACCCGGTGTCAATAATCACACAGACCCCTTTTAGTACTATCTTGGTACCACATATAAAATTATTTTACGTACGTTAATGCCTCTTTCACGTACCGCTGGGTATATAGAAAGGGCAAGCTTCTTCCACCTACCGACAGGTATATCAGAACGGCGCGTACAGAGAAAGCTTCAGTTTATCAGACTAGCGATATATAGATTGGGAGACCTTATACCTAGAGTGATAAGAGCCTAACCTTGTCAGTGATTTCTACAAAATGGGCAGCAATGACCCTAAAGTTTTTCTTCTAGATTCACAACTACTCAGAGGAAACTACTATGTTGCATGGAAGACAAAAATCAAGACACAACTTGAGTTTGAAGAGATCTGGCCTTTTGTGAATGGTACTATGACTAGATCAACTACTGATACAACACAAGAATTATAGTTTGATAAAGTAGATCAGAAGGCCAAAATCATCATCTTGTTTGCAGTGTCCGACGATGTGTAACCCCACATTCGAGATGCCAAAACAACCAAAGAAGCATGTGATAAGTTGAGCATGGTATACACAGCCAAAGACAAGAATGTCATACTAAATTTGCAGAGCCAATTACACACACTGAAGTTCAAGTAGAATGAGAAAATAGAAGCTTTCTTGAGAAGATTTGTAGAGTTGAGGGCTTTACTTCTAGCCCTAGGAGAAGCGGTCACAGATGAAGCTCTCGTTCCCATTATTCTAAGAGCTCTCCCTTCTTCTTACCCCATTTTTGTAACAACACTAAACTTGTCAGATACGGTAGTTAGTTTTTACAAATTGGTAAACCTACTGCAACAAGATGAAGTTATGCATAATAAGGATGATGAAGAGGAGCAAACATTTTATTCACATCAAAAATGGAAAGAAAAAGGAAAACCTAATTCCTATCAAAATTCCCAACATCAGAATCAATATCAACATCAAGGGGACAAACAACAAAAAAAATAATGTCTAATCTATAAAAGAGGACATGAATTGAAATATTGTTGGTATAATACATACAACAAAGGTTCATTAAGTAATTTTGGACCTCAACACCAAAAATATCACAAGAGACATATGAAATACAATCAAGGGTAGAAAAATGGGAATTGGAAAAGAAGACCCCATCAACAAGGAAATAATGCTAAGCAAGAAGAACATTCAGATAATAAAGACTACTTGTAAACTACTCAATCTAGTGAACCCTCCATGCCATCTAGTGATGTTTGGTATGTTGATTCAAGAGCCACTCAACACATGACCGGCCATAGAGACTGGTTTACTTCAATGAGAGACACACCTTCGAAAAACCATATTTCGTTGGGTGATGATTCTTCATATACAGTTCAGAAGATTGGGAACATTTCTCTACCTCTTGGTTCACGCAACTGTAGACTATCATATGTCTTATATGTCCCTGGGTTGACTAAAAATATGTTATCAGTCAATCAAATCCTAGATCACGACTTAAAAATTGAATTTGATAGTCATTTCGACAAGAAAACATGTTCAATTTGAGACAAATCACGAGGCTTGAAAATATTTTCAAAAGCCTCCAATGTGGGATGCATGTTCCAACTTGATTTTGTCCATAGAGATGATTAGGAACTTGTGGCTAAGAACTCTAGCTCAACACAATTATGGCATTAGATGCTTGGTCATGTTAGTTTCAAGTATCTCAAGATAGTTCTCCTGCACAAATGACACATGGGTTACCATCTCTTTAGAAGGATACATATAAGTGTCCCCACTGTGTAGCAGGAAAACAACACAGAGCTTCATTCAAGAAGAGTACTTTTCGAGCTCATGGAAAGCTTCACCTGGTTTATACCAATCTTTGCGGTACAATGCAACCGAGTCATTTTGGATTTCAGTATTTCATGCTTTGTGTTGATGACTATTAAAAAAAATGTGGATTTTTTGTCTTCGTAAGAAAAGTGAAGCTTTTGAAACCTTCAAGAAGTTCAAAGTAGATGTTGAGAATGAAACTAGTCATCACATTAGAAATCTCCACTCAGATTGAAGGGGGGAATTCACCAATAATGAGTTCAAAGACTATCTACAAGCTCATAGATTTGTCAACAAATTCCTCCTCCACACACACAACAAGAAAATGGTGTTGTTGAGAGAAGAAATCGTATTATCATGGAAATCGTGTGATGCATGATCGATGACTCTGGACTAGAAAAGACATTCTGGGAAGAAGCAACAAAGACAACTATGTATTTGTTGAATATAGTGCCCACAATTGCTCTTAACGGAGTAACACCACATGAAGCATGGTCAAAACGAAAACCATCTATTGCACACCTCAGAGTATTTGGGTGCAAAGCAAGTATGCACATACCCAAGAAAAATAGAAAGGAATTGGATATGAAATCACAAAAACTCATCTTCATTGGGTAGAGTGAAGAGAATCTTGTGTATAGATTGATGGATCCTAAGACTAGGAGAGTCTACACTAGCAGAACCGTTGAGTTCTTTTAGAAGAAGGAAGTAGAGACTCCTCCTCCAAACTGACATGATGTAGATTCTTCACCAGTTGTAAAAACTGAAGTTGATGTTCCCATAGATGATGAAAGTGATGATGGGGATGATGGTGATGATTTGATAGAAGTATGACCCACAGGAACAGTTCAACATATGCCCAAGTGGTATACTAGCAAGTTACGAGATGCAAGAATGGATGCTCCACTGGATACATCCACCCCTAGACCACGAACTCACAGTAAAGCAAGAGAAGAAGTTAAATTTGCTTTGATGACTAGAGTTATTGAGTCTGATGTGCCCTCTACAGTCCAGGAAGCCCTACAGTCAAAATCTTGGAAAGATGCCATGCACTCTGAATATCCGTCAGTAATGAAAAATAACACTTGGCAACATGTCGATCTTCCACCAGGGAAGAAACCCATTAGATGTAGATGGATATTCAAAACAAAGTACAAAATAGATGGGAAAATCAACGAGTATAAAGTGATACTGGTAGTAAAGGGGTATGCATGAAAAGAAGGCATTAACTATGGGGAGGCATTTTCTTCCATAGCTAAGATCAAAACAATCAGGAAAATCTTTTCTCTAGCTACAAATTTGGTTGGATAGTCTATCAGATGGACGTAAAAAGTGCCTTTTTGAACGTAGATTTATAAGAAGAATTCTATATGAATCAACTTGAGGGTTATGTTGTACCTGGTCAAGAATCAAAGGTATGTAAAATTAGGAAATCTCTGCATGGCCTCAAACATGCACCCCAGGCATGGTACATCAAAATTGATGAGTATCTCGTATAACATGGATTTGTTAGAAATCCATACGATCCTAATATTTACCTCAAAAAGCAAGGGGGGAGATTGTGATTGTCATTTTCTATGTCAATGATCTAGTCATCATTGGTAGTTCAGTGATGATGATTGGTGCAATGAAGAAAGATATTAATCGATCGTTCGACATGGCAGATCTCGGGCTGATGCATTATTGTCTTGGATTAGAAGTATGTCAGAAAGAGAATCACATTTTTGTTTCTCAGATGAAATATACCAAAAAAATGCTCAAGAAATTCAGGATGATGGATTACACACTAATTACTACACATATGGAGAATAGATTGCAGTTATCTCGTTTAGATCCATCTCCCATGGTAAATACCACTCTCTATCGGCAGTTGATTAGGAGTCTCATTTACCTGACCTACACTAGACCAGATATTAGCTTTGCAGTGAGCTATCTATCCAGGTTCATGCAGGAACCCAAATTTTGTCATTGGAAAGTAGCAAGGCACATTTTGAGATATCTTAAAGGATCAGTGGATCTTAGTCTAGAATACAAGAAGAATGACAACTTCTTCTTGTCAGGATATTCAGATTCTGATCATGCAGGCAACATTGATGACGGAAAATCCACTTCAGGGTTTGTACTCTTTATGGGATCTGGACCAATATCATGGTGAAGCAAGAAACAACATTTTGTTTATCACTCTTCCATAGAATCCGAGTATCGTTCTGTAGGAGAAGCAATTTGTGAATCAATTTAGCTACGTCACATACTGGAAGGACTTGGAATATCATAGGATAAAATGACCACCATGTATGTTGACAATGAAGATGTTCTCAAACTTGTTCGTAATCTTGTTTTTCATGAAAGAACAAAACATATTAAGGTACAAGTACATTTCATATGCGAACATGTCTTGAAGCACAATATATAGCTTAAATTTTGTCCAACAGCTGAACAACGAACAAATATCTTGACAAAGTCACTTGCATGTGACAAGTTCGAGATGTTTGAAGAGTTCATCTCCTCATCCCTTGAGGAAATGCAAAATTAAGGGGGGGGGGGGAATGTTAGGTAAAATATATTTCCCTATAGTTAATTTTTCTTTAACTATAATAATTGGGTATTTATTATTAATTGTAATATGGTTATATTTATATAACCAACTATTTTGTTTTATTCAGCATATGGGAGTTGTTGTATTGTTTTAACAATACTATTGCTTGTATTAGTTCACGGGTGTACCTGTGCAACATCCATTATTGTTTGTATCTAACTGTGCAATACATACATACATACATAAACACACACACACATACATATATTGTAGCCTACACCTGTGTATTTAAATGATTTCACATTAATAAAATTATATAGGCTTCCGTCCCTATTTTTGAAATTACAGGAGATGCTTATCGCATAATTCAATCCATTCCTGCAAGTCACCTAAGTACATGGTGAACAATACAAATACTCAAGACACACCATAAGTTAAGAAACAAAATTCTATCATCCTCCCCACTTGTGGACCTTGAAGAACTACTTAATCATGTTCATCACCACACTAAATGTTCAAATAAAACATGCCTGCATAGAAAGAAATCACAGTTGCAGTGTAGGTAAAATGTCCCCTGGGCCACGCAACCTACTTAGACCTTTATTCATTGAAAGTGATGAGAAAATTAAGTACCTCCCTTCGAGAAATTATGATGGATTGAACATCCACAACAAAACTACGATATCGATATGGAGAGAAAATGTCGATTGCCAACCAATATTTTCTCACCATGTAGTTCTTAAGTATATTGTAAAATATGCTTCAAAAGAAGAGCAACATTCAAAAACCTATCACCAAATGCTATCCAATTTTTCAAGAGATGCTAACACGGATTCTCCAGCACATATTAAAATCTGCAAAATGCTCATAAAAAATGTTATAGAACATGACATAAGCACATAGAGATAGAAACTTTAATACTTCATCTATATTCCTTCATTTACAAAATCAATTAGACCCTTTATCAACATCAATTACAAAACTAATAACTATCCCTCTAAATCAAATAAAATATATCGTTCGGTGTTCACATTGCATTGTACACATGCGATTGCTAGTATTATTATTTTTGGGTATTTAATGAATATTAATTACGCCAAAGGAATTCCCCCTATGGGAAAGGCATTTATAGAAATTCATGCCACTATGTTAAATTTGACATGTGAAATGACGATTACGATGACCTTTTTGACATTTTGTTGTTTTACATATAATACATTAATTAGTTATATTGGACATTGATGGGAATACTGGGGTTGAGACCTAATCCCAACAAGCATAAAAAATAAAACTGGATAAGGATGGAGAGAACAGATCACCACCATAATCACAATATAGCTACAAATATGAAGTGGATGTAACCACATATCTAATCATGAAATCACTATACTTCTCAGTTCACTCCAATCCAAATCCAAGTTCAAAATTTCCATTAATTTGTTGGGAGAACTGCATAGAGAGAATGCATTGTGAAGGATTTCTGATATTGGGAAATTAGTAATAAAAAATATTTCCATACCCCCCTCGACTCCTGATATTGTGATGATCATACATAGGATCACCATAATCAACAGGCTTGATATTGATACTTTCATTTTTGGCCCTATTTTCTTACTCTGCTCCAAATGAAACTTCATTTCTTGAATCATATTGCCTCTTATAATAAATTTGAGGGGCTAGTGACTATTGTCTTAGTGATTGTATATGGTTTTCATCCTCCTTGTCACCACATATGTAGTTATTATGAAACTTGAAATCTTTATAGCTGGAAACACCTTTCATGTCTCTAGTGGGTTGAACTCGAACACTTTGAAATTTCAAGGGCTCAGGTGTCAAATTATGGTCATCTGATTCTTAGAAAGAAATTGAATTTCTCCTAATTGGGTCCACTTTAGGCCTGTGATCGTCTTTAGGAACAAGAAGAGAGTCCCTAAGTGGCCACATTTCTCCTCTCCTTTGCTAATTCCTAGACATTGGCTGAGGCTCAACATCATCATCTGATATTGGGAGAGTATTATGTAATGGCCATAAATATCCTTTCTTCTAGGAGTTTCTTCTTAGTAGTGTAAAGTCCCTCAAATAAGTGAAGATACCACCTATTATTTCTGCTGCAAATTTGAAGAGATCCCAAATAAATTTCCCAAAATACATCCAACCAACATAAACATTTTTAGCTTGTCCCTCAACATGGATAAGTGAAGGTCTGTCTATCTTGACAGTATTGGGACTTTTTTTGGATGGCTTTTCCTGCCTTGCCTGCAAAAGACTTGAGATAAGAGGTCTTTGATATTAGAACCTACCCAATATCAAGTAAGTGCAAAAATGATGATACATGTAATAAATTTTACAACTCTCTTTCTTCATGTAGTTTTCTCAACCTACCGATCTCGAAACAAAGAGCTTCCAAATCCTTGTTGTTGAAGCAAGCCAAGAACATATCCTACTAATAGTGCACCAACAACCATAAGAATTCCTGCAAAATTTCACATGCCTTAGATAAACCAAGATTTATATGTCAATATAAGTCAATGGGCCAAAACCAAAGCCAAGATAGTCATAACACCAATATTATGTCAGGTTTAAGGATAGATTTTTGAATTTAAACCCTCTAAAACCTTTCTAACCATCACAAAAAGGCATAGAATTTATTGGAGAACTATCCACTCAAAATTTCTGTAGCTGGAAATAAGGATCATATATAGGAACTTGTAAATGACTAATTACATAAAGACATAGCTGCAGAAGGGCCTTGATGACATGGGCTTCATGGAGAGACACACACATAGATGTTAAAGAAGACACAAGTCTTCTTTCGAAGCGCTTACCAAAGAAGGATAAACAAACCCAACAATACATAAAATAGGAGCAGATTGTTACACCAATCAATACATAAAAGAGGAGATGCTTTACCATTTTTTCATTATAAGAGAGCAACCTCTGTATTGGTTTTTTATTTATTTTTTAATTCTTATGAGAAGGGGTTTAGGATATCTATTTCTCAATCCTAGAATAGGGATGGATTTGAGAACAAAATCATATTATTTACAATAATATGATGAAAACATAAAAGTAGTCTAGTTATTAGCAATTTCTATCATGAATTATTAGGTTATTGTTCTCTAATAGGACAGTTCATGTTATTTGTGCAGGTTACCAACCCAATGAAATGACACCAATCTCTGCAACAGGAAGGAAGATTTCAGATAAATGGAAAATCCTAATTTCTGATGCCTCAAGGGCCACTTTCTTCAAGCCTAGAGCCGTAGATGTCTCATACATTGAATTAATATTCCAACAATTCAAAAAAGCTTCTAGAAATTCAATTGACGCAGGAAATTTCCCATTCTATAATCATCTGCATGTATACCTAAGCTATCCTTTCAAGTTGAATTTGACCTTGCATTAATTACAATTTGTGTGGGTGGTTTGTTTCAAATGGGCTGTCCAAAATTACATTTTTAACTCAAGAATTATATCAATCTACATTAGGGTTATTTGGAGATTCTCCCTTTACACATATGTGCCTTTTTTAATATTTATCCAATTGTACCATATGTGCCTTTTTCTCAAGAGGCATTTAACCAACTCTTACATTTGTTTGAGAGTCTGTTTTAACTTCCTTTGGACTAAGCCACCAAGTGTATTTTTGCAAGGTTGCCTTATATTTTTATTTATAGAGAAATCTCAGAGGTTTCAATTTTAGATCATGATTGTAAATTGTAAATAACTTTAATCATCTCAAGTTTGAACTTGGGAGGTCGCTATGATTGGTGGTATCTTGTGTTGGCTCTTTGGTATTTCTAAAATATTGGATGAAAATTTCTTCTTTTCCATATCATTTATAATATAGAATCTATTGTTTTACAAAAATTTTGAAGCCTTGCATTGACAATCTAGGGTGGAGTATCAACCATCCCAAAGAAGTTATATGCCCAAAGATGGTTTGTTCATTTCAATTGGATTATCAACATTCTTGTCTACTCCTCATTTCATGTTTTGTTTTTTGATTTCCTCTACCTCAACCATCAATCATCTACCAACTTCAATCTCTTTGGTCTAATTGATTGAGTTGTTCTCTAACCTTTTGTGGAGAACACATTTATGGAGATTTATCGTCTTATAATTGGTAGACTCTCTCATAGTAACATTTCCAAATTCCAACCTCTTACAACATCATGACACAAGAGCATTTGGTTTGATCTGTGGTGCAAAGATGTTAAGTGTAAAGAAGAGTTGATCTTGATGGAAACCTTAAAAAACACAAAATTTTCTACTCATTTTTATAAAAGCTTTAATGCATTTTCTTTTCCACCTTAATAAATTTATGAAAAGCATCACTTAATAGTTAGATTTATTCGGGTGAATTTATTTTAAAATCATATATATTAATAACATATATTATCCACTCCCTTAATTTTTTAAAGATAGATTCTTTTAATAATTAGATATTTTCTTGTAACTGTTGTCAACCATAACTCCTCTCATAACAAATGAGGATACAATACCTTCCCATCACCTTCACTTCACAAAAATCAACGACATACCTGCAAGCACTATTGGTTCTTCTGTTGATTTGATTGGGATTGTTCTTGCAATGTCACCATGCTCAACTATTCATAGGCATGACCAGTCTGAAAGAAAGAGAAGAACTCTACAATTAAAGGACATGTCAAGATTCAATGTCACTGTCACTTTGTGGAGACAACACTTAGATGAGATAAAAAAATAAATTGAAGCAAAGAAATTTATGGGCCATGGTTACTGCAAAAAACACAAATATTAGCATGGAATTTTTTTCACACAGCAGGTCCTCTTCAAAAAGGTGACAAACAATGCAAGAAAAAAGTGCAAGAGCATAGAAATGGTTCATGGTTATGTTTGAGTTACAACGTACAAGTTTAGAACTATTATTATAGATATGCACCCAAGATTGATCTAAAGGACCCAATAGGGGAAATCCAATGAATTACTGCTTTTGATGAGATGGCTGAGTTAGTCATGGGTGTTGCAGCTAGCGACCTCCACCTATTATCAATAGACAAAGATGCGAATAGTAAAATTACAAGCAATGTCATCGGCAAAGAATATTGCTTTACACTCTCCCTGAAAAAAGAGACATACCGAGTAATCAACAAATTGAAATGTGTCATCCTCAGTTTAAAGAAAGTGGATGGAAGTGCATCTTCTCTATAACCTTGTTGACGAAAATATTTCTACTGTACCCGTCCCCCTCAAACTTTACACCCTCACCCATCCCTTTCTATACTTTGAACTATCAATGCTACGTTAGTTATTTCATATCTATGTTTCCCTCTTTTTCCCTACTTCAAAATAAAATTGTTGTATTTCGTTTGACATTGACATACTATTGTCTCCTACTACTATGTGGATTGAAAGTACTATTAAGAAAATAAATGAATATTACTTGCACTTTTGTTATGTATGTATTTGCTTGCTTGTAGACTATGTGAACGCACGATATCTTTCCATATAACTATTATTATTTTCCTTCAACAACAAATGCAGTATTTTTATTCTCTAAATTTTACCTCTTGCGTGTAGTTCCCATTGGAACTCCACATGCATTTCAATTGTATATAGTTTATTGATTTTGACTATTTCTACATTTGTATGTCATAAACAATGCATCGTTCCTTGCTGACTCACATGTATTTTTTTCAATAGGTGGTACTCCATAAGTCAGTGACTTCTCAATCATGTTGAATCCTACGAAACGATCTTGACAAAGAGAGAACTACGCAAAAAATAAAGTTCACATAAATACTGAACAACAACGTCATCTCCTAGAGTGTAGAATAACATAAATCTCTAATATTCGTCAACTTACATACACTAATAACCTACAATTCCATGACATTCCAATCTTGCCATCAAATTCAACTACTGAAGGATTTCCAACCAACATTCCACAAGTAACTTCCATGGAAACAATTTTGCGCGACCATACCAATTCCTTCCGTACGAACTCATCTTTGCTAACTATTGCCACGTCTTCCCATGATATAATATCTGCATATGTCCATAAGTCTTCATGTATTCATGTTTAGTTCAAATAAACTACTAGGCAAAAAGCTACCACTCATAACATAAGATTTGCAAATGTATATGTACAAATTTGTAACAAGTTTGAAATGTAGAGATATAACCTTTAAATGAAGTGGTTCATCTATATTTCTATACTTACAAAATCAATCACACCCCTTATCAACGTCAACTACGAAAGTAATTAACTATCCAAAACAATATCAAATATATTCATGTTTAGTGCAAATAAACCACTCATGATATAAAATCTCCACATGTACGAAAGTCTTCATGTATTTATGTTTAGTTCAAATAAACTACTCTGCATAACACGACCACTCATGATATAAAATTTTCAAAAAAAATGCCCATAAAACACTACCACTCATGATATAAAATCTGCACATGTACGGAAGTCTTCATGTATTCATGTTAAGTTTAAACAACCTACTCCACAAAACGCAACCACTCGTGATATAAGATTTGCAAATGTATATGTACGAATTTGTAACAAGTTTTAAATGTAGACATAACCTTTAAATGAAGTAGTTCATCTATATTTCTACACTTACAAAATCAATCACACCCCTTATCAACATCAACTACAAAAGAAATAATTATCCCTCTAAATCAAATAACATATACCATTCTGCGTTCACATTGCATTGTACACAAACGATTGCTAGTATATAAATTCAATCAAATCATTCAACTTTAAGATTCAATGTATTGACACGAAAAATAAATCTAACTAATATTTACAAAAACAATTTCATGGGTTTTATAAATGATCATATTTATATTAAATCAATCTAACTTATTGTATTTTTAAATTAATTGATTGTAGATCTGAACCCAAATTACTAGTGTACAAATGTATATAATTAATCATCATATTTTGTTGTAATTTTTAGTTTTATCATGTTAAAAAAGACTTCTTCCCCATTTTTTCTATCTTTCTCAAAATTAATTCAAATCTAATTAACAATATAGTTTTTCAATCTTAAAATAAATGAAATTGGTTCAAATTTCCATCCAAAAGTGCTTTGGAGATAAATATTTTTAATAAGAAAGCATCAATATATTAACAAAGAGTAATATATAGTTACAAATAACTCACTTGAAGAGATGACTTCCAAACTTCCCCAACTAATAAATTTAATAATTGTAATTAACAAAAAAGAGTTGAAATATAAAATATTTTTTGTAGCTTAGTTTTTGCTCTTTTCGATTTTATTTTTAAATTTGTAAAAAGAATTTTTCTTTTCTCTTCTCAATTTTATTTCCGACATATTTTACATAAATTTATCTAAAAATATGTATGTTGATTTATTCATTTTAACTATTTCATTTTATAATAATATAATTATAAATCTATTTAATTAATTGATTTTTCCCTATATATTGAATGAAATAACAATATAATGATGATGTTTAATAAGTTATGACAATCAATTCATAATGAAAGAGTTATGAACAAACTATCGAAATGAATACGAAATGAAAAACTCCACACACACACACACACACACACACACACACACACACACACATGCCTAGAGATATCTCTCTTTATTCAAAACAAGCTACTTTATACCTATATAATAGAGAATATGAAAAACTACTGAAAATAAAATATTAAGGGTTTCTGGTGGGAACCAATAGATCATCTTACGTGGATACCATTCTTATGCACCATAGGAAAGGATTAAAAAATAGTAAAGTGGAAAAAATATGAAATCTATCATATTATTAATATTATTTTTACTTAGTGCTCTTTGTTGGGGTCATATATCCTAGCTTGTTGAATTGATTTGCCAATCGTGTGATCCATTGGAAAGGTGTCATATGGTATGAAGCCCAAAAATGCCTCGAAGACTCTTGAAAATGAAAAATACTATAAGTTGCCAAAAACTACTAATTTTTTTGAGAATTTCTAAAAATAATTTTACATAAATCTTGTTTTGGATCATCCATTCCTCCTTAAGAAGAAATTGGCCCCACTACTCCTAAATTTTTGACCCAATGCTGAAGTGACTTCTCAATCTAGCTTTTTGTGAACCACTTCCCTTAGTGTGCCATCTGCCTTACCTTCACTACTAAATAGAGTGTGTTTTGTTGATGCTTCATGTCCTTAACCAAACTATGACTAATTTTATCGAAGTTCGTTAGTGTCACACAACCTGGGTTTGAATTTGCACTCTACAACTATTCATTAGTGTTTGATGTGTCTAAGAGTGGATGAAAGTATGGGTAGAACAACTCAACATTGAAAACTAGACGTAACTTGAGGTAGGGTGGGGATTAAGCTCAAATGCATTCTCATCAAAAAATTTAGTGATGGTGTATGAAAAATATAGTAGAGGTTTGATTTTTTTGTATGAACCCTTAAATCTCTCTACTTGCATATGTATTCAAACCTTATCCCCCACCTAGAATTGATGAGGAACATGGTGGGCATCATGACACTGCTTATACTTCTAACTAGTTTGCTCTAGAATCTCGTGAACCTGTTGTTAAATGTGTTGAATTTGTTTAACAAATTTGTTTTCATTATCCACTTCTTTTTGCATGTGGGAAAATTCTTCTTCCAACATAAAGAAAAATGTTACATCAATAGGAGCCAATGGCTGGAATCCAAGACATACCTAAAATGATCTATGTCCCATGGATCTATGAAGAGCTCAATTGTAGCTATGTTGAACATACAAAAGAATTTCATCCCATGTGTGTGGATGTTTGGAGTTATACATTTGAATAATATTTTTCTTGAAGGCTAAGATGTGTACCTACTAATATCACCGAATTGAAGCTTGGTATCTCAACAACAACAATGAGAATGACTCCAACATGTGGGACACTTGGCTCATCGAGGAAGACCTCTAGAGAAGGATGGATTCCTATCCTAAATACTATATGATACTACTAATATTCTCTAATCTACCAATTATAGGAGAAAATGGATGAGAAAACATGAAATAAAAAACATGGTGATGCACCAAGAAAAAATGGGATCACCCTCCCTATATGAGTTAGCAAGTGAGTGGATAAAATATAGACTCATAGGGTAAATATGATCCACAACCAGACCAACATATAAATGTAACTCTCACTCTCAACATTTATAGATACTGTGAATAAAAACCTTATAAATGTCACACACAATAAACCATGAAGATAACATAGAGGTACAATACAATCAACACATAAAAATGGAAGATATGAGCCATAATCATAAATATGTTAAAATCTAGAGTATAATCGATCTACTATTAACATAATCCAAGTTTTTCATACATTTACAAATCTTAAAATCAAAGGTCAGAGGAAATTAGAACACTCAACACCCAAAAGAGTAGAGTAACCTTGCTTTCAAGGAAGAGGAACCATTTTTACGATATAGAAAAATAAGAGAGAAGGGGGGAGGAGAAAAAGAGAGAACATGGGGGTGTAGAATATGCTAAAGAATATCTCTTCCTCTCATCCTTATCTCTTCACACAACTCATAAAGGTTTAAAAATATGTCTAACTAGAATGATCTTCCCAAAACAACTTGTAGACATGAAATCACACACTTACTATTTACATTACACATCTAAGTAGGTCATTATATACATGATTTCTATGTAAGAGAACTAGACATTAACAACACTTGTTTTACTTTTACATTGCTTTATCCTTTTTATACTTCTATCATTTTATTTTATGAAATAAATACTTTACTTTTGGACATTGGACAACATATGACCCAATTTAGTATTTTCCATTCTATCCTCTGAGCATCTTGGAGAATACTGCCCATTAGGGAAAATATTTCCCAGATGCTACTCTCCCCTTTGGGTGCTTCTGTCATTTTCCCTCCTTTTATCAAACTTGAAATGCCAAATCGACTATTATCTTTTCTAAATTACTACTTATCACTTTGGGTCGACCTTTTTAGTTGTTAATGACAAAATTAAAACAAGGCAATCATATATATACATGATTTACTCACTATTATTAGGGGCTAGGAAATTTGGGCTATTTCTTCCTATCTACTACTTGAGCAAAGAGAAACATTCAAGGATTACATTTTGGGCTACATTATTCACTGCACAGGAGGGGTTATTTCTCAATTCCATATCACATATTCATCTTGGGGGAAAAATAGTTTTAGCCCGCAATCTTAGTACGAATGACACAAGGGAAATCTTAGTATGAAATGTAGTACAACACTCAGTGACAATCACATTGGGGTGACCGTTGAGGTCATCCTAACTCAAGCATATTCATTCTTTGTTTCATCTAATGTTTGCTTGAGCATTGTGTAGGTAGCTAGTGCTTGTTTTGTAGGTTCAGGTGTGACAAGAAAACCCTATAGAGAAGATAGAGTGGCAAAGAGTGAAAGTAAGAAGACAAGTTCAGATCCTAAAAATATCAGAAGTAGAGCATTTTCTAGGACACTAACACCTAGTTTAGACACTAGCGCCCAGATGGTCATGTCCTTCTCTTGGCGGTTCATATTTAAAGGAGTATCAGATTCCATTTTTCTAGACAAAGCATACTCAGTCCAGATCCAACATGTTCCACTCAGTTTCTAACCCATAATGAACCAAGCTATCTAGATACAAGCTAAGTCATTCTTATCTCACAATTTATTACACTTACTTGTATTTTTACATGATAGGTATTTCTTGTTACTGTTATATCTCTTTGATCTCATTCCTCTGATAAGATTTAAATTTCAGTTAAATCATCTAGTGAAATCAATCCTTACATTTTATTTATAAGATATATTCTTCTCCAAGCCTAAACTCTAGTTGCATTAGGTTTTATATATGCATCCTATCTTTAGATTGACACCTGATTTTTATTTATCATCTACCATAAATCTGATTTGTAAATTTTTTCCTAGGGTTTCATGGTTGGTTCTACCTTTTGGGTCACTTTCTAGGGATCCTAATTTTCAAATCACCTATTGTTTCATATCTAGAGCATGCCAAATCTATTTTCAAATTACTTTAAGGTTGTTTTTTATTTTTACATATTTAACAAAAAACTCTTTTTGTTTGCCATAATGTTTAGCACAATTTTTATAAATTCAAAATTACAATTTTTGGTAATTACGACATAATTCAAAAAATACACACTTTGGAGAAAATCCATTGGAGGTTTTTATTTTACATACCCATACTCAAAAAATGTTTTTTTTTTGTATAATTCAAATTCTATTTCAAGATATGGCTGTTTTATTCATTTGGCAACAATCAATTTTTGATCAACATCACTTTCAAAACAAATCTATTTGTTTGTTTGGCTTGCTTGTGCAAATTATTTTTATGGCTTGCCATATAATTGATGACAACGCTTCTCCATTGTATATTCAAGATAAAATTCGTAATGTGCTTCTTAATCACGCTTTAGTATATAATGGATATGGTTTTAATGTATACAACATTTCCTTTCTCCATCAAATAGGACTTTCAACTGTTGATCTAACTCCATCTACCCTATGTATACGTGGCTTTAATAACACACCTAAACAAGTGATGGGAGAAATCACTCTACCCATTACTATAGGCCCTTTCATTCTTAATGTTATATGTCATGTTATGCCTAATAATCTCAACTACAATATCCTTCTAGGTCATCCTTGGTTACATATTATGCATGTAACTCTTTTTGCCCATGCCCTTTCCAAACCTTCTTCCATGGATAATGTTAAAATAAATTCCACATCCCATGTTGCTAATATTTTTTATATCCCTCTCATACATGATAATGAAGTTACTACTTACATTGCACATCATTTTTCTCCTATGATGGACTACAATCCTACTAGTTTACATGATGGAATTTTTGTTGGCAACCATGATACTCCTCACACTATGTCTCATTCGCATCCACCTGATGCTCGATCTCTAATGCACACTACTGTATAATTAACTATATTTAGATCTTTTTCCCATATGATGGTTTCTATATATACGATAGCTAAGGTGTTGGGAGACACTCATACCCCCCTTCACACTTTTACCATAACCATGAATTTCAAATATATTACTTAGCACAACTTTCGATGCATTTCTAATGATCATATGATTACTGATTCCAATGTTACATCACTCTCCACACATTCCTCATCACAAGTTATAACACAATGTGATGATTTGATAATGGTTCCTAATGCTCTCACTTTCCAAGCTTCTATGCATGACTCATTTACCATGGCTACACCTCATATTTTTACGTACATGGGGGAAAGCAATTCCCTTCTTTCCACATTTATGTCTTTGGTTATAGGGGTTAGTTTATACAAATTCAATGCTTCCAATCTTCCCAAATTACACCTATTTATGAAGAGTCTTGTGTCTCTCCCTCCATTGTTTGTGGTTGATACTAATGAACCTCATAACACTATATATGTTACACCTATTTTGACTCACACATTGATACATATGTTTGCACTTAATTTTTCCATTATTTCCAACAAGCCCAATGTTCCACCTATTCTATTTTCTCCTAATAGAAACCCTATTATTGTTTATACACTTCCTAATCATGCAATTAGAATCTTGGACTCTATATGGCTCTCCCCTCACTATATGTTGACATTGTTCTATGGTAGTTCTTGTGTTACCCTTGCTACTCGATGATGCACTCTTGTTTTAGGTTCAAACATGATTGTTGAGGGAAAAATTACCTACATGGAACTTACTTTGCACACATACACTGAGGGAAACTTTTCTCCCCCTAGTCACACTACGCCATATTCTAATAATCCAAAAACATTCAAATAATTGCAAAAATTCAAAAATGCTAGCTTAGATCTTGATTGGATGTATCCTTGTGTGCTTCTACTATTCCAAGTTGTATGTTACTTACCATGTTACTTAGATTCATAGTATGCTCTATCCTTTTTCCATACACGCATGCATGTTTGCATGGTAATTTCAGGTGAATGCAGGTTACTTACATGTTATCACATGATGTATGATGCTTTACATTTTTCTCTACTAGTCCCATTGAGGCTCTTGGGGGAATCTACCTTTACATAATCTTCCATATTCAAGTGATATCATTACACAATCTATTGCATTCCCTCCTATTTCCATTTGTACACATTGTGGTATACTATCAATTATTTTCTAACATGCCAAGAGGTGCTTCACGTGCATCATTTGTCTTCTAGGCCTATTTCCAACCATGGTTATCTGATTTGATTGTATCTTGTCTATGTTTGTGTCTTGAATGTTATTGTTTTGGGGCTATGCCCTATGCTTGATTACTTTTTTTCATGTATTTCCTAAAAGGATTTGAGTGTCTTATGACATCCTGAGTGGTGTCCCATGTATTCAACTATCCACTCATTGTGTCTTTTTCCATCTTATTGTGTGTTTTTACTAGTTTATATTACATCATGTCATGTTTGTTTGCCGCCAACACTTTTTGCTAGATTTTACCACTATTTTACATGAGCCATGGTTGTTACCATGCACATTCCCTAGTCCCCATGTGGGAGTTCTATTTTAGATGTACACATTAGTTTTAACTTTCCTTGTTTGGGTGATGCTCACATTCGTTTATCACGTACCACAAATGAGTGGGGGCAATCATCAAGTGATTATTTCACCCTCCCAACAATTCAAAAACTAATAAATATTTGTACACAAAGATTCTGAATAAACAAGATGAAAAAAATTAGTTAAGAATCATATTTGGGCCAAAAACACAAGAGGGACATAAGTTCCCAATACAAACATAAACGATAGGTGGTAATGTCCCATCTAGGTGGTTTTCTTGTAGGTAGAAATAGGTACCTTAAAGTTACAATAGGTTTTTAGTGATAGGATTTTCCAAAATTCAATATCAGATAATCAGTTATGGTTATAATCCGTCACAACATGAACATAATTAGCGGCAAGTCACATACTTTGAGAAAGGAATTTAATTAATATATTTTCTCGGTATCAAATAGTAGTCACTAAATCACGCACCTATTATATACATCTAGCCTCTAAATACTTCATTTATATACATGATTCTTAAGCAAGCGAACTAGTCATTAACAATACTTGTTTTGCATTGGCATCACTTTTATCTCTCTTATCTTTATTGTTTGTTTTTTATGGACTTACACCTTACAATTTTTCATACTAGACGACATCTTTCTTAGTCCCGATTCCACTATTTTATCTTTTTGGGCCCCTATATAGAACCACCCATTAAGTATAGGAATACTTAGGAACTACTGTTCCCTCTGGGTGCTTTTGTCCTCCTCCCTTTTTCAAATGTTACATCTTTCATGTCTTTGATCGACCTTTCACTTGTTAATGAAAAAATTTAATAAAAGGAATCATATATATAAATGTCTTATTTCACCTCATTAGGGGGAAAACATTTTCAAGAGGCATATACATATACAAAGAGATAATATTTTCTATCTATTACATCAAGAACTGCATTTTATGATTGTATACTTCACTGCATAAGAGGGATTATTCTGAATTCCATACCACACATTTTACATTGGGATAAAGTAGTTGTAGCTCATTGTTCTTTGTGCAAATGGAACTAGGGAATCCTAGCTCAAGGGACACTATTCCAATCACATACTCTCTCTCTCTCTCTCTCTCTCTCTCTCTCTCTCACACACACACACACACACACACACACACACACACACACACACACTAGAACTACATTGATTTTGAAATGTAGTTTAACACTTAGTGAAAATCACATTGGGGTGATTTCCAAGGTTAGTCCGACTCAAGAATATGCATGATTTATTCTTCTAATGTGCATTTGAGTATTGTGCAGGTAGCTAGGGTTTCTTTTGCAGGTACAAGTGTGACAGAGAAAAAGTGTAGTAAAATTGACATGACCTACAATGAACAAGAAGCAAAAACAAGTGACACAGAAAGAACCAAGATCGAAGCTATTTTCCAAACATTAGCACCTAAAATAGACGTTAATGCCCAAATGACTCCAACCTCTCCTCGATGCTCCTATCCCTAAGATCGTCACATTCCAAAAGTAGAAACATAACTTACACATTCCAAAATATACCTTTCCAACTTATTCGTCAGTCTAGACCTACAATGACAAGCTGAGTCGTCTTTATCTCATATCTTTCACTCTTGCTTATATTTTTATATCTAGATCTTGCTTGAATATTGTTATATTTATCTGATCAGTAGTCTCCCTACATAGATTTAAATTTTATTAAATCATTTGGTGAAGCCACTCCTTACATTCCCATTATTGGATCTTTCATGGCTTCCCATATCTTTGATTCCAATACTCCCCATTCTATATCTAGGTTCAAATTTGTAATTTCCTTGTTAAGTGCGTCCTAGTTGATCTTGGAACTCATCTTAATGCATGAAATCTTTCCTTTCTCCATCAAATAGGACTTTGTGCTACTCATCTCAATCCATCTACTCTTTGTTTTCATGGCTTTGAAAATACACCCAAAAAAGTATTGGGCACAATATCTCTTTCCCTTTCTATGGGATATTAGGCTCTTGTTGTTGCTAGAACATAATATTAAGTGTTTATAATATTTAGTTTATAATTAAATGATATAGAATATAGTTTATTCTTTAATATTTAATATGAACTATATATTAGGTTTCATTATTTATTAATTAACTAATTATTAAATCGGGGTGTTCCCCATCACTTAATGGCTATAACCCTTCAGGTTATTTAAATATGGCAGTATTTCATATTCGGATATAGTATTTACTCTGGGTTAAAAACATGGAGCAGGAGTGAGGAAGGAAGTTTTGGATTGGTAAAACGTTTCTCAATAAAATGGAAAATTCTTCATGATTTTTTAATCCATTGGGGTTTTCTACGTTATATTTCGTGTTGTGTGTTATTGTGTTAATTATTTTACCTTTCTTAATGTTTTAATGTTTTATTGATTAATTTATTATGTTATACAATTATTAATGTCTCAGTCCTAATATGGTACTAGAGTGGTTAGGTATTGGCTAATAATTTACTTAATCAAAAGTCATGTCCATTGGGTAGTTGGTTAGGAATTTATTTGACCCCCCTACCCTCTCCAGGACATGTTAATGTTTTTAGAGATATGTGTGTGCATAGGTGAAAGGTGATTGCATTTCTTCTAGCATGTGAAAATATTTTACAATACCAGGTGATATCATTTATCGTTTGAAATATTTTCTATGGTTCATATAGTTTTCATGTGCATGATCAAAATTATTCAAAGGTAAAAAACACATGTTAAATTCAAAGAAGAGGAGGCAAGCTCCATGGAAATAGGCTTTCAATTTTTCTGATTGGGAGCGTGAAAAATATTGTCCCCTCTATAAATTTGTGTATTCCCTAGTAATTTTTGGTATAATTTTTAAAATTATTTTTCCCATATCATTTTGGCCCGTTTTAAGGGTTTATTCCATATTTTTATAAATCATATTCTATAGTTTAAAACTATACTTTTTATAAATTATGATTTATAAAAATATAAATATAAATATAAAACTATATAGTTTATATAAAACTATCCTAATCCTATAGTTTATATTATAAACTATACAAATTAACCTATTAGGCGAACCATTTACCATTATATATAGTTTTAACTATTATCTAAGGGGGTCACCCCTTCTAACCCCCCCTCTCACATATCGCCACTTGGCGGGCTCTGCACACCTACACCTCTCTCCCTATCTCCGCCCCCACATGGCCTTTCCTGCTCCACTACCACCAAACATAGCCACGTGCATGTCTTTGTGTATTTTTTGCTTGTTTTATTTATCCCAGATTGGGATGGTGTGGGTAAATAGAAGGCTTTATAAGCCTTTGGGGATTGAATTAACCCTATGGCTGCAACCACTTCTTAATGATTTTTTCTGTCGTTCAATATATGCCCCCCGAGTTAGATTGGGCCACGTCGAGCTGATTAAGATGCCAAGTGGTAAGGAATTGGGTGGTGCTATATTACGTTGGTAGTGTTATATAAAATGGCTGCTGAGTTGGCTCGGTGGCCATGTGGAATGCCATTATTACATTGGCTTGGTTGAAATTATATAATGTGGTTCAATGGCAGGTTAGTTGAAATCTCATAAACATTGATTAAATTGGCTCAGTGATATATATATATATATATATATATATATATATATATATATAAACTCGCAAAGTTGGTTAAACTAACTCGGTCACGTTGATAGAAATTTTAAACATATAAAGGAACAAGAGCTCTAATTTTTTTATATAAATTATTATTATTTTTTGTTAATATAATGAGTTCAATTAAGGATAATATTTTTTTGAAATTTTTATTTTTTGTGACATGACGATTATATAGAAAAACTAAAAAAAAAATCACTCTCATTTCGATTTAATTTTAATATCATACTAATACATTCGTGTATAGATTGTATGCTTGATAGGACCTCTTTTTTCGATGTAAAATCATTAATTTTTGATTGCAAGGATTAAATAATGATAGGGGATTTTTATTAACCTTAATTTTTTAATCCTCATTAATTATTTAATTTTATTTACGTTTTTTCCTACAAATGTGCAACAAGGAAATTAACAATTTCCGAGCATGACAACTATACTCCTGTGCTAATTTTTTCAAGTCTTACCATTCCAAGACACCACGGGTTTGCCCAATTAGTGCAAGTGACTTCCGATTTAATGTTATATCATCCCCCTAGGTGATTTAGGAAATTCCATTCATTCCCCCTAGGTGATTTTAGGTGTTCATTAAAAGTTGCAAGCTTCAGGAAGTTGTGGCAGGGGCTATCACTGGCTTTCCTAGGAATGGAGCAACCCCATGGAGCATAACATAAAAGCCAAACAAAAAACATAGGTAATTCAAAGGCCTTGGGACATCATGGAAGTGATTCAGGAAGATTATAGAAGGACTTAGAAAAGCTGGGGCAGTTTCACCAAAATTAGGGTTCATAGGATTAGGTAGTGCACAGGCTAAAACAACTGTTGAACTTCCAAAGGTGATTTAGGGAGCTCCAGATGGAGTTAGGAGTAAAACAAAACATCTTCAGCAAGGGAATAAAAAACCCTACAAGATGGTGAATTTTTTTTTCACAAAACTATGTCGCATTAGGTCTGAAAGTATTTTTCCTCATGCACACGTGGAATACCAAATAAAACCTCTGCATTTTAAGGGATCAAATGGATGAATCAAGACCTAATAACCCCACCATTGGATTAAAATCATCATTTAAAGTCAAGATCATATAATATTTCATCAAAAACATCCATCAAGAGCTCAAGTTATTTCCGTTTCAAGTTGTCCTCTTGGAGCGAGTTTCGGAGTTAGTCAAATTTTAGGAGGACACGTGTTAGCTCCAAGAGACTGGAGGGATTTTGTGTCCCTCACGTACATCAAGGTCAGGGAACTAAATCATGGAAAAATGTTCCCAACCCCCACATGACCTCTGGATCCTTATGTAACCTCCAGGATAGTCAGTTCAGCCCCCTGGTGCTTGCGGTAACTCAAAGCCTCAACTGTCCGATCACTGCCACGTGTCATCACTTGGAGCACCGTGGAATTTTATGTCCCTCATGTCCCTCATAGGTCAAGGACATTAAACATGGAAAAATGTGCCCATCCCCTAAGAATACTTTTGGTCACCCATAGAACCAACTTCCTGCCCCTTAGTGCTTTAAAGCCAATTTTTTTAGCCTTCATTCCCTGCCGTCAGATCTCCACCACGTGTCATCGGCTTGCTTGCCGTGGAATTTGATGTACCTCATGTACATTTGAGGTGAGGTACATTAGGGACATGAAAATAAACCCAACTCAAACTCAAAAATTTGAAAATGTTTCTAGCTATTTGCCGCTTCTTGCTACTTCTCACTACTAGAAGAAAATTTGTAAAGAACACCTTAGTCCACCATTGTTGCTCTAAACCAACTCTACCATAGAAAAATAAACTTCCACTCCATAAATATGCACATGTTTCAAAGAAAATACTGATCGAAAGATTGAGAGGAATTAAGAATGAAAGAGAAGAATGAAGGAATTGTTCAGAAACCTCCATTGCCATGAGACGAAGATTCAAACATGTCTTGCAAGCTAGTGCACGAAACGAAGAACCATATATTGCTGAGTTATTCACTCTAAAAGGCCATTAAAAAATCACCTTCAAACCTCCCATTCACAGGAAGGAATGCTTACAACAAAGAAATCTCACTTTCAGATCCACAAAGAACAAAGCTCAATTTCTCGTCAAATCGGCAACCAGATCGAAGAGAAATTTCACCAATGAGAAAAGAAGCAAAAACCTATTGCAATTGAGTTGATTTCATCGCAAATGGAGAAAAAAATAGACCTAAAAATTTTAAGCTCCATTAATGGCCACCATGACACAGTAGTGGAAAATATCAGTGAGCTACCTCTCCACTTCTCAAGGTTCTAGTTAGTGAAATCATGCAAACATTGGAGGGAATAATCGTTGAAAAAATTATTTTTGCTGTGAACTAGTTTTTGCACCATGAAGTCCCTATTTTTTAGGGATATGGAGGACTAATTTTTCATCAATTTTGTTCCCTGTCACATGAAGAACATATGTGAAAAATTCAGCGAGCTACCTCTTAACTTCTCAGGGTTCCAGTAGGTGAAATCACACGAAAATTGGAGGGAATGATCGTTGAAAAATCTAGTTTCACGTAAACTAGTTTTCATGCCATAAAGTACCTATTTTTTAGGGATATATAGGGTTGTGTTTTTTTTTCAGTATTCTACCCCCGCAGATGAAAATATCATTTTACCACTTGTTCAGATGAAGGAATTACTCAAAATGAGGAGCGTGGAATCCTATAATAAGACCTAGAATTTCAAAGCCTATTTCATCACAATATGACATCTGTGGTGCACTTAATAAAAATATCATGCCTTCCTACATATGGGTATGTTGCTTTGGGTAAGCCACCATTTGAAGAGGTTATGAATAAGGTAGTGAACACATAGGGAGTATCGTAAACTAAGTCATCAAAAAGGTCATCTCGGCACATAATCGACACATACTAACAATAGTAAGTGGTTCAACAAGCCCCTACTATAAATAACCAGTTGGTCCAAAAGGTGAGAGGAATATAGTAAGAAGAAATAATTCAAGCTATCATAGCCGATTGATGTTGGGAAAAGCTAAACTACAACACTTACTAAAAATAGTAAGTTTCCCCATCTGTACTTACTAAAAATAGCAGGTTTTTCTCAAAGGGAAAGTTTGGCACAATGGGACATAAAGGGATGATCATTCAAGTCAACATCATCATTTTGGATCATCCATGGGAGTTGTGATCATAGGGAATTTGAGATCCATATCAAGGAACTAGACAATGCTTTTCGACACTCACTACATAGTTCAGGTCACAGGTATATCATACGTAGGTTGGGAGTTACAGTCATCAGTGGAACAATTCATTCACCTTGGAAAGAATTCATGACATAATTTGAAGGAGTTTCTTAGGGTGAAAGGATTTCGAAGATTCAGAGTCTCACTGCACTTGAGTTTTCATTCAACAAGGATCTACAGACTTCATTAGGGGAGACATCCTTTCTTTTCCTCCTCCTTCCCCCCAACATTCTCTCTCCTCTATGTTCTAATTTTGCGTTGAGGGTTTGCACTTTTGGATATGTCTTAAAGTGACTTTAGAGACATGATGTAAAATTTAACTCACCTTATTCTTTATAAAAGGGACTTAATATTCGAATAGGCATATGAATAGTCTAAAGTCAAAATGAGGAATATGAAATAGCATCAAGAAGACGAGGAGTCAAGTTTAGCACTATAAATTGTAATGAGATCTTCATTCCAAGGGGTTCTAATTCTAAAATTCTTCTAGCTGGTTGTATTCTTATAAGTTTATGATAGATATTTTTCTCACTTGTGAGTAAAAAGAGTTAGCCACTTTTCCCCTATTCTTAATGTCTTCCATTCTCATACTATGTACAATTTCTTCTTGAGAATCAATACAAGAAGAAGGAGTTTTGAGCCTTTTTGACTAAGGGGTTTACTAATACTTTGTGTTCATTAAATTCTAATTGGTCTTCTTGTTGTTTGCAATATTGTTTCTTCCTAATTTTAGTGCATGTGATGAAATTTCTAACTAGTGTGTGCAAGAATATGATTTTCTACTTGCAACATTATTTCTCCTACCTCTTTTCTTACTCCCCTTTTCCACTCTTTAGATAAAGTCTTCCCTAGCAAGAGATTACTAGCTTTTTTAGAGGGTTAGTGAAGTGCCCATGTTGGATCCCCAACCATAAGGCCGCTAGGAAAATCCACCTTCACTCATGTATACATATACGACAGCTGCAACGGTTAAGTAGAGGGAATTAGATTCCCAAAGCGTTGGCAAGATATCCACAATTTTGTCCACCCAAAAAATTTCTCGCCAACAGTTTTTGGTGTCCATTGTGGGGCAGATTTAGTAGCATTTGTACCATAAATACAACCACAAGGTCTTAAAATCAAAACAAAAAAATTAGATTTCAAAGGAAAATCATTTTTTAAAGGCAACTTCATCAAGGAATGAACCCCTATCATGTTCATTTCCCGCATCATGAATAATTTTCCAGATTGGAGTGAAGTACCAATGAGTGACAATGCAAAAGAAGAAGAAGAAGATGTCTTTCTAGAAAAGAAAATCGTTGATTAGCCATGGTTCCAGAGTAGTGTTGATAAAGGAAAGAAGAAAGAACATGTCACTGATGAAGAGGAATGGATTCAAAGGAGACATAAGATAAGGTGTGAAGGTCAAGAATATGCCAAATTCTTACATGATATGAACGAGAAACTTGAAGTATCCCATAGCGAGGAAGAAGAAGAGGAGATTTTTCCTATAGAAGAAGATCTTGAAGATCATTTGTACTATATGGTTTTCATACCTGAAAGGTTCTTGAATGCCTTTGAAGAAAATCCTATCCTTGAGCCTTCCGATGAAGATAAAATCAATATTCAAGAAGATGAAGAAAGAAAAGATGGTGCAAGATCCACTGAAGAAGATTTTTGCAACCTTGTGCATCTCACTGCAAAATTGAGAACATTATCTTTCTTCCACCAATCAATAGATGACTTCCTCACATACGACAATGAATAAATGAATATGTTGAAAAAAGAATATGTGGAAAGTATTCAGAGAATAATAAAAGGAGATTCTGACCATGAAGTCTTTGATGAAATTTGGAGGTATTCTTTAGCTCTACATATAAGATATGAACATCTTGAAGCACCGCATCAAATTGAGGAAGAAGACAAGATGCCCCCTATGGAGGAAGACCCTGATGGCTGCCCATATTATGAGGTTCTCATTCCTGAAAGATTGTTGGATGCTTCTTAAGAAGATCTTATCTTGGAACCCTTTGATTAAATCCAAAGCAACGTCATGGGGGAAGAAGTAAAAGATATGAAGATAAAATCACCATTTAGCAATTCCATTTGGCTCGAGTCACAACCCATAGGGGGAATAATATATTCAATAAAGGAATATCCTTTCTACATAATGGATGATCCAATGCTCTCTGAAGACTCAATCAATGATGAAGAAGATGACCATTTCAAAGTAAGCATGGATGATCTATTTTCAAGTTTTGATCTTTTAATTAATGATGAAATGGAGAGATGTGAAGAAGTGCAAGAAATTCACCCGACATCATGGTCCGAAGATGATGAATTCAAGATGGTCATAGATCATATTCCCTCCTATTTTGATTCTTCAAGTGATGTAGAAATTTCGCATGACGAAATGGAGGAAGTCAAATAATCAAACTCTCTTCCCGATGTAATGATGAATGATCGAATACAAGAAGCCCACTCTCTTTTCAAAGCCGAGTTGAATGAAAAATTTAAACACAACCTCTAATCACTTGGGGAGAAAAATCATCATCACGGTGAAAACAAAGCCTTTCATCTTTCACCTGAGCAAGAAGATTTAATAATGGGTGGTCAAGATGTAGCTGAAAATTCTTCTCATATTGCTTCCCTAACATGGTTCTCTTCTTCTTACCAAGAAGAAGATGATATGTATTTTGAGCTTGAAGGACTAACCTTCCCACGAAGCTTGGGCATATTCTCCTTGTCATTAGGTGTCATGAATCAAGTATGTTTGTGTTTGTAAGAAAGTGATTCTTTGGAAAAACAAATCAAGGAAGAGGTGAACGAAAATGTTTCAAATGTATCATGGGCCCGTATGGATTAGAGTTTTAACCATCTCCTGGAGGCCCAACAAGAAGATTCTTCCAATGAAGATAAAAATGAGCCCATGGAAATTTCATAAGAATTATTTGTACAATATATCTTGAAGGTTGTGGAAGAAACTGAAGATCCTCAGCTCAGCCTTGAACTCTTAACCCGAGCTATGGAGATACAAGACAAGTATGAATCAAATTTTAAACCTCCTAGTAAAGATAAGAAACTAGGAAATTTAAGAGTTAGCTTTGATTGTAAATGTCATTACTATGGTGAATTTGGCCATAAGAAAGAGGAATGTAAATTTAAAAATAACAGGTCAAATTTCAAAAACCAAAAGGGTAACAAATCTGATCAAAATCAAAATCAAAATCAAAATCAAAACAAGAATTAAAAAATAGTCAAAAAACAAATGTAATTTCTTTATATGCCACCTTTGTCACCACAAAATAAAATAAGTGGATATTGGATAGTGGTGCCTCTAGGCACATGACCTTTAGATCTGATGTCCTATCTAAACTTAGAGAGTTTAATGATAAGATCTACTTCGGTGATCATTCCATTCTCGACATTTAGGGACAAGGTAAGGAAAAAATTTCAAATGGTTTTATTAACAATGTTTTTTAGTTCCTAAAGTTAAAATAAATTTGTTTTCGTGTTCTCAGTTGACTCAAAATAACTATAGTGTAACACTATTAAAAGATAAATGGTTTATTAAAAATGAACATAATGTTACTATATTTTCTCAGGCATTCAAAGAGATGGCTTGTATGTGTTTAATAACTTTCCTTCTTCTTCTTGTTTAACATCTCAAAGAAGTGACATACAATTATGGAATGAGAGACTAAGTCATGCCAACTTCAGGAGCATGTATGACATGTCTTGACTAAACGTAGTGACCAGTTTACCACCTATTTCCCAAAATCATGAAACATGTGAAGGATTCTTATGTGGTAAGCAATATGCTAATCCCTTCCATAGTAATCATGATGTTAATTCTTATAAACCTTTGGAACTTGTCCATAGTGATGTCTGAGGACCTCTAGAAGTTCCATCCCTTAATGGTTCTATATATACTCTCACATTCATTGATGATTTCTCTTGTATGATTTGGTTTTATTTTATTAAAAAGTAATATGATATCTTATAAAAATTTAAGGAATTTAAAGTTTTAGTTGAAAACTCTTCTAGGTATAAAATTAAGAGGCTTATAACTGATAATGGGGGAGAATACGTCTGTAAAGAATTTGAATCATTTTGTGTTGAATGGGGCATTCAAAGAGAACCAAATACTCCCTATTCCGCTAAACAAAATGGGATTGTAGAAAGGAAAAACTACACCATTCTGGAAATGTCTAGAACTATGATGCATTCAACATAGGCTCGTAAATTCCTTTGGACTAAAGCAATGCACATTGATGTTCGTATCTTGAATAGGGTTCCCACTAAATCCTTAGTTAATTCCACTCCTCTAGAAAAATGGTCAAATAAAAAACCAAGTGTCTCATTTGAGATTCTTTGGTAGCCCTGCTTCCCTCTTCATTCTGAAATGAAAATGGAAGAAGCTTGATCAAATCTCTTTTCCTTGTATCTTCGTAGGATACGATGTTAATACTAAAGGTCTTAGGATCTTTGATCCTTCAAAAAGAGAAGTTATAGAAAATAGGAATGTTAAATTTTTAGAAAAATATTTTTGTTCATCTTCTGTTTTTATTACTCATGATGATCCTAATGAAATTGAAATTGAAAATTGTGAAAATAACAGTGACAATGATGTATGTGATGAAGAAACTAGTAATGAACCCATAATTGAAAAAGAGTTAGTACTTGTTTCCTCTATACCAAAAAGATGTAGATGGGCCAAGTATATTATTCAAGTGTCTAATCCTAGAAACCTTTAGAAAACGACTAGAAGTCAACGTAGATATCATGCCTTGATGACATTGTATGAACCTGAACCCCAATATTTTGAAGAAGCTTCTTTTGATGAAATATGGATAAATGCAATGAAAGTTGAATATTCTTCCTTGATTAAAAATCAAACTTGGGATTTAGTCCCTCCTCCTGAAAAATGAAGTATAGTCGGATCTAGATGGCTATATAAGATTAAATATATAGCATATATTTAATCTATAAATTCAAATCCAGATTAGTAGCTCGAGGATTTACTCAAAAACCTAGTATCGACTACGTTGAAACCTTTACACCAGTTGTAAAAATGAGCACAATAAGGATTCTGATTGTCAAAGCTACTGAATATGGTTGGGAAATCCATCAAATGGATGTCAAAAATGCCTTTCTGAATGGTGATTTAAAAGAAAAAATCTTTATGACCCAACCTTAAGGATTTGAAGAACCAAGTAAAGAAATGTATGTGTGTAAATTAAAAAAATCTTTATATGGTTTAAAACAAGCTCCTAGAGCTTGGTATGCAAAGATTAATAGTTTGTTTTAATGAAGTTGGTTTTTCTAACTGTTTGTTTGACAATGATTTATTTGTTAAAATTGAAGAAAATGCAATCATTCTCATTGTATATTGATGATTTACTTATCACTAGTAATTCTAATAGTTTAATTATGAAAATTAAAGCAAAATTAATGTAATATTTTGAGATGACAGACTTAGGATTATTGCATCGTTTTTTGGGCATGGCTATATTTCAAAATAAAATTCTATTGTAGTATCTCAATCACAATAAGCAACTAATTTACTTAAAAGGTTTAATATGATTGATTATAAACATGTTGTTATTCTTATATAAGTTAGATGTAAACTTGATTCTAAACCTGCATGTGAAAAATCTAATCTTACTTTGTACAGACAACTTGTAGGTTGTTTTATTTATCTAACTAGTACTAGACCTGACATTTCTTATGCAGTAGGGATTTCTTCAAGGTTTATGCAGGAGACTTATCAGGATCACTACAAGTTAGCCAAAAGAATATTGCATTATATTAAAGGAACAATTAATGTTGGTTATGTGATAGATCACAAGTCTACAACTGGATATGTATTCAAGTTTGGTGTAGGTGCCATTACTTGGAGTAGTAAAAAGCAACCAACAATATTCATTTCTTCTACTGAGGCATAATATAAAAGTGCAATGAAAGTAGCGAAAGAAGCCATATGGCTGAAGCGGTTGTTGGAAGAGATGCACATGAAAGCTAAAGGAAGTACTTCTCTTCTGTGTGATAGCCAGAGTTGCATTGCTATCACTAAAAATCCAATTCAACATCAAAGGACAAAGCATATCGAGATGTATATGCAATTTATCTGAGAGAAGGTTCTTTATGGTGATATAGAACTCCAGTACTACCTGACTGAAGATCAAGTTGCATGCATGTTTACGAAGCCATTGTGTGATGCGAAGTTCTGCAAGTTCTTTGCAATGCTTGGCCTTCCAAATTTTCCATTGAGGGGGAGTGTGCATGGAAATAACACTTCCTAATGGACAACCAATTAATGAATCCTTCTACTTTATACTTCTGCTCTAGTATAAAGCATTGTAAAAATATCTTTTATGATCTATGTAAACTGATAGAGTTTACGGTAATATAGTCTAGTGTGTTGCATCTATTTATAAAAGAGGTCCTTATGTTATAAAAGGATCCTAGAGATGTGGTTTTAAGAAAATTTCCATGAGAAAGGTGTGATGTAGTCTCAAAAATTATGCTTAGCCTAAATCATACTCATGATATATGGATTCCAAATCCTTTTGTACCAAAAGGTAAGCTAAGCATATGAAGGTGTTATAATTCCTTCAAAAAGACATAAATTAGTGTAAACCTTTTTTTTGGTTTATGGATTTGTAAATCCTATTGTTCAAATAGGTAATGTTGGCATATGGATCCCTGCTTAATATTAAGGGGGAGTGTTAGAACATAACATTAAGTGTTCAAAATATTTAATTTATAATTAAATAATATAGAATATAGTTTAATATTTATTATTTAATATAAAATCTATATTAGGTTTCACTAGTTATTAATTAACTAATTATTAAATCAAGGTGTACCCCGTCACTTAATGGTTATAACCCTTTGGGTTATTTAAATATGGCAGTAGGCCATATTTGGATATATGTATTTACTCCGGGTTAAAAACATGGAGCAGGAGTGAGGAAGGGAGTTATGGGCTGGTAAAAAGTTTCTCAATAAAATGGAAAATTATTCATGGTTTTTTACTCCATTGGGGTTTTCCACGTTATATCATGTGTTATATGTTATTGTGTTAATTAATTTATCTTTCTTGATGTTTAAATGTTTGATTGATTAAATTAATATGTTATACAATTATTAATCTCTCAGTTCTAATAGATGTTCTACGTCACGTTATGCCTCATGATGTTTCATATACTATCCTTTTAGGCCATAATTGGTTACATACTATCCATACACTTATTTCCACCCATGCCATAACATATAATGCCTTTTCTCTACCTTCTTCCATGGATACTGCTACTATAGATTTCACACCTCTTGTTATTACTCCTTGTGATATTCCCCTCACACATGATGCTGATGACATTGCCTACATTCAACATCCTTCTCCACTTAGGATACACCCTAGAACTACTAATTTATAGGATCAATTTTCTATTGGAATCCATGATACTCCTCCCATCATGTCTCACTCTTGATACAATTCTATTGATCACATTCTTCCAATGTTACATCTCACTTTGTGCCTTCCTCATCCCAAGTTAGAGCATTGTATGTTGATTTTATAATGATTCCTAATGCGCTCACTTTCCATGATCCTATGCATGATTCATTTACTATGGCTACACCTTATCTTGTTACATTCATGGGGGAAATCAATTCCCCTCTTTCTATATTATTTTCTATGATCATAGGGGCTATTTCATACTAATTTATTGCTTCTAATCTTTCCAAATTGGACATATTGCTTGGCATTACAATTGATTAGCCTCCTAGTATTATATATGTTACACATATTTATACTCACAAATCGATCCGTATGTTTGCACTTACTCCTTCCACTATTTCTAACAAGTCCAATGTTACATCTATTATTTTTCTCCTAATGGGAACATTCTTCTTGTTTCTAAACTTCCTACAAATGCAGTTGGGATCTTGGAATCTAGAGGGTTTTCCTCTCACTATGTTGACATTATTCTTTGGTATCTCTTATGTTTCCTAATGTTCCATCTATTCTAGTGTTTCCGCGTGTATGAAAGAATCCTACTCCACATACTATGGTACATGCACTTTCACGTGACACTAGGTCCTTGCCTCATGATCACATGTGTTCATATTTTTACATTTGTAGATCACAAACATATTTGTCCTTGTCTCCTATGACACTTATATTAATCATATGCTTATTGTTTCCAATGTTACATCTCTCTCCACACCTTACTCATTCTAAGTTAGAGAACCATGTGCTGATTTCACAATGATTCCTAATGATTTCAATTTCTGAGATACTATACATGATTCGTTTACTATGGCTACACCTTATCTTGTAACATCCATGGGGGAAATCAATTCCCCTCTTTACACATTTTTGTGTATGGTCATAAGGGCTAATTCACATTACTTTATTGCTTATGATTAGTCTTGTGTCTATTCCTTCATTGCTTGACATTGATACTGATGATCCTCCTAACATTACATATGATACACATCTTTTGACTCACCTATTGAACCTTATGTTTGCACTTAATTTTTCCACTATTGTCAACATGCCTAGTGCACAACACCTATTCCATTTTCTCATAATGGGTACTATTGGTCATTCAAACGTGCACCCACATCTCGGATCTGGAAGAGTCGAGCTGTTTGAGACAACAATGGAACTGTCCCCAAGTTATGAGACAATGGGTCCTCTACCTAACTCTAATGCTATTGCTAATCCTAATGATGAAAGAAAATCCTAGACTAAATATGTCAAGGGACCAGGGATAGAAGGATGTGCAGAAAGGGGAAATCCTAAGCTAAGGAAGGTGATAACGTTAGGGAAAGGGTTAATCTCTCTCCATGAGTGGTAAAGGAAACATAGAGGGCGTGAGAGTAGAGGGTAGATGGTGCGCACCACAGTTTAACACACGGGCTTGAATTTCTACTGCACACAACACATGAACAAGGGGAATACAAGAGGGAATACACACAACATGCTAGAAAATGCAAACAAAGAGGTGGGATGCAATGAAAATAAGAAAGGGAAGACAAAAGTTCCACAAAACATGATTTTATTTCTTAAGGGATGCACAATCAGTTACATTCATGATAGAAGGGGAGAATACATTACAGAGACCATGCCAAGGTCTAAAACCCATGGGAATTTGGCCACCATTTTGGCATGGTGTCGTTACAACAGAGAGGGAATGTTTTTACAAAGTAAAAATTTGTTATTTATAGAAGAAGATGGAGATAAGAGAAGAGAAAAGTAGGAAAAATCATATTCAATTCTTTAAGCACTGACAACAAGTGATAAATGCCTACAAAACCACCTGCAAGGCTATCAGATGCACTTCCCCATGTCTGTTTGGTGTGTAGAAGAAGGACTGAGGAAAGATTTGATTGAAATATGGTGGTTGGGGCTGATTGGATGTGTGTATTAATGACTAGAAAGACATTTTCCTATTTTCTGCCTACCAAATCCCACCTAAAACTTATTTTGAAAAGTCCAACATGTAGCTGATGTCAGCAAATTTCAAATGAAACTAGGCATGCGGGAATCTGAGCACTGTAGTATAAGTTATGGTAGTCAAAATTCTACAGATCACTCTGACACATAATGACACGTGGCACGCGCTGATTGACTGAAGAAATTAGCCAACTATTGATATGTTTTTTCATTTCTGCCACGTGTCACACACCATTTGATTGTTAGGATTTGGTGCCTTGTTGGCACATTTCTATAGGTTGTGTGTAGCACACGTCTCACAGATGACGTGGCATAGTGATTGGCATAGAAGAAGGGGCAATGCATGGAAGAAAAAGACAAGCGTGTAAAAGGGAAACATAGGGAAGGCTTGCACGTAAGAGGAATAGGAGAATACTTGTAGTGGACAATTATGGGGAAGGGGAATGAACATTCAATAGAGGGAGGGTGCATGGTGATAGAAAGAAAACTGGGTTCACATGAAAAGGGTGCAAGAAAAAATGTTAAAGAATAGTAGAATGTAGCGGGAGAAGCACGAAAGCGCATAAGGGTGAGTAGAGGAACTTTTTCCAAGCAAATTGTGCCAAGGGGTCAAGATTGAGTGTGCACATCCTGAAAAGTATAATGTCAGAGTAAAAATGAAAATATAAAGTAGCCTTAGAAGTCCATTTTGCATGGAGTCTAGCGCTAAACTTGAAGATCTAATCTGTAACTTGAAGAACATCCCAGAAGTCACTTACAACACTTTCTGAACTCTAAACTGAACTATTGCTCTCATATGAAGATATTCTAAATTGGATTAATGAGATTGAAAGCTATGCAATGACCATTGGAACCACCTTTGCCAAAATTGAATTTTCATCCTAGGAAGCAACAATTAGGGGCACCTTGGTGCAACAGGAAAAGAAAGACGTTAGAGGGAGCACTATGAAAAAGAAGCACAACACTGTACAAAAGATGAAAATCAAACATGTCCCAAAGGGAACATGCAAAGTGTGCACAATCACTTGTGTTGCTGAAAACAAACCTATTCTAACCTAAACTAACCATAGGAAGAGGGTGCTCAAGTAAAATTTGCAACAGGCCAAGAGAAGCAGCTTCCCTTCCTCACAAATTGTGACCATGTAACTAATTTGGCATTGAACATGGTTAGAAACGAGAGTGAAAAAATACCTTGTAGATGATGTTTCACCCTCCTCAGAGTACCATCAAAAAAAATATATACTTCATAAAGTTGTTTTGTGTTTGGATTTGAGAGGCGCCATTGTTGACCTTTGGCGCGGTGAAGCTCAACCTTATGTTCTATAGCAAACATGACCGGTGGAAACTTTATCTTTGGCTCTAGACTAGCCAGATATCTGATTGGGCATGGTATGATCCTTGTGTTTTTCCCATTACTCTGAAGCTCAATCCCATATATGGGATTTTCTTGCAGACTTTCCTTATGAAGGTGACTGCTTGTAGGCTGGGTCGCGTAAGGTTCTACCTCTACAAGAAACTCAATCTCCTTCAAAACTGTGCCCTTTAGAACTAATTGATTTTCTTTTGGAATAGGCACCTTGATGATTTCCTCTCCCCAGTCTGATTCACATAATTCATGTCATTCTTCAATTGTTTTGCAATCGTTGAACATGATGACATATGTTGGGGAAGGCACATTGGCAGGGGGTTGTTCATTTATAGTACAGTTAGACAAAGGGGACTCAGAAGGAAATGGGAGGATGGGCACAGAAGGGACGAATAACACGCATGCTACAGGAATGGAGGAACATGCAGAAGAAGGGATGGAAAAGAAGTGAAGGTGAGAGGATGGAGGAGGGGAATTCTCAATGGGGGCTTTGCAAGAAGTTGGGAACACGCGCAGTGGGCTGAGATGACGTAAGTTGGCATGAAGGAGTGGGAGGGTTGTTGTAGGGTTACCGCACACTATACTTTTGAGCCTCCATTAGCTCCACACACTATGTAATATGGGGCAACACCTTAGTAAGAAAGTGCAACTTCTGTAGGGTGCTAAACCAACCTAGTACAGGGCTGACCCATGGACAAGGGACATTGTAGCCAACTTTAGTTACCTTTATGAAGCAGTTGACTCTAAGCTACATCATGTCCATCTCCATTTTTTTCACATGTCTCTCAAAATCAGCTTTGGCCAAGGATTCACCACCATCATCTACATAAACTTATTCTTCATAAACATCTTGGTTAGAAAAAGGTGGGTTATATGCATTTTTCAGGATAGTGGGGCTAATAAACCTGATTTGGAGGAGAATTTTGAAATTGTGGTGATGGAGGGAAATAGATTTGTTGTTGCCAATGGGAATTCCATGAAGGGAAAGTGTAGACACCCTAATTTCACATATGTCCTAAATGAATTAATTCCCCTTCCTCATTTCCCACAAAAATACACTTCGAATTAATCAAATATAATTTGATTAATTATCCATTTCAAAATCCAAAAAATAACCCAATCCTAACCACATGTCATTATTCTCCATGTTTTTCTACTATTGAATTAAAAATTAAAATTCAAATCTTCACCCACGCCTATCGTGGTCCCCACTCACCTAAAATCCTCCACTTATGAATTAAAAATATAATTTAAATCCTCACCCCTTTCTTCGTGGCCCCCACTCATCTAATCTTGCCCACATTTTCAAACCATGATTACTTAAATTACTCTAAGTTAATCACTCCCCCTAGGCTATAAATACACACCTTACCCCCTCCTCTCTAAACACACGGAGAATAAGCTTGAATGCCCTATCTAAGTTCTTGCATCCTTTGAGCAAAGAACATCCTTCTGCCTTGTCCTAATGCCCAAATAACCTCATAATCCTTTTTCCCATTTGGTGCAAAGTAAGAGGATCATTGTTATAGGAAGGTATTTCTCTGTCTCAAAGAAAAGCACCTAAATATCACACAATCAGGGCTCAATCCAATTTTCCTAGCCCATTTTGAGGTTTGCAACGGAACGCGAAGGAGGAGGTATGATTATTGGTATTTTACTTCCTTATTAGTAGTGTATTTTTCCTAGCTTATAGAAAGAAGTCATGATTGCACAACTTCAAAAGAAGGTGGAACAATGGGAAAAAGGAGAAATGAATGAAAGGAGGAGAGATTGGTCTATGAATAAGATAATGGGTGTGTTTGGATTAGTGGAGCCGTCAGATGTGTTCAAAACTGCCTCCAAAGGTTGGATCTCAACAAAACACATCAAACTTGCTGAGATGAAGATGTAAAGCTCTTCACTCCTGTCCCACTGGGAATGCTAGAAATTGATGGTCGTTCAAATGTGCACCCATGTATCGGATCTGGAAGATCCGAGTTGTTTAAGAAAATAATGGAACCATCCCCAAGTTGTGGGACCTTGTGAGCTTGGGACAGATCTCTAGACAAGGCCTGTTACTCTACCTACCTCTAATGCTACTGCTACTCCTAATGTTGAAATAAAATCCTAGACTAAAGATGCTAAGGAACCAGGGATAGAAGGATGTGTAGAAAGGGGAAATCCTAAGATGAGGAAGGAAATAATGCCATGGAAAGGGTCAATATCTCTCCACGAGCAGAAAAGGAAATAGACAGGGCATGAGAGAAGAGGGTAGACGATGCGTGCCATAGTTCAACACATGGGCTCAGATTTTCAGCACGCACAACACATGAACATGGGGACTATAAGAGGGAATACACATAACATGCTAGAAAACACAAACAAAGAGGTGAGATGTAATGAAAACGATAAAGGGAAGACAAGAGTTCCACGAAACACGATTTTATTGTTTATGGGATGCATAGTCAGTTATATTCATGGCATGAGGCAAGAATACATTACAGAGACCATGGCAAGGTCTGAAACCTGTGGGAAGTCATCCACCATTTTGGCATGGTGTCATTACAACGGAGAGGGATTTTTTTTACAGAGCAAAACTCTGTTATTTATAGAAGAAGGAGAGAAGAGAAAAAGAAAAGGAGGGAAACTTGGATTCAAATATTTAACCATCAAAATCAAGTGATAAATGCCTACAAAACCTCCTGCAAGGATGTCGGATGTGCTTCCCCATGTCTTTTTTGTGTGTAGAAGAAGGAAGGAGGAAATATCTGATTGAAATCTGGTGGTTGGGGTCGATTGGATGCGTGCATTAATGACTAGAAAGATGTTTCCCTATTTTCTACTTATCAAATATTGCCTTAATCTAATTTTGAAAAGTCCAACATGTAGCTGATGTTAGCAACTTTCAAATGAGACCAGGCATGCAGGAATATGAGCACTGCAGTAGAAGTTATGGCTGTCAGAAGTCTACAAGTTGCTCTGACACGTAATGAAATGTGGCATGCACTGGTTGACTGAATAAATTGGCAAACTTTTGATATGTTTTTTCATTTTTTCCATGTGTCATGCACCAGTTGATTGTTAGGATTTGACACCCTATTGGTGTGCTTTGATAGGCTACGTGCAACACACTCAAGTCTAATAGATGAGGTGGCACAGTGACTGGCGTAGAAGAAGGCCTAAGATGTGGAAGAAAAAGGCAGTCAAGCAAAAGGGAAACAAATGGAAGGTGCACACCGAGGTGCGCGCGTAGGAGGAATAGGAGAATACTTTTAGGGGAAAATTATGGGGAAGAGGTGCGAGCATTCAATAGAGGGAGGGCATGTGGTGGCAAAAAGAAAAGTGGGTGCATAGGAAAAGGGCACAAGAGAAAATGGAAAAGGATAGCAAAATGAGGCGAGAGAAGAAGGAAGAAGCGTAAGGGTGTGCATAGTAACTTTCACCAAGAAAATTGTGCCAAGGGGTCAAGCTATAGTGCACATAGCTTGAAAAATGAAACATCAGAGTCAGAATGAAAATATAAGTTATCCAGATAAGAAGGAGATTTTTTTGGATAACATGTACATTATTATTGTTTATGTTGGAAGAAAAAACACTGGGGGGGTGAATCAATGTCATTACAAATTTTTGACTTCAATTATGCTAACTTGCAAGAACCATCAAAGAAACCATTCAACATCCATTAACCAATGTGAGCTTATTAAGTATGAAAAATCCATCCATATGAACATAAAACAAGCGAGAACGCATCAACACCTTATTTATGTGGGAAACCCTCAAGGGGAATAAAACCCACTGATCATTATATATAATGAAGCACCAACTCCATAAGGAGCACCAACCCATAATTTAGTAAGCAACAACTTGCAAGGATGTACCAACCCCTTAATTTAGTGAAGCACCAGCTCCACAAGAAATAATAAGCACCAACTCATCCACATGGATGTTTTTCACCTTCACTTTGTTTCTGATCAACTGATGATGAAACTCTCTTAGCTCTTCTTCTCTCCTCAAAAGGCCATGGTATGCTTCTTATTTACTCTTCTCTATCTTCTTCTCTTATTGTCCATAGTATTCCTTCTATCTATGATCTATAATCATGCTCTCAATTCTCTTGCACATATTTTGATCATCAAACATCAAATGACATCCATACAAATCCTATCTACTCTTGAAGACACTCAACCTACTTTCTTTGCATACTCTCTCTTCCTTCTTCTTCAACTTCTCATGGACATGGAAAATTTTCCTTCTCTAAGATAGGTAACTTAATATTTTCATTTTAAATGCATTCTTCATGGTCTTTAAGACCCCATACAACTCATTCAATCCCTCATAAGTCACACTTTTTCTCCTCAAGACCCTAACACTAATATTTCCTTTATACACACATATATATGAATGAAAAGAACTCAACCATATAGCTTTGTTTTACATAATATAGGTCGGCCATGCCAAGAAAAAAAAGTCATTAGGAAAAAATATAAAACTTACATGACAAACTTCCCTAGGATTTACATGACTCAATTCATATTTTTACATCATGTTTGGACTCAAGAAACCTTGCCAAAACAAGGTTTACAAACATAAATTTAGAAATTGACTTCTTTTGACCAAATAAGGAATTCATCAAGGATTGAAAGTATTAAATATACATTTACATGAACTCTAAAAACTTCCTCCATGCTTAAATAGCTCTAAAATATTCATTCATGCCATGAAATCACTCAAAAACCAAGATTGTCCTATTAGGACCGCATACCCAGAAAAATGCCTTCAACAGATAAAGCTTGTACATCATTCAAACAATTAACCATGAGAAATAAAACACATTTACATGTTCTAAATGATCAATAAAACATCACCATATGAGTTAGACTCTTCAAATCATATCATAAGTGCTCAATAAATTCACTTCTCTAAGACTACTCAGAGTTGTCCTCAACACCCAAAAAATAGTCATGAAAAATTGATTTGGTTAGGCCAAAAAATGATTGAAAATTGTCTGAAAATCATCATAAAAATGTATATGAGGTGTATGGAATTGTGAAACATCCATTTTTTCATGCTATCCTTTACAAAACTTGAGAGATACAATAATTTTTTCAAAAAATAATTGCTTTCTATGGGGCCCACTAACACACTTGATCACTAAAAACCACATGGAGATATCAATAAGATTCCTCTACATGATAGAATCATAAAAATTGCAAAAAAATCAATTCTAGTCATGTTCCATCAATATCATTCCTATAAACTTTAAACTAGGATTTTATAAGTGTTTTTGACATGTTTTGATGTTAACGATGGTTTATAAATATGTGGACCTTAAATCCCAAACCAATGCCACAAAATATTATACATGACACATACCAACATGTACCAATGATATTAGGTTACCATGCAGAATATTTACGTTCCAATGAGCATCACAAAGTTGACTTACAGTGGGAAACAAATTTCCAACCACTCGGTTTTGCCAAAAATTCAATATCTTGCAAAATACTCCAAAATAATACTTGAAATTTTGTCCACAAATCTGTATAAACATTAAAAAAAATTCCCATACTCAATTTTTCATAATAGCATTGAAAATTGATCAATATACCTCATTAGAATAGGTAATTTTCAAGGATTCCACTAGTTTCAGACCTCAAAACCAATTTTATTGCTTTCTCCTTCAATACCTGACCTCAAAAATTCATCAACATACACAGGAAAAATTTTTAAAGCTCTTAAAATACTCATATGTACATAATTTCCCTGGAATCTGAGTCATATACCTCAATTGGCCTTGATTTCTTCACTTTTGTTCATTGTAACTTGTCCTTAAAGCAACAACTAACCATGAAATTGACTCCACGCCTTTTCCATGCATTCAAAACCATGTCCTTATGCTCAAACAACCTTTGCATACCTATGAAAACTCATGATTCTTCCATCTAGCTCCATACTTCATGAATAGGCCATGACTAGGCTTCTCAAGCATTTTAATACTCTTCAAATATGACCTTGACAACCATGTTAACCTCGAAAAAGATACTAAACTATTTTGACATCAATGAATACATAAATGACATCACTCCACAAAAGTTAACATCTATGAAAAATTTGCAACAATTTACACACTTATTACTCATCTAGTTGGGATCTTGGACTCTATAGGGTTTTCCCCTCACCATGTTGACATTATTCTCTAGTAGCTCATGTGTTTACCAATGTTCTACCTATTTTAGTTTCTCCATAGGCATGACACAATCATAATCCACATGCTATGATACATGCACTTTTACATGACACTAGGTCTTTGGCTCATGTTCACAAATGTTTATCTTCTTTAGAAGATTGTGGGCCTTGTCTAGTACTCTTATTGCATAGATATTTTTGGCATTCACACTTGGGGGCATCCTAATTCCCCCACACTACTCAATGGCGCACTCTTATTCCTGGTTCATACTTGACTATTGAGGGCATTTCCACATCAACCTCACTTTGTAAACACACACACACTGAGGGGCATGCTTATTCCTCACTTCTATCTATTCTCTATCATACATTTGAAATTAAAAATCTAGAAACATGTCTTCTTAGATCTTGATTGGATGTACTTTTGCTTCATTAAACTACTATATGTTGCACCTATTCTTATCATGCCACTACAGTTCCTCCTATGCTTTATCATTTTTCATACACAAATGTATGTTCACAAGGTATCTTGAGGTGAATACAAGTCACTTACATGTTGTTACACGATGTATGATGTTTGGCCCTATTTATTACCAATCCCACTGAGGCTCCTAGGGGCATCTATATTTTCCCACATACTATTAGGTTCTATCCTTGTAATATTTCAAATTTTCATTCATAAATTCATATATTACATTGTGGCAAAGTATTTATATTTCCTAACATGCTAACAGGTGCTTCATGTGTAGCATTCTCCTTACAAGACTCCTTCCAATAATAGTTGTCTGATTTGTTTGTATCTTGATTGCTATTGTTTGCCGGCTATGCCCTATGTTTTTTGTTTCCTTTCTTGCACAAGCCTTGACAGCTTTGATTGTCTTCTGACATCCTAAGTGGCATCCCATGTATACAACCAGCTCTTTGATCTATCCTTATTTGTTGTTTTAATATATAGTTTCACAAGTTGTTACTTCTGTGTACATTGCTTGTTTATGACTAACACTTATATGCTAGCATTTTCCAATTATTTTCCTTGTGCCATGCTAACTACCATGCGTAATCCTTATCCACGTGTAGGAATATTTATGTTAGATATGCATATCAATTTAGGCCTTCCTCGTTTTGGCTCAATTCACTTTTATTCATCTCACAGACCCCAAACGAGTGGGAACAAACATTAGGTGAACCTTTTCACCCTCCCAATACTTATATAATAGTTATAGAATCACAACCAACATGAATAATTTTTTTTTAATCAGTTACATAACCAGGCCAAAAATAGACTTGGCTAAAAGTCACAGCCCGTACAGAACTATCTAGTAAACATAACAACGGTGGGCGCTAGTGTCCCACTTGGGTGCTCTTATCCTAGTGATAATAATAGTTACAAGGAAGTTATAATAGTTGTATAGTTACAATATTCTCCAGTTTCAACACCTACATAGTCGGTTTCAAATTACAATAAGTTACTAAAAGAAAATAAATAAGGAACTAATTACTTACTCAGGAACCAAAGCAAGAAAAAATAAGGAAATGGCACCTAGAGCATATGCAGGACCATGATATGCTTGAAACAATGTGTCTCCCAAGACAAGTTACAAATAAGGTTTGTGATCAATTGCAGTGGCACTTATTTGTGGGGAAGCGTTAATGATTAGAGGGAAAAGCCTATGATCTCTCTTAATACACTTTCCCTTAGCAGTGACATGATGACTAAATCCAACATTTAGCACCAAAATTCTCAAATCCTTAGTTTGGCGATAGGATTCCCCAATCCTTTGTATTATTCCAACTAGCTCCTCAGCAAGAATTTTACAAGCATGAACAAATTTATACCCCTTTCTCTTTCAACATTTCATGTATACTCTAATCCCTTGGTTTAACTTTTTCCAATACACATTTCCAATTTCACATATTGTCAAAGTTAATATTCAATTTCATTTACTATTAGCAGTGACTACGCTTGTTTTCTTTTGTAGGTCCTATATTGTCACAATAAAGGCAAAGCAAACAAGCAACCATGAAGAAAATTGCAAACATGCTCTGGAAAAGATGATATTCCAAGGAACTATACAGACACATCATTATCAATCCACACACACAAAGTTCTCCCCTAGGATCATTATCCTTCCCTTCCCTTATAATTCCATATTACACATTTTTCATTATTCAATTCAACACGCTACAACACTCATTCAAAATGCTATTGGGCACAATATTCTTTTGACTCCCAAAGGTATGCCATTATTTTCTACTTTATGCTACTAAATCCTTATTCACCAACATAACGTGGGGAAAATGTATTCAAATCACATAGTTATTATTTACATCTAGAAAATACTTCATTTATATGCATGCTTTATTAGTAAGAGAACTTGTCATTAACAATACTTATTTTGTGTTGACATTTCTTTTATCTCTCTTATATTTATTGTTTGGTGTTTCATGACTTACACCTTACAATTTTGCATACTAGTCGACATCTTTCTCAGTCATGATTCCACTATTTTATGTTTTTGTAACTCTGTACAAAACCGTCCATTAGGAACATGAGCACCTGTGAGCTACTGTCCCCTCTGGGAACTTCTATCGTACTCCATTTTTCTAAGTTTTTAGATGTTACAAATTTCATGTATTTGGTCGGCCTTTCATTTGTTAAATATAAAAATTAAGTTAAGGAGACACACACACACACACACACACACACACACACACACACACACACACACACGGATTATTTAACCTCATTAAAGGGATAAGCATTTTAAAGAGGCATATACATCTATAAGGAGCAAATATTTTATATCTATTACATCAAGGACTACATTTTGGGACTAAATACTTAACAGCATGGGAGGATTTATTCTGAATTACATACCACAAATTTTTACATTTGGGACAAAGTAGTTGTAACACGTTATTCTTTATGTGACTAACACTATGAAATTCTAGCTCAAGGAACCCTATTTTAGTCACACACACTAGAACTACATTGAGTCTGAAATGTAATACAACACTCGGTGATAATCACATTAGGGTGACTGTCGAGGTCAGTTTGACTCAAGAATATGCATTATTTATTCTTCTACTGTGTGTTTGAGTATTATGCACGTAGCTAGGGTTTATTTTGTAGGTACAGGTATGACAGAGCAGAAGTGCAGAGAAATTGACACAACCTACAATGAACAGGATGTGAAAAGAAGTGACACAGAAAGAACCAGGAGCAAATCTATTTCACAGAAACTAGCACCCAAAATAGGTGCTAGTACCCAGGAGACCTTGTCCTCTCTTAGAAACTCTTGTCCTTGAGGTCATCACATTCCAAAATTATAAATAAATCTTACACAATCTATAATAAGCCTTTCAAACATATTCATCAGTCTATACCTACAATTACAAGTCGAGTCATCTTTATCTCATATCTTTCACTCTTGCTTGTATTTCTATAGCTAGATCTTGCTTGAATACTGTTATATTTATCTTATTAGTAATATTCCTACATATATTTAAATTTTATTAAATAAAAATTAAGGAATGACACCCAGGGAATGTGTATGAAAAAAATATTCCTGGAACAACGTGACATCTGTGACCATTTTTATTGGGTTTGTTACCACTGCAATGGCACTTATCCATGGGGAAACATCAACAATTAGAGGGAAAATCCTACAGATCTCCCAATAATCTTCCTTTGGAGGTATGACACCTAAATCCTTAGTATGGCAATAGGACACCTAAATCCTCAGTATGGCGATAGGACACCTAAATCCTTAGTACTTTTCCAACCATCTCTAAGGCAAAACAAACACATGAATTTTTTTATCTCTTATCTAATGATATTCAAGTGTATTCTACCCTTGATTCACTTGATTTTCAATATATATTACTATTCTCAAACTCACTAAGTGAAAGTATAATTTCATTTATCATGAGCATTGACTACACTTATCTTCTTTAGTAGGTCCAACATTATTCCGACAAAAGGCAACACACAAATGGAACAAGAAGAAATCTCAAGAACAAGATGCTCATGAAAAGGTAATATTCAAGGGAAAAATGCAGGAATCATTTATACTACGCACAAAAGGTCACCCCTAGGGCTCTCATCCCCTTTTATATTCCATGACACACAAGTTATAACCTCCATTTGACACACTATTGGCTAAATCCTCCTTCGGCTCTCCACAAGGTACACTCTTCTTATGTACTTTATGCTATCGAATATTCATTCACCGACCTAAAGTGGGGGTAAATGTAGATACAAAATCATGTACCACTATTTATAACATGCATCTAAGTAGGTCATTATATGCATGATTCATAATCAAGAAAACTAGAAATTAACATCACTTATTTTTCTTTTACATTACTTTATCCTTTTAATCCTTATATCATTTTATTTTCTGGAATAACTACTTTACTTTTGGAAATTGGAAAACATGTGACCCAGCTTAGTATTTTCCATTCTATCCTCTGAGCATTCAAGAAAATATTGTCTATTAGGGACATGAGTGCTCAGACGCTACTGTCCCCTTTTGGTGCTTATGTCCTTTCCCTCCTTTTCTCAAATTTGAAATACCACATCATCTATTATCTTTTCTAAATTACTACCTATCACTTTGGGTCAACCCTCTTAGTTAATGAAAAAATTCAAACAAGGGAATCATATATATATATATATATATATATATATATATATGCATGACTTAATAACTATTATTAAGGGTTGGGAAATATGGGTTATTACTTCCTACCTACTACTTGGGTAAAGAGCAACATTCAAGGAGTACATTTTGAGCTGCATTATTCACTGCATTAGAGGGGTTATTTCTCAATTCCATCTCATACATTCATTTTAGGTTCAAAGTAGTTGTATCCCGTTATTTTCGTGTGAATGACATAAGGGAAACCTAGCTTCAAGGGACAACATTTTATCACACACACACTAGAACTATATAGAGTCTAAAATGTAGTACAATGCTCAGTGAAAATCACATTGGGGTGACCATTAATTTCAATCCAACTCAAGCATATGCATTATTTATTTACGGGTTATTACTTCCTGCCTACTACTTGGGTAAAGAGCAACATTCAAGGAGTACATTTTGAGTTGCATTATTCACTGCATTAGAGGGGTTATTTCTCAATTCCATCTCATACATTCATTTTAGGTTCAAAGTAATTTTATCCCGTTATTTTCGTGTGAATGACATAAGGGAAACCTAGCTTCAAGGGACAACATTTTATCACACACACACTAGAACTATATAGAGTCTAAAATGTAGTACAATGCTCAGTGAAAATCACATTGGGGTGACCATTAATTTCAATCCAACTCAAGCATATGCATTATTTATTTCATCTAATGTTTGTTTAAACCTTGTGCAGGTAGCTAGATTTTATTTTGTAGTTTCACGTGTGACAGTAAAACCCTACAGAGAAGCTAGAGTGACAAAGAAAAAGAGGAAGAAGACAAGTTTAGACCCTGAAAAGATCAGAAACATAACATCTGACAAGACACTTTCACCCAGTTCAGACACTAGCACCCGAGCCATCCCATATTTATATTGGTAGTTCCATCTGAAGGAATCTCATATTCCAGTTTTCTATATAAATCATAATTAGTCTAGATCTAACATATTCCACTTAGTTTCTATCCCAAAATAATCCCAAATCTCTAGATATAAGCCAAGTCATTCTCATCTCACATTTCTTATACTTGTTTGTCTTTTTTCATGATAAATATTTCTTGTTACTATTATATCTATTTGATCTCAGTTCTCTGATAAGATTTAAATTTTAGTTAAATCACCACATAGAGCATATTCTTAGGACCTCTACGGGAATCATGATGATCTATAACCATGAATCATATTTTGGGAAAGGTCTAAAACAACCTTATCTATAAACCCTTGTGTGTTTTCCAACGAGTATTTTTAAATCAATTTTATGCCTTAATTTGTAATAAATGAGAAAACATGTTTTTAAAAGTTGATCTCTTGAGAAAACATCAATACAGGCCCATGAGATCATAAGGATAAGTGAATATCAATCTATCACTTGTTGAGAAGATCATGATTTCACCCCTAGGACCACTGTAACAACTTATCCTTTTGATCTCCATCCCGTTTAAAAATTAATTTATGTTTTTGTGGGGCCACGAAGGAGACTTTAGTTTATACGTAGGTTATAGAAGAGGATCGAACTCTTAAGAATCATATAAGATTGATTTAGTAGCCATTAAATTTATAAATGCGAGTAAAATACACCCAAAAAATTTGACACAAAAAATCTCAAACATCCCTTCACCATTTTCCATAAAAATAGGCTCAATGTGTATCCCTAAGAGCTATTTTTCCAACAATACTGACCACTTGTTGATTGGATCTCTCAATAAAAAGATATGATAAAAACTAGATCCTTATCTATGCCCTTTTCCCTAGTTGTGACGTCCTCGTGCTCATTTTTTACATTAGATGAAACCATCAAACTTAAGATATTGAGGTGGGAACTTTAATGAATCTCATATTTCATTGATCTATACCATATATCAGTTCTACCACACATCTTCAATTGGAGTTTTTGTTCTTGAAAGGGTGAAGAGGAAATGACCAAAATTTTGAGATAGTGTCGGGCACCAATTACTACCACATGTCCTCCATTAGTTCTTTGTAAATCCTAGAGGTGAGAAGATTCAACTCAAGATAGTCCGATGTGTCGATGCTCACCACATTTCTCTTTTCCACATTTTTCTCATCAATATATTTTGAGGTTTGAAGTAGTGATAAAAAACTTGAGACATTTCCGAATGTTGATTCCTGCCATGCATTCCCAATGACACTTGTCAACAATCGATATTTTGAAATAGTTTAAAAATTTGAGGTGAAACTTATGTGCTCAGAAGCACATAGAGATGGTGTTCGATACTTTGTGTGTATTCATCTTAGGCACTGAAAAACATGCAAAAGTGCTTGAGTTTTAAAGTTTGTAAAAGATAAGAAGATCAATGAGTGCAAAGTGTCAACTTTATATTAGAGGTGTTGAAAAACATGAAAAGTGACCAATGTCGATGTTTTGAGATGTATCTGAGTGACACGTGCCCCTATTTTGATCAATAAAATTTGATGAACTTTTTGTACTGTAAAACCAAGGGATTTCAATGTCATTTGAATGTTTCAAAGGAAAAATCCATTAAAATATACTAAATTATTTTTGGATGTCTTGTATTAATGTACCGAAAAAGAGGTCCAAATTTTTTTGATAAGTTTCAGACACAAGGGTGCCCCAAAAATGCATGTATAACACCATAGAAAGTGCTCCAAGCTCTAATATTATGCACAGTTCCTAGAAAATGAAACATGGGGCTCATTTTGGCAATATATGCACAATCATGTGGTTGAGTACCACTATTTTCCCATCAATTTTAGGGTGAAATGTAGTGGAATTATTCATGTTCATATCCATCACGGACCATAATACAAACCAGAAGATCGCCACAAATATAGATTCCCTACCTAACAAGGTTCTTCTTCGAAAGTCAAAATGAACCCAATGTATTGACATTGTGTTCTTGTAAAGTGAAAAGATTGCCACTTTTGAGAACATTTCAACCATCACAAAAACATATTCATGGCCATTCTTGGTAGAAGGAATACCTAACATAAAATCCATTGAGACAGATTCTCATGGTGTTCCTAAAATTAGTAGAGGGGTGTAAATTCCATACTTTCAATTGGTTGGATTGGAAATTACGTAGGATTTACAGGAGTTGATGTATCTGGTAACATCATGATGTAGCTTTGGATACTATAAATACTTCCGTAAGACTATCACCATTTTCTCTACTCCAAATTGACTTGTAAATTGACTCTATTGAGCCTCCCAAATCAATTTCTAATGTTCCCTGCAAGAACATAGAGGTCTCCAATGTGGCATAGAACCCATTCTTGTAAATGATGGTATGACTTTTTTTTCCATCCCTTAGTCCCTAACACATGTCAATACATTTAGGGTCATGTTAATACATTTGAGACTACTCTAATGTCTCACGCCCACATGAGTCAAGAATTATTTTTAGGGAGGTAATCAGAGGCCGACTCAAACAATCAAAAACTGAGTTGACCTTCTCCTTCTTGTGTAGGATGTTGATATGAAATTACTACATATTGGTGGAATTCCTATGTTGATGATCATTATACAACTCGCATCTGTTCTACATGAACTACAAAGGCTTATGATCTGTTTGTATGATAATATATTTACAGGCTTCCACTATTTATAGGCTTACACAATGGCATAAAACTCCTTTCTCATATGTCAGGTGCATGCGCATTATCTTAGATAAAACCTCACTATGGTATGCCACTAGATGCTCATTTTGAGTGAGGATTGTACTAAATGCATATTTTAAAGCATTTGTTTCTATCTCAAATGACTATTTTAGATCTGGCAATAAAAGAACTGGTTCCGAATATAATCTCTCCTTCATTTCTGATAATTAACTTGTATTGTGACTCTATCCATACATTTTTTTCTTTTTCTCCTCCATGTGTCACTTGATTCAAAGGGCATGTAATGTGAGAAAAACCAAGTACAAATCTATGATAAAAGTTAGTTAGTCCCAAGAAACTTTGAAGTTTGGTGATGGTCTTTGTTGGAAATTCTTGAATGACCTATATCTTTTCTATGTCCACATACACGTCATTCTTGTTGATGATGTAGCCCAAGCTAGATACTTTCCATGCCAAAAGAACACTAATCTATGTTTTCATAAAGCTTATGATTACGTAAGGTCTAAAGAATGTGTTAAACATGTTGAACGTGCCCCTCCCATGTCTTACTGAAGACGGTAATGTCATCCATGTTTATGAGCACAAATGAATTAATGAACAGTCATAAGATATCATTCATCATCCTCATGAATGTTTTAGGAGCATTTGTAAACCAAAAAGGCATGACCAACTATTCAAACAAGCCCTCCTTGGATTTGAATGTAATTTTCCAAACATTTGCAAGATCGATAGGAACTTGATGGTACCCTAATTCCATGTCAATCTTTATGAAAAATTAGCACCTTTGAGATGTTCTAAGAGGACATCAATATGTGGAAGTGGGTATTTTTTATTGTGTGTTTATTCAAGGATCGATAATCAATGCAAAACTGCCATGTCCCATATTTCTTTAGGGCAAGAACAATTAGACTCCCACAAGGTGATGAACTTGGTTGAATGTTACCCTTCTGAATCATCCCCTAAATATGACACTTGATTTCTTCGTTCTTAAGTATTGAGTGGTTGTATAGGGGCCCATTCAGAAGTGGAGTTTCGAGGACCAATTCAATTAGAGGCTTATCTTGACAATGCACATAAACAATTGTTGGTGGTAGGAATACATTTTCTCATTCATATATCATCTAAACCATATAATTCCGCTAATATTTTTGGATTGGTGGGACAATTATTTTGGTTTTTGCAAACATTTTCTTATTCTTAGGCCTACCCAGGAGTAGGATAAAGTTACTAGTTTGAAAAATCAACCTCCAACACTATTTTGCACCAATAAGGGCCTTTAAATTAGTTGGTGCTACCACTGATATGTCATAGTGTTTATTCTTGGAGTGATGATATTTCTCCTAGGTACATCCTCGTAGAAATGGTGGTGATCCCACATGTATGGATAACTAAGAATAAAATCACTAACATTCGATGGTGCAACATCACATACCACCGCATCTTTGAACTGTTTGATTTAATAAGGAGACATTATCTATTCACACAAATTTATCTTCTTTGACTTAATTAACCAATAGAGTATGGTCATGGGTAAGGAGGTGTTACCAAATTTAGCATCTTTACTATTTATGTAAATATTATATTCTTTTGACTCACAATATCTAGGATAAAGTGAAGATTAATACCATTTACCCACATCTACGAGTGAAATAGTTTGCATTCTCTTTTAGTGGGGACACTATTCATATGATAGTAACAATGGTATATGGTTATTCATCAAAGATCACATCCCCTTATTCATGTGCACCTTGGTTCTCTACATAGGCTTCTCTTGTATATGGCTTCCATGAATTTGTTAAAATAGTTTTGACGAGAGCTTATAAATTCTTCATGTCATGATACCTACTCTTGTGCTTCTCACACCACATTCCTCTTTCTTCTCATACATGCTCCTTATCCTATTTCTCTATTGGTGCATCCTTTCCTTGTTGCTTGGTGCTAAATTTCCCTCTCTTTATAAATGAAGGATGTTTATTTCCCTTTCTCACACCACTAATCCCGATTGGGATGCAACCCGGTGGAGAACACACTAATAATGGCACTTAATGTATTATAAAATTTAATTCACAAGGAAAGAGTTGTAGAAATAAACTATAGATACAATTAATTCAAAATGTATACAAATTGGAAAAATCCATAAGAGATATGTATTCTCAGAGATATCTCTCTTATTCAAAGGAATCTACTGTATAGCGATATGATAGAAAATATGAAAAATGAATAAGAAAAGAATATGAAGGGTTCTAGATGGTAACCAAAAGGTCATCCTACATAGAGACCATTTGTATCCATCTTAGGGATGGATTGAAAAAGATATAAGTAGAAAAAATATATAATTTATCATACTATCACTATTATTTTTAGAGCTCTTTGTCGGGGTCATATCTCTTAGCCCAGTGACCTGATTTTACAAACTGTTGGATCCATTGAAAAGACGATGGAAAAAACTTGAAAAAAATCACTATGTGAAAAGAACTTTAGCTACTATTATACATTACAAATCCCATAATTGCTTTGAAGACCCCTAAAAATGTAAAATACTAAAAGATGCCACAAACTACTAAAAATATATTTGTAGGACTTTCCAAAATTAAATTTTGAAAATTCTTGTTCTGGATTACCATTTAATAAAGTGGCATAGATCAACCAACTAAAGACCTAGCAAAACTAGATCAAAAGAGAAATTTAAAGCCCTAAAAATAGAGAATACATATATGGAGTGCCTTCAAAATAAAATTATGAAGCACATAAGGCTTTTAAGATAACAAGGATAAGGATTTCTTACCATGACTGGAAATCATACTTTCTAAATTCATTTTAGAGAAATCACCAATGAATTCCAAATAAGCTTCCTTTTGAAGATGTTTCAACATGCTTTTCCTTCCATGTATCTTCTTAATATGAGAGGAAGACGACAAGAAATGAGTTTGAGAGATCTTAAAAATATCAATAACAACGTCCTTCATAATAGTAACCAAGGTAGAGTGGGTTTTAAGAGGAAATATTAGAAAATCCTTTGTAGTAGGCTTAGAGTTCATTCACGCAAAATAGGAAACCTTTTCTCCATAAATAAAACTATTTTTACAAAACCAAAAGCCTCAGTAGAATAATTAGAAGCCTTTAAAGCCAAACATGAAACCCACGTTTCTCAACTTGAGACCTTTACAATCAACTATGATACATTTGATATAGATCCTGATGTTATCAATACAAACCCTAAAGTCAACCCTTCATCCACATGCTAATCATTATCCTCCTAAGGAGATCCCAAAGAATCATTCCTTGAGGAAGAAATAGGATTAACTATATGTGGACTCTTAAAAAATTTATATTCAGATCCAAAAATTGCCCCAGTGATAACCTTAAACATTACCTTGATGGTCATACTGATGAAAAATTACATTGTTTCCTTCAAATGAAGTTAGGGTTAGAATCACTGTGCTTTTTCTTCCACAATTTAGAATTTAAATTACTACTTCGAGAACGTTGAAACGGGCATATGAAATACTTATGTCTAATTTTGTTGACACTTGAAGAATCAAAAGGGTAAACCTGCATAATCAAAATTTTGATTCTAGGTATTGAAAACGAATAAATTCCAAATAGTAAGGGAAAGGGGTTTCAACAAATCAGTATTCACACAAATCTTTGTGAATCTCTTATACTATTCTTTACCCATTTCTCTATTGATGAAATTCCCCACCATAATTATTGTCATTGTTAACATTTCAATATTATCTAACTCCACTTGAAATCTACATAAACGGACCAAGACAGGGATTCAAAAATATATCAATTTTTAGTCAAAGAAAGGAAACCAAGGTAGCACACACTAGCCTCTAGAGTCGGGGCACACTAGCCTCTAGAGTCAGGAAACCATAATCCCTATTGATAAACAAAATTTCTATCTTTTTGTGACTGATATAGAATCTAGAAGAATTAATTGGAAAGGAAAATGATATTAGGAAAAGAGAAATCCTTCCATATTTATAGCATCCAAAGTTGTATCTCTTTTGGTCTTGGCCTCCTTACTAAGAATCCACATATCAAAACAGTCAAAGAAAAATTGCAACAAATTGATTGAAGGGTAGCATATGAAATCATGACATCTGGTAGATCCAAGGAAAAAGTGATATGGATACCACCAATGATGGATCCATCCATGCCATGAACTTCATCCCCCTTTGTGTAATCACTAACCATCACCAAATGTTTTTATTCTAAACACTGGTTAAGGAAGCAACCACATGATACTTTTGCTTTTGGATGCTCATTTTATACATCTACATCATAACACTAAAATCCTTCACATGAAGAATTTTCCTAGGATACATAGAATAGACCAATGGGTAAGAAAGGAAATGGAGTTGAGAAGGAGCAATTAGAACCTTAGGACCCCAACCCCATTTTGCATCCAAAATCCTTGATAAGTTACATATCTTCACATAGGGCCAAATGCATGCAAAGGACTTATTGCAATAATCTAAGAGGTTTTTATCCCTAACACATCTATGGATTAAAACCTACATTTGGAGCAAAAATGAATATCTTTCATCAACATGTGAGAACCATGTCATATTTTTTCTTATAGCACTGCATGAATCTGATACATATTCTCCTTATTTCCCTTTCAAATTCGCTTGTGCTACATTTTTTATGCTTATCTTCTTTCATGTCTCCACTTTCACTCTCACACCTTCACCATCTATAGACAGTCAAATTTCGTCATTTTACTATTTGACATTGATGGTTTTGACATTGCTCTCTTGCTCAAACAAGTGCACTTTACCCATTCTCGTCTAGTACATCTCTAGGTCTCTTGTCTAGCTTGGTTGGTCATACACACTCATAGATCGACAGTTTTTTATAATTGAATGCATGTGATCTATTTAGAAACTCCACTTGTCAGCTTCCAAACCTCATATTTTAGATTTCTCCTCTAGGGTTAAAAAAATACAATAGGATTAGTTTGTGTCATATGGTCATGACCCTAGTATATGGGTTTGTCCTTTCTCACTTGGATCTTAAACTTTCACTTACATATTATTCTTTAGGTCATTCACCCCTCCTCAGTTGACCTTTGTAACTTAAATCACCTTCAGAAGCATATGTAAGCAAGTGAAACTCACTTCATTTAGAACTTATAACTCTTATGGAGTGCTATTGCAAAATCTAGCACAAAAGGCACACAAAGCTCCCTACACTTAGTAAATAAATTTGTACATTCATTAGGGAAGCACTATCTACAAGTCTAAAGCTTCCCACTAGGTCTAGGGGACTGCTTTGCACATTTGCAAGAATCTAAATTCTGATAAAAAAGGAAAGAGCTTATATTAAATACACACACCAGAAATAATAGTAATTCAATCTTCAATTCTTCTAGGATGTAAAATACATAGAGGAAGATTACATATATAGAGTTTTATCTCCTTATTTCTAGGAGTCAACACTCATCCCACATATCTCTCCTAATCCCCACAATATCTCACTCAAACATTATCTAATTACAACTATTTACATGAGTTACCAACTCATAAATAGTTGTATTACATTACACTATATTATTTATTTCCACACTCATAGTAATGTTCACAATATCTAATATTATTCCTAACATTCACCCCCTTAGTGTGAACATGGGGAAGGCATCATCCTATACTGCATCTAACAATGACTGTGTGATTTTCCAAGGACTCAAAAACCTGAGAAATGGTTTTTTCATGGTTACGATAAAACCAATGAAGGTTTGTCCATGGTTTACCTACAACCAATTGGTTTTACTGGTTTACCAAAAACCATGTCATTATATGCCAGTATCTCTTTAACCCCCATCACATCCTGACTAATGCAGGTGATACAATCATGTACTTATTTTAGAAAGTTTTATTTGCAGAATGAAACACACAACTGAAAAAACTTGGCCACCAAATCTTTACCGCGGCCTCTCGATGGTGCCTGACAAGAGGTCGTTGATCAACCTCCTTCCTCCATTGCCTCTAGCCTCCATTCGTTTGCTACTTAGTTAGCCAATTTATCTTTAAAGCTCATTTACAATTTTTTTGTTGGGTGTCAGATTCAACCAATAATGCACCCCCTCACTGTGGACATCGCGTACAAGCGGAAGTGCATCCAGAAAAAAATGAGATTTTTTTTTGAAATATTTTACATAAAGGAAGAAATAGGAAAGCTGGTCCAGCAACAAAAAGCACAGGATCAATGCGTAGAGCTCGAAAAAATACATGTTTTAAAAAAAAAACGGTACCTCAATCCGAGTTCCCAGCGAACAATAATAGAACTTACAAGTTTAAAAAAACAAAATGTTTCCAGACCCTTTCCAAAAATGGCAATTTTTTTTCATTGTGTCCAAAAAAGGAAAGAAACGGATTTTCCTTTCATAATGCGGATCTCAGTCGTCTGATTAAACAAAACTTGGCACGAAATTTGATCTTCGCTGCAAGTGCATACAGAGGTCGAAAACGTTGAATCTAAAGAGGTAGATGCCAATGTCAATGAAAATTTATCACATGATTCTCTTTTACAACATGTGTATCACAAATCTATCAGAGGAGATCAAGGAGTGACTATGGAAAGAGAACGGTGAATGATTAGATCTCAAAGAATGTCATTTTCAATGTATATCACTTTCAAAGCTTAGGCAAAACATGTGCAGGTCAACGCCAAGGCTGAATGTGTTGGCAATGGAAGGATTTACACGGATATGAAGACATCTAGGGGCACAATATGGGAGCAAGAATTGTTTGCAGAAAAAAGCAACGTGATGCATAGCATGCAAAGACTACAAATAGATCCACAATAACTGGAAAATACACAATATTTTCGATGAATTGGCTATGTCAAACATTATAGATGCACATGATAACATTGAAAAAAAAATCCACAAAACATGAATCAAAATGCAAATCCTTGATTGGTCATCAATGTTGTGGAATCTCACCCGCTGCTCCATCAAAGATCTTTCATATCTTAGCATAATTAAATTTATGGCTCCATCATGTGAATAACAGGAACAAAACTAATTTTTGCTCTAATACCAGTGATAAAAAATGAAAGAGCTTAAATTAAAAAAACACACCAGAAATAATAGTAATTCAATCTTCAATTCTTCTGGGATGTAAAATACATAGAGGAAGATTACATATATAGAGTTTGATCTCCTTATTTCTAGGAGTCAACACTAATCCCACATATCTCTCATAATCCCTACAATATCTCACTCAAACCTTATCTAATTATAACTATTTACATGAGTTACCAACTCATAAATAGTTGTATTACATTACACTATATTATTTATTTCCACACTCATAATAACGTTCACAATATCTAATATTATTCCTAACAAATTCATCTACTCAAGTAGATTTGCAAGAGAGAAACTCAAGTCAAGCTTTTTCAAAGAAAGAATGTCAAATTTGATTGCACTACAACTAGACATCACATGCTAGGTGGAGAATGACGTGTGGTTTGAGGCCTCTTTGGATTAATGCCAACATCGATGGTGTATGAGGGTTCCCACAAACCAAATAATGTTTGTTTTGTAGGACTCTCTATCCATGGTTAGGGTTGGAAAGGTTGAGTAGAGCATTACGAGCATTAACGTGTAATCAACAAAGAGTGACAAAGATATTTGAACAAATGACAAACTTAGAAATTTGTATAACATAGTTTTGAGCAAGGGCAAGACCATAGAAATAGGTCAATACCATATGTACGTTCTTGCCCCTACTGTACGGTCATGTGTAGGAGTATCTTGAGGTCACAGTTCCGGTTTCAAAACATTCTCAGTCCAGATCCCCTTATTACATGATTGAGATTGTCCAAACTTGCTCAAAATCATCCGTAATTAACTAAGTGCACTCAATCTCATGTATTTATGAACTTGGATTATATCATGTACATTTGTTGCAAATATTAATGTGCTATTTTGATATTGAATGGTTAATGTTGGAAAAATTAATCAAAATAAACCCCTGGAGTGTCTATTTCATTCCTATTTAATTATGTGTAAATCTTAATTTTAAATCTAAAAAGGCTGAAAACACCATCACTAATATTGAACACTTCCGCATCCATTTTTATGGTCTTCTGTTTTAATTTTAGTTAACGGTTGATCATTTACATTTTCATAAGTGTTTAATAATTAACTACCTTTGAATGGAGCACACCGCCATCAATTTTTTCTTAAGGGATATTCTTCTTTTGGGTAGACGGAGCTAAAGCGGATGCATTAAAAAGAGCAGGAGAAAATTCGGGATATGTTAAAGATTTAATAGTTTATATTTGAAAAAATGATATCAAATAAATGAAATTTTATAATTGAAAACTTCACATACATAACATGGACACTTGCGTAAAAAAAGATCAAAATATTAGTTACTTTCAAATAAATATAATATCATGTCGTGAGATGCTCGACTGCGCATGCGGGAAAAAACATAAAATAATAGAAGAGGATAGGTAAACATACACAATGAACACAAATATATTGCATTCACATAAATAGATTTAGTATAGATAATAGCCGCTCTAGGTAATTACGTTCGAGGTTCGAGTATTAAGAAGCAAAAAAACAAAAAAAACTAAGTTTCCCAGTCCAGTCAGCGCCCACTTCGAGTCGTGGTGGCGTGTAGAAAAAATTAAAAATAAAAATAAAGGAGCTTTACTAATCCGGTCCAGTCACCGCCCATTACACGCAGTTGATTAAGGCCTCTAGTCAACGAATCTTCGACCCCTTGTTAAGCAACCTACTTCCCATTTCCTTCTATAAAACCCCCCCACAGACACACCACGACGTAGAATATCACCCAACACGTCTCGAGTTCGGGTCGCCATGGCCTCCTCCTCTATTCTATTACCCCTTTTCATCATCGTTGCATCCGCGGCCGCGGCGAGATCCCCAGGCCTCGACTACATTGCATCCTCCTGCAAAGTCACACGCTACCCCGCAGTGTGCGTGTCGTCTCTGTCACCTTACGCAGCTTCTCTCAAGGGAAAGCCAAGCCAGAGCGAGCTCGTCAAGGCAGCCCTCAATGTCAGTCTCCAGAATACTCAAAACGTGACGGCCTGGGCCGTCGCGCTCGGCAAAACAAGCAAAGGCCTGAGCAAGAGAGAGCGATCCGCGCTCAAAGACTGCGTGCAAAATTTCGGGGACTCGTCGGAGCAGACGAAGCAGTCTTTGGCCGAGCTGAAGCAGTTGAGGGCCGGAACATTCAAGTTCCAGATGAACAACGTGCAGACGTGGATGAGCGCCGCGCTCACTAACGAGGACAGCTGTCTCAATGGTTTCCAGGGCGTCCGTAACGGGAAGGTTAAGGTGCTTGTCAACGGGCAGGTGCAGGATTCCTCCAAGCTCATAAGCAATGCCCTCGCTCTGGTTAATAATTTTGCTACCAGTGGAGGATATTGAAAGGTTTTGTGTGTGTGTGTATGTGTGTGTCTCTGTTGGGGGCGTTTCCATTTCTGTTTGGGGGAAAACTTTGGATTGTAAAGTAATGTAATGTTTTGATCTTTTCAGTACCGAAAACGAATGGCGGAGGGTGCTGTAGTCTTGATGTGCTCTGTAAATGTTAACTGTGTAATTTTTTCAATGGATGCTTACAGAATAACTTCGGTAATCTATTGATCACATCAATATGAAAATCTGATAGTTTTGAGTTAGAAACTATATTTTCTGTAATTGATACAAGGAATCTATTCCGTCCAATATATATATTTGCAGGGATTAGTTTTATAGAATTCTTAGGATTGACAGGTTTCTATTCCCAGTCTCATCTCTTATTATTCGGTGGATGACCATCATATATTATGCACACCCTTGAACCACAACAACCCATTCAATCATCATATAATTTTTCATAATACAAACAATTTTAATAATTTTAAATGTTATTATACTCTAAAATGCGGAATATAAATTATTCATAGTTTATGAGGCGGCTGCATAAAACGCCGGCGAAATTCAACGGTCACATTATTTAATACTCTGGCTTCGATTCCACATATGAGACGTCTGAACAAACACTCGTGTATTGGGATTGGAGAATGAGTGGCGTGGAAGAGGCATATTCATTTTAATATATTGAACGAGTTTGCGACGGAACTTTTAATCATTAATTCAATTTCTGTGACTTTTTTGAAATATTCTTTTGAAAAGTGAGGAGTTGATACCGTCGTCATCGTCAATATCGGAAGGTTTAGGAATTTCAAATTATTGAGTATATTTTAACATATATAATTTTTTTTAATTATTTTATATAAATACAAATAAGTTTTATATTTTTTATAGGAATTTTATATATTTATTCTAAAATATTGTAAAGATGTTGTTGCTGCTTGATTGTGTTTTTCTCTGCCTTTAGGTTATGTCTATTTTTAGTACTCTCCTAAGCTCCGCCTAGTTTGACTTGTGTTGCTCTAGGTTCGACCTAGCTTTGTTTGTGGTTTTGGGGTGTGCTCTCATACTAAAATCCTTTTCATCAACAAAAAAACTAGCAGTCGCATGGGTACGATGCAATGTGAATGCCAAACAGTGTATGTTATTTGTTTTAGAAGGATAGTTATTACTTTTGTAGTTGATTTTGTTTAAATTATGAGTGATTGGTTTTGTAAGTGTAGAAATAGAGATGAACCACTTCATTTAAAAAGCGCAAACATGAGGTCTAACCCTTAAAACATTTCAAAATGCAAAAAAGTGATATAATGTACAAAGCTTTGGATTGAAATGTTGTATGTGGACATTTAAATTTGTTACATTCGTACATAAAAAGTTACAAATCTTATATCACGACATTTGAATTAAACATGTATACATGAAGACCTCCGTACATTTCAATAATTATATCATGAATGGTAGCCTTTTGTGAGCAATTTTATTTCCGGTAAACATGAATACATTTGATACCATTTGAACAAGAATGTTGCTTAGGATAGAAGAAGTGCTGAGTAAAGTAGTAGCAGATGTGCTATCAAAGTAGAGTGTAGTATTTAGGACGGGTTGACTGATAGTAGTCTTGCTAGTATAACTGTGTTGGAATTTCCTGGAAAAAATATAAATTTATGCTTTACACTGAATGCAAATACTAATCAATCAAAAGAAAATCCAACAAATAATCAAACAGATAACTGTGTTGGAATTTCCTTAAATTAATCATCATCGAATATAAATCATAATCTCAACCAATGTGGTATACATACATTTACGAATACGGGTAGTAGGGTATGCACAGGTAGAACACCGACTCTTCTGAATGTGAAAGTAATACAAAGAACAATATCAATTGGATTCATAAGGAAATAATAGTTGCAAGCCTTGAGTAACTAAAAATGAAACAAGAAGATGAATAAAGCAATTTTGACGGTGAATGGTGCAAAGCTAAAAAGACAAACAACCAAAAAATTACAGTGATGATAAAGAGAAACCTGAAAGTTGATTTTTCAGGGAAATAGTTTCAAGAAGAAGGAACTTACAAAAGAATGTCATTATTATTGCTGCCAAGTTAGACATTGGATGTTCAAGACCTTTTCGTTGGGCCTCGTAATACAATAGTACTATAGAAACAACCTTTTTCAACCACAACACTGAGTAGGAGGGACAAAAATAATTGTAAAACTTAACACCAAAAGAAAAAACCTTTCTTACCTTGGGAGATTGGGTTGTTGAATTATATCATCCAAAATCATAAATAAAACATGTACACAGGCCTCAAAATATATCCAAAAGAACAAATCTACTAAACAAACATTTGTAGTCAAACTTTCTTATAAAATCAAGGCTAAAACAATAGTATGAACATGTTCCTTGGTCTCAGAATACAACAGTACTATAGAAACAACCTTTTCCAACCACAACACGAAGTAGAAGGGACAAAAATAATTGCAAAACTTAACACCAAAAGAAAAAGCCTTGCTTACCTTGGGAGATTGGGTCGTTGGCTGCAACTATAATCTTTGTGTTAAACAATGAAATTATAATGTTACAGGGACGAGTATTTAAAGGAAAATATTGCAGGCAAAAACCAAAAACTAAATCTTAAAAACAACAAACCCGCCGCAACATGCAAAATCAGAAAAGCAAAATTGTTTAAAATAGCAAATCTACAAAAATAGCATAGAAAAGCTAAACCGTCAACACACCTGTCAAAATTAACATAGTTCTGTGAATGTCTGCAAAGCCCTTTCCCATAGGGGAATGCCTTCAACGTAATAATATTGAAAAGATGATTAGTTATTTAATTTTTTAAATTGTAATTGTCTACGAATATTCCAAATATTTAATTAATTTTTAAGTTGTAATTGTTACACCCCATCAATTTACACCCCTGATTTAATTCTAAATTTAATAAAAAAAATATGAAATTTTTACAAACACATATTTCAAACCATCAATCTCTAATTGACACACACTTACGAAGATACCAATCAATTTACTCCCTTGATAATACTTGAAAGAAGACATTTTTGTGAGAGCTATTACTATAACTAACAAGGGTGATGGCTAAATGTGTTGTCTTACACCTTTTTCGTTTAACTGGTACAAGTCATATCAAAATGTACACAGTGACAAACTAACAAAAAAATTAGTTTCAAAATCTATCTTGACGCTGATGTAGGTTTATTACATTGCATGAATAGATCAAAATAATTAACACAATTGTTATACATTCACAGGGATGATCTCTTAGATTTTTAGTGTTTGGTAAAGAGTTGGAATTTATAGCCAAATATTTAATTAATACATCTATTGTAGATTATTGTTTAGAGTTGGAGTATGCTATATTAATTAAATACAATTATAAATATCAAGAGGGTAGGTTATGTTACTGTAATTACTTGAATATTTTTTAAATGTGTATTCTTGTCTATAAGTTGAATCCTCACAAATGAAGAATAAGGATGATAATGTTTAATCTTAAAACTAAGGTATGTATTTAAAGATCATTTGGGGTAGTAATGTATGTATCTAGAAATTATCATGTTAATAGGAATGCTATATCTAAATTGTGACGTTTCCCATTGATATAATGATCATATTATACCAGCATACATATCTTAGATGAATCTATGTAAAATATGTCGATGGGTATTGTACGATGGAAAAGTGATAAGCGAGTGTGGGAATCTACAAGTAACTCTTCCTCGCACCCAACCTCCTGAGGTCGTGCCGACACAGCCGGTGGGGATGGACTATGCGTGGGATGCAGACAATTTAGTTGGGCAATCTTATGTCTTTGACATGCACTAGTGGAATCTACGAATCTAAGGTGAAGAAGGCCCTCCTAACTTGAACTGGTGTGATAGATCGATCAGCAAGGATGACTGCTCGAAGGCTCCAATCAATATCGAGCTCTAGTGTGATTCGATCTATGGGTTGTGGGATACGTGGAAAATGACCTGGGATTGTTTCGTGTATGTCTCCAGACAGGGTCATGAAAATGGATGATGGGTATAGTGGACTCTACGGTCGATTCTCTGGTCTAGTCCAGAAATCCTTAGATTCATTAGCTGCTACGTCTAACAAGGATAACTGTGTGATGATGATAAGCGGAAGTGGAGTGGATCTGAATACTAATGTGCGTAAGCCAGCGTCAACGTCGGATTAACCTGTGGACTCGTTGGGTTATGGGATTTGTGAATCAAAACCATAGATTCGTGGTTGTTGTGGACCTGCTATGGTCATGTGCGGAATCAGTCCCTAATCCCTAGTATCCAATAGTCGTATGCCTTTTCGGCCTCTATATTCAGAATTAACAGTTGTGCAATCTTTTCAAAGTATTTTACAGACGTTCTTGCAACCTGAATTCTTAAACTAATATCTATGTCCGTGAGAGTGTCTCCCAAGTCTGGCTGTGGGACGAAAGGATCACAACTGAACATTTGCTATCTTTCAAGCCCTTCTATAGTCATGCAGATATTTTTCTAGGGTAATCTGTAGTTTGGCTAGTTTGACCAAAACATATACGCTTTGTCGTCCTCTACGTTTAACCCTCTTAACTGTGAATTGATTTTTTGTAAGTCTGTTGTTGTTTGGAAGACTTGGATTCTAAGGTTCTTATCTATATCAGTTATTGTCGTAATAAGATTGGGTTGAGATACGATTGGCTCGAATATGTATTCTCTGGGCTCTCTAGGTACCGTGATTGTCATGCAAGAAGAAAATGATATAAATCTAACGAATGACAGAATAAATTAACTACGCAAGATATATCTATGTATGTTCCTAAATCTGATTTTATTGATAAGCTACTGAACAAAATTTAAAAGAGCAATTATCTAATATATCTGGCAATTGACAACTAAACTGATAACACAATTAAAACGAACAAAGCAACTGAGTATAGCTACTTGTCTGTGCAGTTTGTAGATCTACTCTAAATAAATAGATAACTGATCTACTCTATTTGAAAGACTCTCGATCCTACCTCAGAAGTGAGGAGTGAATCATAGTTTCTCAGAAACTATCAATCCCCACAGCTTCCCTGGCAATATCAAAAGTAAAATTAACTGAAATGAAATGATTGGCTACTCTATTTGATATGCTTTAACTAGAACTTTGAAATCCTGAACCTGGATTTTGCAAAATAGTGGCGAATCCGATGGTTTGTGGCCTTGTCCCCTCAGTGTGATCTCCTCATTCTTTCGTGTTCACATGGATCCAGAAAAGTGTGTAATGCTAGTATCAGCAGAAGTAGATATTGGGACAATGGCAGCTTAGGATGCGGACTGAATACAATGCGAGTAGGAGAGGGATAGTGCAAGAGAACAGAGCTTTGCTTATACAATTCCTAGCGGGATTTATTGTGAGTCATGCAACATAAAACGTCCAGAACTTGAAACTATCCTATTTGACGAGCAAAACCTGCAACTTTAATGGCTTCCTATTGAAAATCAAACTATCCTACTCCAACTGATTGGATGAAATAATAACAGTACCTGCACAAGGAGAATATGTGGCTTTCTAACAGCTAAACAACACTAACCATGCATACAACAAATGAAACTATGAATCCTAAGCAAAATTGAAAGGCTAAGCTATTGAAATGAGAAATTCAGAGGCAAATTTGAGGGGCCATTTGCTTGAGCACAAGCCAGCTATTTATAGAATCTCATTTACCCTAAGGTGAAAACCAAATTGATCTCTTAAACCATAAACAATGCCAAAACACTATTCCAGGGAACCAGAATCATAAATACAAGCAAAGGCGGTAAAAAAAGCTAGTAAATGTTGAAAATTTACACAAGTCGCGTTAAAAAGAGCATTCTGGAAAACTCGTGAAGGACTGCCGCCTTGAGCAGGGCGGCGGTTATAGGACCGCCGCCCTGACTGGGCGGCAGTTTCGTCACTGAAGACCAAAACACAAAGAAAAGGAGGGGAGAAGAGAAAACAAAGCACGCAGGGGCTAAGCGAGGCATGCGAGATGTTAACGCATGCTTGGAGAGCTTTTCCAGATTCTGAACACCTTGCGAGGAGACCTGTATCATCATTGGGGCACGTGTAACGTTGTTCCGGCGGTGCAGTACCCTAGAATTTTGGGTATGTATAGGTATCATTCTCGAGGCACCTATTTTGAATCGGTGACATAAGTGGAATAGGCACCTTGAGAATGATACCTCTCGGCATATTTTACATAGATTCATATAAGATAGGTATGCTAGTAGCATCTGCGGGAGTTACATTGTACATAAGATGATACCAAAAATAAAGTCAGGAACGAAAGGTGCGCATTTAGTTCTCACATGAATGACTTGGATGAAAACATCTCTAGTCGGTTACGTAAGACACATATTATTAATAATAAGGATCCTTGCCCACATAGTTCATTGGTGAAATAAACGATTCGTTCTATATAAGATCAAAACACCCGAGAGAGCATTCAGCCCCTTATATATTTAATATTTCCTTGAGTCATAAAAAATCCTAATGAATTTAATTGAACTACTTTAAGGTATATTTTATGCAAATGAAAACCAAAAATATCAAGGATAATAGATTTTGAAGCGGCATTGGCAAACAAATAAAATAATTTTCATAGTCAATATGTTGTACCCATTTACCAAAATTGGATGACAAGGTATAGAAAAGTAAGCACTAAATCCACATCATTATTTACACAGATTCTAGGGGCAACAAGTCTCTTCTTAGAACTCATAATTGGCTCTATTACAATAAGATTCCCAATGGTTTTAGCAATGTTCATCATTACATCTTTTGCCCAATATTCTAGTGGTAGAATAAATAATTTAATTTAGATAGGGATTGCGAAAGGGTTTTCTCTCTCATGTTCAAACCATGGGTACTATTTTGTAAAATAAGACTTGTTTTCCCAAGAAACCGAGGTGCTCCTAGGAGAGTTTGAGTACAATCATCAAGGTTTGAGAAAGAAATTAGAAAAAACCCTTAACCATGGCCTTGATTTCCATATGGCCATTGGGTTTCCATTTCATTGCTCGCCAAATTATGAATGTGTTAATATTGGATCTTAAACCCCAAAATTTTTAAATCCGAGAGTTTCCAAAAATGGAAGAAGCTTTTTACACAACTAAATCAGCGATTTCAAGATGAAATCCATCCTTTTTACTTTCAAGAGAAGAAAATTAATGGAATAAGAAAAAGGGGCCTTACCAATCAACTCTACCCAATATCTTATTTGGTGTATAAGAACTCTATCATCATTCTTTGTAGTCCATTACTCAAATCTTGTCCCCTAAATTTCCCTCTTGTCCTGTGTTTGAACTTGTTGGTCATTTCTCTATTCATGTGGATTCTGCTAGTTGTCTCTATCTTTGTTCATCTCTCTCATTATTTTTAGATAAAAAATTATATTAATATGTATAAATATATATTAAAAATCGATATTTAGAGATTTCCACAGTTTAACATTCTGATAATATATATGTAAATTGTGTTTAAATTTATTGAATTCCAAACATTTTAGGTCACATATATAGACTCATCATAAGAGAGAAAAAGAATTAAAATGATGTGATTACTAAAACACTAATCAAAATAAATATAAAATCCATAGAAGAAAAATAAAAGTCAACCGTGTTTGAAAATTTTATTTCATTGATTTAAGGTTGAATTTTTACTTAAGAAAGCCTTAATTTATTATAATAATTTAATGAGAGAATCTTAGAATATGCAAACTAAAGCTTTTATTGAAATTAGATAAGTTATGACAGCGTAGCTAATTAATTTCATACTTTGTTATGAATATAAAAAAGAGATGGAATTAGAATAATCAGCGTATTTAGATTCTAAGTTTAAAATTTTTAAATTTATTTTACAATTAAACAAAATTGAGCTAACTTTAGATTTAGAAAATTTAAAAATCAAATATGAAGTTATTTTGGGGAGGTCTAGAAGACAGGTTTCCAGGTGTTATTTATAAACAATCTTTATCTTTGTTGATGTTGTTATTATGGTGTATGATTTCAATGGCTTCATGGGGATGCCGTTTTACATAATTTTCTTTTTAGGTGATAATCAGATCATAATCGATACAAATGGAGTGCTTAGTATTGAGGGAATGTTAAGCTAATGTGGATCTCTCGATTATATCATACTTGATGTTGCTATCATTTTTGTTTAATTGATCTACCTATTTCTCCTATGTATAGTTTTCCACAGGAACATTTAATCATATAGAACCCACTATCAAGATTGGTTTCAATTTTATCTTTATGTGAATTGAGGTATTTCTTAGAGTGTTAATAAGAAGGAAGGAGTTTATGATAATTTTTTATTGATAAATTTTGAAATTTTATGAGTACCTATTTTTTATATAGGAAATGAATACTTTTTCAGTTAGAATCAAGTTGATTAATAGAGGAATGAGGGGGATTGATAACACTTTGAAATGCATTGGAAATTAATTCATCATTATAACCATTATTCTTAAACACATTAGCAAGGTGATAAAATTTAGGACCAAGGTGCTTGTTATCAGAAATCCTCAACGCCCTTGTGCCGGTGTTTTCAACATATGTCAAATTTTTATGACAGGTGATGGTGGGAGTCTTTCATGAGGTAACAATCAGCGTGAGTTTTCTTTTTGAATACTTATAAGAGAGAGTCCCACTTTCTTTTTATTCTAAGTAAGATGTCGAGGAAAGAAATAGATCTGCTAACCTTTGTTTCTATAGTGAATTGAATGTTGTAACGCCTTGATTCTTGTAAGCTAGCATAGTAATCACTTTCATGATGTTGTAACTGCAGAAATGAAGATAAATATGTTAAGACACATCTTTTGATCTTAAAGGAATGTGTTGCTAATCTGGACCCTTGTTTGTTGTAATTTGTTTACTTGGGACAGAAGTTATTATTGCTTGTGTGATTGCTAATGAGACAACAGACTTGTCATATGCTTGATGAACTCTTTTCGCTGATTGACAGCACACCTTGAATCAATTTCATTGATCCAAGGTATGTTGTGGCCTTCTTGTGATCGCTTTGTCGATTTACTTCTAAACCAGACTGAAGGTTGATATAAATGTTGTAGCACTTGATTTTAGGGATGAATATCTGGTACGTAGATGCCAATGAAAAAGGTTTGATTCTCGAACCACACACCTTTGTAACGCCAGACATCGTAAGACGATAAGGGCCCGGATGCGAGGAGCACAGGTATGTGGAACATAGGACGAAACGTCCTGCATTGTGTTGAATACGAATGTCTGGCGGAAAGACTTGATTGGAAACTAATTAATTAAATACTTGGGGATTAAACCCTAACCTACCCCTAAGTTTTATCCTATACCCTAACTACTACTCTATATGGATTTTAAACTTCAAAAGTGGATGAAAATAGATGTAAATTTTATTAACCTATGAACTAGGTGAATAACCTAGATATGGACTACTAAAAAATCCTAAACTATTTCTAACCTACGGAAGGGGACGTATGGACCCTTGTGGATGGAAACGGGTAAGGACGGAAGGTTGGATATGTAATGGGACAGTAAATGAAGTCCTTACATGTGCAGCGCCAAGTTTGGTGAGAACAAGGAAAAGTTGGAGGCGTCCAACTAGCTATGAAGCTAAAATGGGAATTACATTTAAAAATTTGAAAAAAGAACTTGCCAACCTTGAGTCGGCGGTGGCGTGAAAAATTAGGAAAAAGCAATGCATTCAATGCATTAATGATCTTGGTCTTAGCGACTAGCTCACCTTGGAAAGAGGATAGAGGAAAAAGGAAATTTGTTTGTTATTGTGTGCAATCGGATTTTAGTTGCTCTGCATTTTGTTCTTCCATGGTTCTGTCAAACTTGCTGTTATTTTTGGTTATTGTTGTTGTTGTTGGAGTAGCCACGGCTATTTTTGAGCCTAAGGAAGTTAGTGGATTGGTTGGAAAGCTTTACTGCTGTCGCCGTGGAGAAGAATAGCTTTTGTGGGCGCAGTTTTCTTCGAGCCACAAAAAAATACAGGCATGTTAAACCCTTCTCCTTAAACCGCTTGCTTTTGCTTAATCAACTCATTAAAACAACCCTGCTCTTATGAGGGGCGATTTAATCAAATGATGTTGTTGTTTTGAATGGAATGAGCTCTAGACTGAGTCATTTTTCCTTGCTGAGAATGACTTGGATAATTTCTTTTGTGAATTAGGTGAATGAAATAAGTCTGCTCTTGATGAATGAGTTGTTTGGCAATGTCGGTTAATTGATCTCTACTCAATAGGAGTTGAATTTGTGCAAAATAATACATTAGTCGTGTGTGTATTAATCTAAGTTTTGTGCAATCTTGTATAAACGTAAGGGTATGTGATACTGTATGTTTGGTTTGAACTGGCATAACAAAAGGAACACGGCCTTGGGTATTCTTGCGATTAAGTGGAATAAAAGGGATTGTGCTTGCTGTATGAGATTGTTTTTTACTATATCTTGCTTGCGCATCTATTACCCTATACGGGTTTGCATTGATAAATGTATTTCTATGCGAATATTGTATTTTTGAGTTCAGTGTGTGGAAACGTTTGGAAAAAGAAAATGGATTTGTGGTGATGTTGATAAACTATTATGTGAGTTATAATTCCTAGATGTTTTTCATTGCATGGAATACGGGTTCCTTGGGACAGTAAGGTTATAGTAGCATCTTACTTTGCTATTCTAATTAGATATGGTATTCTGCCTGCTGGTTCTTGGTATTCATATGGGACTGTTTGGAAGGAAGTTCCAATCTGATGAGGAACAGAAAAATGAGTCTATATAATAGATTGAGTAGAGCGTACAAATTTTACTGTGTCTTGCTGAACTCAAGGATATATATATATATATATATATATATATATATATATATATATATAAGGATATATATATATATATATGTATGTATATATATATATATATATATATATATATATATATGTATGTATGTATGTATATATATATATATATATATATATATATATATGTATGTATGTATGTATGTATGTATATATATATATATATATATATATATATATATATATATATATATATATATATATATATATATATATATATATATATATATATACACACATATATATGTATATGTATATGTATATATATAATTTTATGGATTGTGAACCTTTCATCGTTTTCATTAGAGCAAAATATGATTGGATTTATTACTTTGCTGTTGGAAAGTGAATTCTCTCATTGTTATGATGAAAGTGTGACTTGTTGTTGTTGTTGTACACTCTTACATATTATATAGACGTAAATGTATGTAGAGTGAATTATTTTGAGGGGAAAGGATTGTGTTTAAAAGTTCCTTCGGTATCGATGCCTATGGATCAGTTGCAATGAACTCTGGTCAACTTTTGCTGGAAAGGTAATAGTAGTTTTTGAATACTGAATTATACTATTCAGAATGAATTATACTGTTGGAATATGTCTGTTCTAAATGATGGATATTTGGTTAGACAGTGAGAAGAGGTAATATGATCCTTCCCCCCTTTTATTCGATTATTGATTCGTTTATTTCTCTTTGGACTGTTATCATTGATTGATATCACGTTTGGATTAAAATTTCCAGTACATTTATGATGCAAGGAAAGAGAGTGTGGATGGATAATTTGAATTAATTATTAAAAATTGAACATGTGTTTGAATTATATAATTCAGAACAGATAACGTTGCATATACAATAAATAAAGAAATTTCCCTTGTTCTAGTGTCTTAAAATGGGGATGTTACAAATGTGCGAAGAAATGCTATTTAGGTGAGTGAGAAAATTATTGATCTTGTCCATGCTGTGAACTCAAAATACATTGGTATCATAAACAAACCTCTTCCACCATTATGGTTTTAATGGATGAGAATCAATTGCTTTCTTTTCCAAGTTTTCAATAAATAAATTGGCAATTATGGGGGAGAGTGAGGAACCCATAACAATATCTTTCGTTTCTTCATAATTTCATCGTTAAAGCTAAATATGGTAGATAGCAAACAAAGATCAACAAGATTTACGGTTTAAGAATAAGTGATTTCTCTAATGATAAAAATGCTTTCATTAACATGAGTTTTGGTAAAGAGGGACACTACATCAATGTTGATGATAAAACCTTGCTTTTCTATTTTTTTGTTCTTTAATAAATTCCACAAAGGAAAAATAGTCTTTGGTAAATGACAAGGAGTTATCCACCAAAGGTTTAGGCTTTTTATTGAGGAAGGAGGCAAGTTAGTAAGTAGGGGAGTGGACGGTATTAATGATAAGAAAGATAGGAGCACCATGTTTATGAATGTTAGGTTGGTTGTATAGTCTAGGGGTGATTGCTTTGGAAGGAATGAGATTTTTCTTTATCTTAGCATCCAAAGAGGAATTTTTAATACTATTTGAACCAATCTTTAAAATTTTATTAATGAGATTCTTATTCAATTTTCTATAGCTACCACAATTTAGGTGATCAATTTATTTTATAAAGGTAATCATCACGATTTAGGACAACCACCACATTGCCTTTATTAGCTTCAACAATTGCAAGGTTTTTATTATATTTAAGGTTGTTTAATGTAATGAGTTCAACTTTAGTTATATTACTTTTAGGAGGTTTTGCTAATTTTTGGGCTCTTTTTCATCAAATATGGCTAGTTGAGTTGGTTGATTATGTTGGCTTAATCTTTTCTATGAATTGTCCCCCTTATTGTGTCCCAAATGTAGTTATAGCTGTGGTTTTTAAAAAATTAAATAAGTGACTAATAACCTTTGTCAAAAACATTTACCCTTACTATAATTACGTTATTTTGCATAAATTAATAGATAATATTGAAAAAATCACAGCCACCAATGACATGGAAAAATGATTAACAAATTTTATTAAAAAATACATAAATTATTGAGCAGGAAAAATCATCCAACACTTTTATAAAGTAAAATATTTGTAAGATGTAGGTTTACAATTTTTTTATTTCTAAGAGCCGACAAAAGGGATTTCATGGGTACCAAGTAAACAGCCATATGAGATATGTTTTTGATACGATTCTTAGTTTCACAAGTCGGAGCACATGCGATAATAATGATTGGGTCTTCCATTAAATAAATAAATAAAATAATCATAGTGATCGAGTCTTCATTAACTTCTTTATAATATTAATTTATAAAGGCTTTTAGGGTACTTTTGGCTTTTTTAACGAATATTAATATATGAATTCAATCAAATCATTCAGCATTAAGATTGCGCAATAAATTACTGTCGTGAAAAATAAATATAATTAATATGTTTATAAAAATGCAAAAATTTTATAATGTATCATATTTATATTAAATCAGTCTAATTTATTATAGTTTTAAACTAGCAAACGCATGTGTACAATACAATGTGAACTCCGAACGGTATAAGTTTTTTGATTTTGACTATTGGGATTCCTCCATTTACTGGGCTAGAGAATATTACTCGTAGAATTAACTGCATTAGTTCCTTGATCCTGGTGTTTCAAATGTGGATCGTATACCCTAAGCCTTGTTAGCTCAAAATTTTGAAAAATCATTCACTAAAATTATTGAACAGTTAATTGTCACGTGGTTGCTTAACCTATTAAGCAAATGCCATTTTTTTAGCAGTTTATCCTTTTTAATATTTCACAAGGTCTAAAATGGAAATACATGTCATAACCTCTTAAACTCATTTTTCTTGTCTATCAATCCCCAACTAACGCAATTTATGTTTGGCAAGACCACACAAATACTAACATTTTACAAGAATACATTCATACATAGGAAATAAGACAAATAGGACATCACACAACATCAGACATGTCAATTGAGCATAAATGACAATTATGTACAAGATACGATGACCATGTGAAATCAACTAAAGACATATTATTAACCTTTCCCACTATAAGGTAAGAACGCACTTCATGTTTCATGAGTAGGCATCCAGAAAGTATGATAGAGGTGAGAAATGGTAATGACTTATGAAATATGATCTTTGTTTAGATGGGCATATTCGATTATCCACAAGAAAGTAATTTTGTCTCACAATTAACTTGCACTTCTGCTTTAATGAGAAAGCCTGATGAAGTATTTCACACACACACACACAAACAAATTACAACACAGGCATTATTTGAGCTTTTATCCTAGTGGGTCTAACTACAAAATAAAGCCAAGATTTTACCTGTGTCCAATCGGCCGATTGCATGCAAACTTCCACGGAGCTCAATACCATTTTCTTTCAGAAATTCTCCACCCAATTCTCAACTCCGCTTCAAGTTACTTCACGCTATGAAACTCCTCTTGTGACGAAAAGCAAAAATATCTCGAACTCAGAAGGCCTCCTGATCTCATGTTGTTTAGTTCTGAACATAAGATGGTAATCTCTCATCTAAAGTCGAAGCTACATACAAAATCAAAATCAAATTTGACATAGTCCCATGAATGTCCATAAAGCCCTTTCCCATAGGGGGAACGCCTTTGGCGTGATTACTAAAATAGAGGTTTAAAGCTAGATTCCTTGTGTATAAATGTATCTATATAATCATCACAATTTTATGGAATGTGTGGTTTTATCACGGTATTTTTTTTGGTTCATCACATTGGATATCTTCAGTTTAAGTTGAGAATATTGTGATCGATTCTTCTCTTCCGTAGTGATGCAACATGGTGCCTCTCACTATTCAGATAAGTGCTCAAAATTTGAATGGTTAGAACACTTTTGATCAACTGCAAAAAAACTAAAAAATCTGGACAATCGGACCATTGTTGACCAACTGTAAAGGATCCTTTTGGTTGGAGGGTCTTGCCCCCTAAGATAATCCACCACCACCCCTAGTGTTGGTGTTGCTTGTGCTTAATATTTTCTTGGCTTATATTATGTAATATGGATTGCTTTGGATTATTTTTCTACGGTTACTTTATTGTTGTGGGTTCTTTCAGTGCTTTTTTAGGGTTTTACCATTTGTAACATTGTGTCAGTTGTCATGTGTCTTTCAGACATATTTTTTGGGTCATGATTTCTCCAACCACCTTTTTTTTATTGTAATCATCTTATATTTTGAGCATAGGCATGTTGAATTATTCAATGAAGTTCAAGTTTCACTGATTTCAGGAAAAAGGTGTCCCTTTTGACCCCCTTTTGGTCCCCCATCTTTGTGTACTTACCCAATAAATTTTTTTTTTTGGAAAGATTCATAATCTTAGACAAAAAACCAACATCTACACTAGTTGAAGTAAGTGTGAAATTAACCAAAGATGATTGCAACAACAATGTGGATCCCATAAGGTACAAAAGCATGGTAGGAAGCTTGATGTACTTAACTATAACTAGACTGAATATCATGTATGTATTCATAAGGTGATTTATAGATTCATAGAGACTCCAAAGGAAACCCATTGGCAAGCAGGAAAACGTATTTTGAGGTATGTTAATGACACAAGAAATTATGGAATTTTATATGCCACTAAAAATGAAATGCAGTTAGTTGAATACACGTATAGTGATTGGGCAGATAGCCTACATGATAGGAAAAACACATTTGGATATGTATTCAATGTTGGGCCAGAAGCCATTTCACGGGCTTCAAAGAAACAGTCAGTTGTTTCACTGTCCACAGCTGAAGCAAAGTATATTGTAGCAAAATAGGCCACATGTCAGGGGATATGGTTAAGGAGAATCCTCTCATATTTGCATGAAGAAAAACAAGGAGGTTCTAGCATTTTTTGTGATAATATGTCTTTCGTTGCCTTGTCAAAGAATCCAATTTTTCATGGAAGAAGCAAGCATATTGGAGTAAGGTACCACTTCATTTGTGAATTAGTTGAAAAAAGTGAAATAGAGCTTAAGTTTTGCATGTCAGAGGAGCAATTAGCTAACATTTTTACCAAGCCTTTGTCAAAAGATAGGTTGGAGAATTTCAGAGCAAGTTTCGACATCATAGATGATCATACATTTAGCTCCAGATCATCTAGCTCTAGAATTTTAAAAAAAATTGAATGTTTTTTTTGGTTATTTTGGCTTGAGATTATAGGGGAGTGTTGAAATTAATTATCTTGGTAATCTTTAGCCCTGCGTAGATTTTCAAATCTATTTTTCCCTCCCTTCTATCTACCTTCTGATAGCATTAATTCCTACTTTGGGCATCAAATTTAAAAATCCTGCCGAAGACATGACACGTGTCACCATTTCGGTTCTCCTCATAGGTTTTGGGCTACGCAGACGTCAAAGCCCCGAAATTAACCACTATAGATGATTTCATCGAGTTCGGAGTGGGACGAGGCAGAGTCAACGCAGTCAAAGAGAAACATGGTGGATTTAGAGGATGATAGGTGACACAATATTAATGACCAACGGTGGACATGTGTCACCATTCCGACGAAGGGCGAGTAGATGGACTCTGGGGGACCTTAATTCCATGGAATGAACCTAGTTTCATAAGGGTGTCAGGTCAGGGAAACCACATAGCAAAGATCCAATGGGAAAGGAACAAACACATGTCGGTTTTCTATCACTTCCTCAAGTAGATGCACCAAGTGGACATAAAGTCTATGGAATCAACCAAGGTTGATAGTTTTTTGGGTCCACGGGAGTTTAAAAGGAAGAGGTGATTCCCACAAAGTAAAAAGAAGAATAAGAAGAAGCATAAGCAACAACAACATCCTATAACATATTTAGAAAAGTAACAAATAAATATAATAACTCTGAGATTTGTATGAAGAAATTTTAAATCAAATATAATACATATTTTGTGTTTTATTCTAATTGTATTCTCTTGTCCCATGCGTTTTGGCACTATATTTTTCCATCAAATATTAGCTACATAAACTGAATATGAAGGCCCTTTCTAATATCCATATATGTTTTGCCAATCAGTAGGGTGGATTTCCTTGCCGGTATATTGTTTTGAGCATAAAATATAATTTTCACTTTAATTGAGTTATAAAAACCTGTAATGTACACATAAAAAAGTCTCTAAAAGCTAAAAACTATAAACAAAAATGTCGAGTGGCATAAAACCATGACCTGGAATACATAAGAAAAGTATTAATATCAAGTCTAGAAGAAACATTTACAAATATGTGAATCACTTTATGGTAAGGGTCTATATTGAACAATGCACTAACGAGGAATTACAAATATAATGTTACCTGGTTCACGTGAAACTTTCTCACAATATAATACAATTTTTTACTATCATTACTTTCATGCACAATTTTTTTGCATCAAGGTAGATTTGCAGCTAGTGATCATGTGCACTTACCAAACTGTAGAAATCGACAGTTCAAAGAATGCTGATTTTCTACACTGTACAAGATGAAGCAATTTTGGGAAGAATAATCATTGCACTAACACAACCCATGTGCATAATCGCATCCATTTTTGGCTCCCAACAAGTTCTAGTGCCGTCCGCAGAATATTCTCAATTACGATACACTACAAAAATAATGAAATATCTTGTAAATAATGAAATGAAAAAGAACACTATAAATCCATCGCTAACATATACAAAATAGATGGGGATATCATGTTTTATGAATGTACTAACATGTTTACTTTTTGCAAAACCACAATGTAAATTAGAATACCAGGTCAAAACCACACAATAACATTAGTATCATATTGTTAAATATATTTGAATTCTTAAAAAAAAATTATGTTAAAATAATTTTTGTAAGAGACACAAATGTCACGCGATATGAGCATAGATTTTTTTGGAGTAATATGTTCACTATTTATAGGCATTGTTTTGTTCTTTATTAGAGAAATGTATTGAAATCATTTAGCGAGTTAACAAATGTACCTATAAAATCCAACCCAAGGATATTAAAATGTTTGTTTATAAATATTTAACACAAGCAACAACCCCCCAACCAAACAAAAACTATTTCTTTGGAATGGAATAATAGTAATTCAAGGATATAATATCACTACATTGAGATTTCCACACAGAACAATTTAAATTCAGTGGAAGTTTGCTTCTATTATTGGCACATGGAGGATTATTTTCATCAATCTTTACATCATCTGAACTAGCCTCCTCAGGATCGTCTTCTTATGAATCTTATGAAACCTCTTTCCTGGATAACAAATCTACGACAAAGGTTTTTAAAGAATTTAAACATCTGAAGAATATATCCCACACTTTATAGGGAAGTATCTTATCACTGATGGGAGCTCCTTGTGTGATTCTTGTTGTATTGACTGTATGATAATTTTTAGTGTGGCAGGTGGCTCTCAAACAATTGGCTAGTCTCAGGTATTGGGAATAGGTCTGTTACGACTGAACCTAGTCTTTGTGGTTGGATTCATTTTCCTATTTCTCCTTGGCATCTACAAAACAATGACATGAGATCCAATGTTATTGTCAAAGCTACAAAAAAAACTTTATCAAATACGTGTAGTAAAGATCATTGGTTTATATTGTAACTTAAGAAAATGACTACTCCAAGAAAAATATTTGAGATCCATTATTTTATTATATGATTGAAAAAATCCTACTCATTAGAATAAATCAATGGAAAAATATTTACATGCATGATTCCAAGTGAGATATGTACATGTGCGACATGTCTTAGCACATGTGATTACAAATGGTTGATGTTCCCCACAAGTAATTTATGTTCATGGTCTCATTGAAAGGATGGCTAGGCATTCCTCTTCTCTTTTTCTAAGATATGCAAAGGGGATACTCTCCATATTAGTTTAGTGTTCATAAGTGAAAGAGGGCGACACACAAAGGTAAGAGAGGGGCTGAACTCTCAAAATTGCGGTGAATTCATCTTTGGGCATTCTGTATCCGTAATATCTATGGTTTTCCTACACTAATGTAAGACCATGAGATTTGTGAATGGAAATATCCCATGTCATTCCTAGAGGAACCTACCTATGAAAACCTCTTGTGATAAGGACAATAGGCACATAATGCGGCTACAACAGATCCCACAAGGAGTCAATGTAATTTCTAAAATCGACAAAAATAGAAAAAGGCTAGTTGGGAGGATTTTTTCCTTCACTATAGATGATGCCAATGACCTCTCCCAATTCACCATTCACAAGCCCTTCTAAAACCCATTGGTTGGAGATCAATATAACTTGTTGTCCTTTGCACAACTGAAATTTGGCTTCAAGTTGGTCATCATATGGCTCATTGGTACCTTTTTTCCTTATATGCATAGGTTTCATTTTACAATAAGCCCTAAAATACCTTTACACAATTTCTTATTTTGTGAAAACACCTTTTGTTTAGTGACACATAAGTGAATTGAAGATTAGAATTATTTTATCTCCTCTGTAGTCAGAAAGTTGTCGGCATGTTTCATAAGTAAATCACAGTCTTCCAATTTTGCTTTTGCATTTATGACATTGACCAAATGAGTGTGTAAAACAATCTGCATGAGATCCATTCCTTGAAGGAAAACTATTTTTGGCCAAACAATTGTAGTAAATTTATGTCAAATCACATCCCCATAAAATTTTACTATGTACATAGGTTTTTCATAACATGTGGCAACTGTCTGAAGTCGCCAAAAAGTATAATAGGCCATCTACCAGATGAAAAATTTGTATGGTGGGGGAAATCTTCTCGTTGATACAAACAAGTAATTTTGGCCCTATAAAACTCATTTAATCTATTAGAACATACCTAATGTGTATGAATTTTTCTTGAACTGATGCAAACATTTGACTCTTGAGAGGATTTGTGTATCTAATTGGAATGTTAAGTGCAACATGGAAAATGGTCACACTTATATTAAACATATCTACGCTAGATGGACCAAAAATACATAAAGGTGATGCATTCATGGCCAAAGGCAAATTCATCGCCAAGCTAACCTTTCCAATAAGGTATGTCTTACCTATTCTTGTTGTGTCTTGGATTATCATTTTCATTGATACAAGGTGTGAGGGCATGCTAAAATGGTGAAGTATAATATTGAAGGATGTTTGTTACCTAGGGGACATTGCATCAAGCTGAATTGAGATGTATAGAAGAGTTGTGTTGAAGGAGAATGTTGTCGGACTCACATCTATGAAGGTGTCATTTTTTTTTTGCATTATGAGGGCAACATCTATATTATCCAATGAATTGTTGATGCCAAATTCATGTCGTCCAAAAATCTCCATGTCTTGCATTTAAATTGCATCATAAGGGTGGAGTCGGGACAAAAATTGCCACTCATGTTATTGCATGGTTCATGGTGAGGTATCAACCTCATCCGAGGAGAAATCTAAAATTGATGTTTTTTTAATGAGTGGGGAGTGGTGCACATACCACAACTAGTATCTGCCATATATACTTTCCCATTACTAACAATCTCTGATCTGTTCCCATTGATGTCATAAAAAATGCTCTTAAATGACTTATATAATCACTCTGTCAAGTACATTTTTCATAGGTATATGAATCCTACAGAGGAATAACATTTTAATGTGGGGAGAACTAAACAATATAAGGAAACACCCTCTTCTTCCATTTTGCATCTCTCTACCTAGGCATATATTTCTAATACTTCACAATTTCTAGTAGTAAAAACTTCTTAAGCTCTAACGGTCTCACCATGTAAGCATCTATTATTGTTACAGTCAATGAAACGATTTCTATTTCCGGGGATACTCACCGGAGCACCTTTCATTCCACATTCAACGAGACAAATTCATAGCTGCAAAACACTAAAGGAATATTTTGCAACAAGTGACATGTACATCCTACATACTAATATCTCATTTGGCAACACTCTCAGTTAAAAGTTTGCGATAAGATATAGTAATTAGGTCATTGACATCTGTTGTTTGTGCTAATCTAGAAATAATGTCGTGATAACTATATGACCTCCGCTCAACTTTTGATGCATACTTTGCAATGTACTTCAACATAATATGCCTTAAGAGAACTGGTTGACAATCAATGTTAGCTTGCCATATTGACAACATTTCAGGGTTGTGTGTGTTTAATCTCTCATCATGTCGCGAAGGCACATTTTTGCCCATGTCGTCAATAGTCGATGATGAGTCTAGGTGTAATTCCCATGAATCATTGTAGCAAAATAACATGAATGATTGTTTTCTTCTCAAACATGTTTGTTCACTACACTTTGTATGTATCTGCACCCTATTTCTTAATTCTTCATAGTCATTAATTGGGTTAACAACCAATATTCCTTATGTGTACTATAAACATGGATATTCTAGAGGAGATTGATGCAATTGAGAAGAGGACCAAAAATCTTATTTAGTATTCCATGTAGAAACATGCTTGTTAAAGATTTTTTTCCCTTATCAACCTCAACAGGATTCTCCTAGTTCAGTCGATCTACGTTGGGGGCATTTTCCAACTAGAGAAATCTATGCATGTGTGGTGATCCATAATTTTGCCACTCATACTTATCCATAATTTGTAAGTGTCAGAAAGAGAACCAAAACCATAGCGTAATAGGACAAAGGAAAAATAAAGTGACAACAACATATTTTCAAACCTACATGAATAGTTAGTAGTGCACAAATGTTTCTCGATAAAATCCTCATGAAAAATGGTGAATTGATGATGCAAAAAAGAGATTACATGTGTGGATTGAAAATGACATTACTCATTCTCCAACAAGCATGGTGGCTCACATCATCATGTAGGGACCTAGGCATTACATGATGTAGTTCAAAGCATTTTATTTGTAACACTCAATGTGAAAAAAATTTGGGGAACCCAGTTCCACAATCATGTCTATCAACTCTAAGTGGTACCTATTTCAAAAGGCCCTTATCCCTCAAAGGTTTGCACCGAATCGCAAACTTTGTACGACATCCTTAACTTATATTTACTATGGTGTAGCAATAAAGTGGGGCACTTATGACAACACCAACCTAGGTTGAAACCACAGAGGGCGTACCCCTCTTTATTTCAATTTTGTTGAACCCTCTATCATTTATAATCTCAAGAGAACTTGATACAGACGTGGACATTGATACGGACGTGGACATGGACGGCGAGGTTTCTACATGTAAACACGCCTTCCGACGTAATTAGTATATAAAAAAAAGAAACAAAAACTAAGTTTCCCGGTCCAGTGAGTGCCCACTCCGAGTCGTGGTGGCGTGTATAAAAAGTTAAAAAAAGGTTTCAGAAATCCGGTCCAGTCACTGCCCATAACACACCGTTGATTTAAGGCTGCCACGACAAGACCCCTAGTCACGGGATCTTCGACCTCACATTGGACAAGCCTACTTCACATTTCCTGCTATAAAACCCCCCCACAGACCCGTCACTCCTCAGAATATCACCAAACACGTCTCGAGTTCGAATCGCCATGGCCTCCTCCTCAATTCTATTCTTCCTTATCCTCATCGCTCCAATGCTTGTATCCGCCGCCCCGGCGAGATCCCCAGGCCGCGACTTCATCGCATTCTCCTGCAAAGTCACCCGCTACCCCGCCGTGTGCGTGTCGTCTTTGTTACCTTACGCAGACTCTCTCAAGGGAAAGCCAAGCCAGAGCGAGCTCGTCAAGGTCGCCCTCAATGTCAGCCTCCAGAATACTCAAAACTTGACGGCCTGGGCCTTCACGCTCGCCAAAACAAGCAAAGGCCTGGGCAAGAGAGAGAGCTCTGCGCTCAAAGATTGCGTGGAGAATTTCGGCGACTCGTCGGGGCAGATCAGGCAGTCTTTGGCCGAGCTGAAACACCTGAGGCCCGGAACTTTCAAGTTTCAGATGAGCAACGTGCAGACGTGGATGAGCGCCGCGCTCACTAACGAGGACAGCTGTCTCAATGGTTTCCAGGGCGTCCGCAGTGGGAAGGTTAAGGTGCTCGTCAATGGACAGGTGCAGGATTCCTCCAAGCTCATAAGCAATGCCCTCGCTCTGCTTAATAATTTTGCTACCAGTGGAGGATATTGAAAGGTTTTGTGTGTGTGTGTGTGTGTGTGTGTGTGTGTGTGTGTGGAGGGGGATGTTTCTGTTTCTATTTGGGGAAAAACTTCGATTTGTAAAGTTATGTAATGAAAACCAATGGCGGAGGGTACTGTAGTCTTGTTGTTCTCTGTAAATGTTAACTGTGTATATTTTTCTAAAAATGTTTGAAATACACATCGGAAATTTGGATCGAAGTGACTTTGGTATCGAATATTTTCCTGTGTTCTGTTTTCTCGTACTGTCCAGGTCGGATGTCTAAATCCCTCCCCTGGTAATATCCGTTTCTCGCCTGTTTGGTTATGCGAACTCTTTTTCTCACCGGGTGGTCCCCTCGTAATAAGCGTGGTCATATGGGAAACAGAAACATCATTTATTCTCCTACAGATTTAGCCTGTTTTATATTTTACAAAATAAATTTTAATATATGGGCTGTTTTTAAAAATAATAATGTGTAAACTAAGGCTTTCAATTACTAAAAATCTATCCTAGAAATCTTAATGGAAACTCCAATTTTATTGCGAGGGCCATTACAGGCCAAAATCCTCCTTACTAGATTATTAAGTTTACAGGCATTCTACAATGGCAGTCGGGTGGGCTGGTGCACTGTAATGTCCTGTGAGTGTTTTTATTTTTATTTTTAATTTTAAATTTATTTATTAAGTAATTTGTTCAGGTAAATTTATAAAAAAAAATTAATATCTTAATTATTTGTGTACGGGATTTAACATTAAAAACACCACCTACAAACAAAAATAAAAATGTTTAACTAGTTTACGATCAGTTCTTTTTTTATAATTAAGATGAAAAGCTTTATGACTTGAAAAGTGTATCTTTGATCAGCGATTCTTTCTTTCATTAATCGTTTTGATTTAGAAAGATCTTCTGTCATCAAATTTCTTGATCAGGGTCACTTTATGGTCTTAGTAGCATGAAAATCCTTTTAATTTGGGAAGTATATCTTCTGTAATCAAAATTATTGATCAGTTCTTTCTTTTTTCATGAAAAATATTTCTATTTAGAAAAGATTTTTTTTTTTTAATCAACATTATTGATAAGACCTTCTTTGTTTTGTAATTAGTATGAAAATCTTTTTAATTCGCGAGTAGCGTCTACTTTGAAGATGCCCTTGTTGGAAAGTATCAAATTTCGGTGGCTCCAATATTTACTGTCTTGCCGGATTTTAGATATTTTAAGGGTTGCCGGAATTTAGATATTTTTCTATAGTCTTAGATATTTACTATCCTAGATATTTGATTTTGATTTTATTCTTTATAAAGTAAATTCTATAGTTTACTTTTTAGAAAATAATATTGGTCATACGTCTTGTTCAAAAATTTTGAAATTCGAAAGTTCTAATAGATAAATGTCTAGTGTTTGACCAAATGATGAAACCTGATTTAGTTTGGCGACTATCATAATTGTGTCTTAAAAAAACATGGACAATAGCAAAATAAGAGCTTTGCAACAACATATAGACATCCATGCAATATCAACGCGAAATACAACTCAAATAAACTAAATATTGCTACTATCTCTGGCGTAATTTACAACTCATTTGCAATTGCTAGTTTATAATATGTTTTGAGATTTGTATTGTGGTCGTTGAATAGACAGTACCTATTACAGCATCATACTCACCATAAAACTACAACTCAACAACCGCCAAGCACTAGTTGGCAACTTGGTGTTTCACATGTAAAGTTGCTTTTGAATTTTGCATGAGATAGTCAGCCACATATCTGATCAATGATACTCTCTTGTGATCTGAATGATTGCCTATAAGCATAATATTGTGTTTCCGTCTCAAATATCCCTGGTTTTAAAATTAAATAAGTTAATGAAAATTACGATTATCAACTCATAAACAAACAAATGGTTGATTTGCGAGGCCTGATACAGTTGATGAAATTGGTTCTACAACAAATATGGACGTGAATTAGTTTATCTCAATTATTTTCTATTTTATAGGGAATAATTTAGCTTATGTTATTATTTCTATTTACTAAGTGCTTCTCAGGAGTTTAATAACGCTCAATCTAAAAAATAACTTGCTTTTTGGTCAAATTCCCAATTCTCTGAGTAACTGCACAAATTTTCATCACTTTTCATTGTCTAATCATACGCTTGAGGGACTGATTCCATCTAAAATATTAACAACATTGACTAGATTAGAACATCTACTTCTAATATTCCAACAAACTCAATTTGGTAGTATCCTGGAAGAGATTGGTCAACTATGGAAACTGAGAGAGCTCAAGTTGAAGAACAATATCCTTACAAGTGCCATTCCTAAGGCACTAGGAAACTGTTCTTTCATGGAGGAGTAAATATATCTTCTAATTCCTTGTATGGCTATATTCCACAAGAATTGGGTTCACTTTTCCCAACTAAGAGAACTGTCGGTGGAGAACTACACAAAATTGCATCATTTGTCGTTGTCTAATAATACGCTTGAAGGACCAATTCCATCTGAGATATTAACAACATTAACCAAATTAGAACATCTGCTTCTAAATTCCAACAAACTCAATGGTAGTATCCCAGAAGAGATTGGTCAATTATGGAAACTGAGAGAGCTCAAGTTGAAGAACAATATCCTTATAGGTGCCATTCCCAAGGCACTAGGAAACTGTTCTTGCATGGAGGAGTTAAAAATATCTTATAATTCCTTGTATGGCTATATTCCACAAGAATTGGGTTCACTTTCCCAACTACGAGAACTGTCGCTGGATAACTGCACAAAATTGCATCACTTGTCGTTGTCTAATAATACGTTTGAGGGACAAATTCTATATGAGATATTAACAACATTGACCTTATTAGAACATCTGCTTCTAAATTCCAACAAACTCAATGGTAGTATCCCAGAAGAGATTGGTCAATTATGGAAACTGAGAGAGCTCAAGTTGAAGAACAATATCCTTACAGGTGCCATTCCCAAGGCACTAGGAAACTATTCTTTCATGGAGGAGTTAAATATATCTTCTAATTCCTTGTATGGCTATATTCCACAAGAATTGGGTTCACTTTCCCAACTATGAGAGCTGTCGCTGGATAATAACAGCCTAGGAGGGTCCATTCTATATTCTCTCATGAACTGTACAGAATTGAAAAAGTTGAACCTATATTACTACAAGTTTGTGGGGACAATTCCAGAGGATGTAGGCCATAAGCTAGCCTAATTGCAACTGGTGGACCTGTCCATCAATCAGCGAAATGATAGCATCCCAAAATCCATAGGAAATATTTCGGCACTTAATTTTCTTCAAATAGAAGACAACCAATTAAATAGAATGGTACCCCAGGAATTGAGAATGTTGCGCTACCTACAACAATTGAGGTTTGGCAATAACAATCTAAAGGGAGATGTTTTTTCCATTCTCTTGAACTGTACAAAGTTGCAAACCATTGGGTTGGAATTCAACCAGTTTTTGGGCTTTGTTCTGGTAGAAATTGGCTTCAAGCTCACCAAGCTACAAGAACTTGTTGCAGCACGTAATCGATTCCGTGGGAGGACCCCACATTTCAGATAGTACACTTGTCCTCCATAAGGTCCATTCTTAAGACTGGTGCCCAACATCGTGTTGACTTCATTCTCAACTAATTTCTTGATGTCTTTGCCTCTACCTTTTAGTTTCTTTATAGCCACATCTTTATCTTTCAAATTACCCTGATACACTCTTCCAAAGCTTCCTTGCCCAATTTCGTAACACTGGTTACAAATCTATGGGTTGATGCAGGCCTAATGAATGGTGCCACATGAACAATCACCGACATTGTCTACGACGCATCAATGCAACCACCAACATTACCTTTATTTTTTGTTGTTGTCAAATTTGATAGATACAACGGCCCATGTTGGGATCCCTCCAACCCGTGACATATTCCCATACCCCCTATTTTAAGAGGGAAGCGAAGACAATTGTTGATTAAAATGGTTTAGGGATTAACTATCCACAAGTCCCATGGACTTAATTTACATAGAGCAACTGTTGACATTGGAACCACTGAAAGGAAGGGTATGACATTCACAGCTTTCTCTAGAATTCCCACACTTTGCAATATGTGCGTATTTCCCCTCCTTTTTCATTTGAAAGATACTAAAAAACGATGTACATGTACCAACACATATAGTGAAAAGAAAGGAGGAGTCAAGACTACTATCACTCAACCAAAATAACCCGTCGTAAATAGCTGCCCTCTACATTGATAACACCTCTACTACTACTTTACTCAACACTTATTCTATCCAAAGTGGCGGTAGTGCCATTCATGGGGTATCAAATGTATTCATGTTTAGTTCAAACTAGAATTTCACCACTAATAGGTTACCACTCATGATATAACATACTGTAAATGTAAACGGAGGTCTTCATGTATGTGCACGCAAATTTACATGTATTTGATCTCATGATATAAGATTTTCAAATGTATATTGTACAGAATTTGCAACAGAATTTTAAATGTGCACATAGATCCTTTCAATGTAATGTTTCATCTATATTCCTACACTAACAAGTATCAATCAAACCCCTTGTCAACATGTTATCGACAGTAAAAGTTTTTCCAACAAAGACACCAACCAAACAACCGATGTAACCACCATCTCAAACATGCTACAACACTAACACAATTTCCCTCGAATAATTACAAACCACATCAACTACAAAATTAATTAACTATCCAAAGTGGTATCAATTGTATTCATGTTTAGTGCCAATTTTTGACAAGTTTGCCCATGTAGAAAGGCTACCACTCATGATATAAAATGGCTACATCTATATTTCTGTACTTACAATGTCAATCACATGTTTAGTTCAACATCAACTACAATAGTTCACATAATTGCTACCACTCGTGATAATAAGATTTGCAAATGTACATTTACGAATTCAGCATAACAAATCTCATGAAATGTATGAGATAGAGCCTTTAAATGTAATGCTTCATCTATATTCCTACACTTACAAAATCGATTACACCTCTTATCAACATCAACTACAAAAGTAATAACTATCCCTCTAAATCAAATAACATATACCGTTCGGAGTTCACATTGCATTGTACACATGTGATTGCTAGTTTTAAAAATGATATATGATAAAGAATGATAGGTACAAAAATGGAATAGTTAAGGCAATATTATTTTTATATTATTGAGTTGGGGGATTGGAGAATAAGAGGCGTGGACTAGTTTGTGACTGAATTTTTAATCAGTACTTCAAATATTGTGACAGGTATGTCCTCCTTTGATTTGGACCACCCCTCATATCAGGAATGGGGAATGTTACAATCATAAATATCTGAAGTATTCTTCTTTCTTACGACATTGGTGTAAGATTACCTAGAATTTCAAATTATTGGTCTACATGAAAATTTGTTGAAAGACTTAATATTTTATGTGGCTGTAAATTTCAATATTTTATATACAATTTTTTAAAATGGTTTCTCAATATAAATATAAATAAATTTTATATTTTCATATATATATATATATTAAAAAATGTTTAAAAATTTATACAATTTATTAATATTTTAATTTATAATAATTTATGATTATTTAATTTTTGAGTCATATATAATCAAAATTATAAAATTATTGTAGATTTGTCGTGACATCCCTCTCTCTTATAGGATAGTGGCTTGGGTTTTACTAAGAAGTTGGTGGAGCCTCTCCTCAACTCGATGCTCCCCTCCCATATCACATCCTTCCCCCACTCACAATGGTGGTGTTTTTGACCAGCTCGACACTTGTAGCAGTGGAAGTGGGTGGGGCTACCCTTCTCAAAAGAAATTCCGACAGTTGGTGTTAGCCATCTCTCCTAACTACCAACCCAAATAAAAAGAAGAGCGTCAACAACACAATGGGTAGGATCCCATCCCTAATACGGTCCACCCCTTGGTTACCAATAGCTGGGAGACAATCTGAATAGTCCTCTGCCTCCATCGACCTCCATGTTTGTTGCTGCAACATAGTGTTTTGTGAACCCCCATTATTTAAAACCTTTTTGTTTTGTGCTTCTTTTTTTGGTTAAAAATCACATATAATATATATGGGAGCATGAGATGAGATAATGTGTCTTGAATTTTTTTCAATATTTAAAAAGATTTTTTGGTTCGATTTGACTCTCATTCCGATTTTTTGTACCCAGTTTTTTTTTAGGATAAAATTAACAGTATACTGTTCCTTGGTTATTAATAAAATACACTTTCCAATAATTTTTTTAAAAAGAAAAAATAAACCTACAATCCAACCCTACTCTAATTTTAAATTTGATAGGGATTGAAAAATTTTAAGAACAGGTTTCAAACCATCACCTTCAATAAAAAGCTGCCAATCAATATACTCACCTGAACTGACCCTTGTGACAGCTATTGATATTACGTAGTCGAGCTGTTTTTGGACTGTTCTCATGGAGGATATTTTTGTGACAGCTATTACTATAATTCACAGTAATGGTGGCTAAATGTGTTGTGCCTAAGATATTTCACAGTAACGGTGGCTAAATGTGTTGTGCCTAATATATTTTTCCTTTAAAACCTGTACCTAGTACTCTTGTTTTTTAAAGGACTGGTTAGAATTTGAGTATGGCTAAATGCAATTGTTGTATATTGTTAATGACTGGTATGATCAAATTAATTAATACATTTGCTCTAGATTTCAAGAGGGTAGACTATATTACTGTAATAAGTATAATTTTTATATATAAACTGAATCTTTATAAATGAAGAATAATTATTAGAATTTTATCTTATAAAAATAAGATGTGTTTTCAAAGGGTGGTGTCCATTGTAACGTTGTTCCATTACCAAAACTACCGTAATATATTGAGGTTTATATTACCCCTGTTCAAATCAATCAATTATATAAAATTAAAGTTTTAATCAAATAATTCTTTTCCTAATCTTAAAAACAATTCAAAATGCTCTGAAAGATGCCCTTACAAAGACCCTGCCAAAAGTTCGCAGGCCCATGAGATGTTGGAATTTTCTTTAATTTAATTGGTACGAATATCCTTATTGGCTGCCATGTGAAAATAACGACGCCTCAGCCCCACACATCAGATCTTTGTGACAAGTCACTGACTTGATTGATAATCATAGTTCCTTTTGTGTAAGAATCAAATAAATGGTTGGCTTAGGGATATTTTGTCTCTTTTTCTGCCTTCAAATGGACACATAAAGTCCTTCAACTAACTTCCATAGAAAATGTGACAGGATGCACTGGCATTATTTGTCTGCCACAGTCTTGGTACAAATGCACATCACTAAACGCCTCAACATGTCTGTGTCACCATGCATATTGTCTTGTCAAATTTCTTTTGATTTGGGTTTGATTGGATTTTCTTTCAAATTTATTCAAATAGTATCTGCAACTACTATTTATGTTTTCATTCACACTAGAACTGAACAACATATTAAATAAGTAGAGAAACCATTAAGTGTTCAAACTGAAACTAGAGAACCCGATAGGTTTATGTTCACACTAAGGTATTTAAGTAAAGAACCTTCTATTAGAAGTTTGAATTAATTCATTACGAATACAGAGCCAAACAGGGGTTAAATTTCACGAATATGACCATCATTTTTTATACATATTTATTGGTTAACTATACAAATATATTTTAGATATAGTTAAATAGATATAGATTAACCTTTTATAATTCTTATTAACAGTATAAAAATAACACTCTTTTATGTTTTTGAAGGAATTTTTTTGAAATTTACTGTTACCTAATTTTTTTTTGACAGACATAGGTGGCCGTCAAATTTAACCCCTAGAGCCAAAGACAACCATCTTGATTTGAATTTAGGCCTCATTGTACCGAACCACCCATAATTGAATACTCTTTAAAATAGTAATGGAAACTTTTATATACTTACATGCACACAATTCAACACATATTTATATTAGTATGAGCTCAACTACATAACATTTTAGTTTTGATTATTAGGTAAATGTTTTTTTTAAAAAAAAATCAAATTTATGCATTACCCAGGAACAAAAACATGAGTCTAGCATCTAAAACAACACAAAGTAATATAGACAACACAATAAACACAAAAATTGCAAAATTAACTTGAAAGCTCATGGTTGTCATCGGCCAAATATCTATCCCCTAGTAGTCTCCAATAATGAGCAAGCATTTCAGAAATCTTTTTGTTACCTTTCTTTGACAAAAACGAAGCATAAAATTTTACTCTTTCAACTACGCTTTTAACCAAAATAAATGTTACATGTCATTTAGGCATTAATAAAATGGTAATGATTTGACAGACATGCGGCTAACATAGAGAGGTCAAAGAGATAATTAAAGGCCCCACTTTTTATGACCTCCTTTTAAAATTTTCCCTTGGGTCTGTGTTATCCCGCAAAGAACCAGATTTCTGAGGAGGTCTAGGTTTTGACTGCACTTGGCCACATGATCGATAGGATTCTGACTCTGAATCATAAATTTCCACTGCTCGCTCTTATAAAATCCTAGGTATGCTAGTAGCAACTGTAGGAGTTGTATTAAACATAAAACAATACCAAAAATAAAGTATGAAAAATAAGGGGGAATTTAGTTCATGTATGAATAAAATAAAATTTATAATTTAATATTATAATTATTTATTATCAAAACATCATCACTTATATGTAATTTTCTTATGTAATTACATTACTATATAACTTAACACATTTATCTTTGGAGAATGAGTATGAGCAAAAAAACTCAAGGTCTATAATGCACGAAGTTCTTATGGATTTTATTAGTAACTGTATTATCAAGTTAAAAAATTACAAACTTTTTTCATACGAATTAAAATGCGTAATGTACATCACATGTAATGAAAAATTCATAGAATGAAATGTGTGTTACACATGGTACATTATTTATATTCCAAGGACATAAGTCCTTTTTCCTCAGCCTTCCGTTTCGAAAGTAGTTTTCCATTCTTCATTTTTGCATAGCGCTCATATGAAAATGGTGGAGATATTCTTAGACTCTATAACGAATTCACTCGAGAGATAACCAAAAATGTTAACCCCATCGTCTCTCTTTCTTTAATATCAACTATAGCCTTGGAAAGAGTCAAACCTTGCGATGTATGTATCATCAATGCCCATGCCAATCGTAAGGGTAATTGGTGTGTGCGTCCCCTTTGTATTGGTGTAATTGGGATGGAATGCAGAGTTCTATCTTCAAATGGTATTCCGAAGTAACTATCGAATTCAACCATTACATATGTTGGCGGGTTTGGTGGACCAGTACCAGGTGCATATACTATGTTTCGAATATATCCCAGAGTTCCATTTACAAGACCTACTTCTATCCAAAGATTGGGTGTTAGCATAACCCTTGCATCATTAGAAATTAATAATTCTAAATCAAGTTTGTCATTCAGACCTCCTGCCAGTGTGTTGGCGGTACTTGTTCTAGTTGCAAAGCTACATGCGACAGGTATTTTCAATGAATGCAATTTTTGTTGTTGTGGTTATTCACATTAATCTTTGTCGCCATTAGGTGAATATTATTATACAATTCTTCATTAATGCAGAACTTGTTCTACTCATTAACAACATCCAATCATCCAGTGTAAGATTCACATCTCTGAGATTGGCCAGAAGTTCTTGAAAAGGATTTTGGTATTCATCTTCTCCTGCTTGCCTAAATAACTTATCCAATGTAACAATTGTTCTGAATGCTTCCCATAACAACTTTGCACGTCTATTACTATCATATGGTGGTTTATCGGTAACAGGAGAATGTTGCCCCAAATGTCCTACCAAAATCATAGAAACACCACCAAAACTCATGTCTGCTCTTTCTGGGAATGCTTGATGAAGTCGAGACTCCACGTTTTCTAGCAAACATTGTCCGACGAAGCTCATTTCATCAATCAATACATATTTTATGTGGCAAATCTCTTGTTGGAATGTTGCAAGTCTCGATCCCTCCAATTCTATAAAATCTGTAATAGGGTTTCGAAGTTGTGAATGGATGGTCGAGGCACCAATATTAAAAGCTAAAACTCCTATTGGTGCAAGCAATAGAAGAGGAGAGCATTCAGGGAATGATGAATCAAAGAGTGCTTGACAAATCGTACCAATCAAATATGATTTTCCTGTTCCTGTTGTTCCTCGAACTATCATGAGCAATGGAATGCTATTTCGATGTTGACTATAATGTGTCATTATTATATCAAGTGCTTGTTTTTGTTTAGCACCCAAGGTGTCACAATTGAAATTCGGGGCTAATTCATCATCTACAACGAACCCATTATTTTTCATGTTGCTTATGAATTTTATCGTTTTACTTGTGTATTCTTCACCTCGATATTCATCATTACATGGTGTTTGTCTGTCAATATCTCTCCTTCCCAACATATCTATTTCTGTCGCTTGCAAAACTTGACCATGATAAATCCTACACATGATTTCCCATTCATGTCCTATTGTATTATGTTGAACATGTTGATTAATTTCATCTTTAGAATTACTGATATTTTCAATGTCTTCTATTGTAGTCCTCCTTTCAACATGCCATGGATTACATAACGTGAACGAATCCCAGTTTAAACCTATTGAATCAGAATCATGTCCGATATCTTTATCTATATCTCGAAACAGTGCTTGTAAAGCAACAAATCTGCCCAACAAAAATCAACCCATTTCTGAGATTCCCGTTGAAGGGATAGAGGAAAACCTTGTGAACACTCTCACAATAGCTACAAAACTCTTGACCTCCCACTTGTTATCCCGTTTTCTCCTTGGATTATATGTCCAAGATCTAGCGGCATCAATAAGAGACACACTTTCCATGGAAAAAGGCCTATTCTTGTACCCATCAATGAAACTATTTGCATGTTCCTCATGGTCATCTACATCAGGTGTTATTACTTATTTGAACACCTCACTTGCAAAATTCAAATTGACAAATACTCTACTGCTCTATACCAAAGGGAGCTCCAACAACATGTGACATGTTTCTTGTGCACCAATGTCTCTTTCAAAAATTGTTTCAGTTAGAAGTATCCTGTATGTTGTCCCTGTCATTTCATCTAGGTTTTCAATATTTGCCATCTGCATCAACATTCGATGATAAGTTTCAAAGCTTTTCTCAGCTTTCGCTGCATACTTTGCAATGTACTTGACTATGACATGTTTGGAAAGAACAAGTTGACAATCTACGTTTTCTCTCCACAATTGTAATATGTAGCGATTGTGTGTATTTACCCTATCATCATTTCTTGCAGGTTCAAACTTTTTATCTCTCGTCTCTGAGTCTTGATATAACTTTGATCCATTGAGATTCAATGGCCATGGTGCATTATACCTGCAAAATGTAATAATCAATTATTAGTTCTTCCACGTATGTGTTTTTTATTTCAATTTAATTATTCAAAATTTTGAACATCTTACCTACAAACAATTTTTCCCCTTTTCTTACATAGGTAGGCACCCTCTCTACTCATCGTATGTCATTCTACACTATTGAAGAATTCTCTTCATAGTCACGTTCCATATCGAATTGTGTCAGTTGTCTTGTATTTCGAAGACACGGATGTTCATAAAATTTTGGTAGACCTGTAACATACAACATAAGAATACACAATATATTTTGAGAACCGTAAAAATTCTATATAAATCATAGACTCAATGAGAATCGATAAATTACCTGTATGTTTCATTGGTGCGGGTTATCCCGAGGATTCCATGCATGGACAATAGAATGGAAGTATTTTTCAGCATTTCCACGTTGAAAATCATCATTCCAATCAAGGTTGTCCATATTCAGTGCCCCTTCTAACCATATGAATCCATGCACATGTGGCAAACCATCTATGCTGCCATTCATATCTAGACCAATAATCTTTAACTTTATTTCCTTTTTGTAATACCTCCTTTCAGAAAAGTGTATGTCACAGGTGCATATAATGTGCCACTATATGTGGATATTCGATGATATTTTTCCTTCACCAATTTTGTGCTTCTCGTGGATTATTGAGTGGTTTTCTAGGCATTAATGCATGTAGATCAAGCCAATACATATCTGTTGTGCTCAATGTGAAAAAATGGTAGATGATCCAATTTGATGCACCATGTCAGCCAATTCACCATGAAATTTTGCCCAGTAAGACCTTGTACCCCTCAACGATGTTCCAAACCGCATCAAAAGATCATCCAGATTGGAATGGGGAACATTTTTCATATGCTCACGTAACTCGTTGATGGTGATTGGCAAATCTTGGAGGTTTTTCTTCACAAAAATTGCAGATGAATTTTGTGCACGATGTCTCATGATCATGTTCATAACATGTAATACCTAAATTGAGGATGTCGGCCAAATCGGTGATCCCTATATCACAATAAATGCTTTACAAATTCATGGAGACGTACTTGTCTTAATCGCGGTTCTATCCAATCACATTTTCCATCAGGAAAGAGAGTAGGGAATGCCATATCAAGTAGTCCTACTGTCACATACTCATTGATAGGAGATGCTCCTATCCCTGGCCAATCAATGAGTGCTCGAGGGTCCGCATGAGGGTTATTCACCCACGCATGGATTAATTCCATCTCCCTTGGTGCATTAGGTGGTTTAGATGCCATCGATGTTGTACGACTAATTATATTTCCTTCATATGTCTCCATGGTCAGACCTACAAACACAATTTCATTTGTGTTGGAATCAAACTCCATATGAACTAAGTTCAGTTGCTCGAACACATTCTCAGCAAGAATGAGGTGGAAGTTCATTCAGAGCATTTTCAACGATTTGGACATCTGAATAGAATTTATCATGTTCTATTTTATATTTCAATGCATTGTAAACTCACACTCTATTGACTGTAAAGTCGTAATTTGTTCCACATTGATCTCTCCTCTGAACAATAACCATCGGCAAGTCTTTCAATCTATGGGGAAAAATATTAGCAATTTCTTTTACTTCTTGAGGAAAACTTATCGTGTGACCTTTATATTTATATTGACCTCCTATTGCATGTGTCACCTGCAGGATTGGGTTGACACGGGCTATTAACATTTCCTCAATTTGAGTTAAGTTTGTAAGTTCTGGCAGTTGTGGCCCAGGATCCATATTGTTTGATGCCAAAAATTAATGATGACCTTTCTCTTGTCGACATCTAGTACACACAGGTCCTTCAGGTGTTCGAGAAACTTTTATTCCAATGTAACATTCTTGACAAATATAACACATGACCGGTGAAGAAAGGTTATCAAGACCGTGTCGAAAAATCATTTGGACCGTATTGAAATCTCTCCCAAACATTCCATTAGGATCATATATCATGTGTTCTCTCGCAATATGTGAGTCTTGCATTCTTCTTCTTCTTCTTCTAGGTTTGATTGTTGACTCCTCTTGTAAATCATTATTTTGCATTCTTCTTCTTCTATTTGTTCATATTGGTTGTAATGTCATCTCCTATTGCACACTATCATTCTCTAAATTATTTGCAACATCTACATTCATTATATCTTGGGCCAAGTTTTCTGGTGTTTCGAGCACGCGATCCATCGATGTTGAATTTCCTGCCCCAGAATTAACTTCAACATTACCAGCCATTCTACGATAATTCCTTTGAGATGCTTCGCGGTGAAGTTCTTGTCTATGTAGTCTTTCCTCCTCTTGCAACTGACCTAAATGAATCTGTCTTTGTAACCTTGCTCTTGATACATGTGAGTCATCTTGAGATGATCGTTCACGAATTATTGTCATGTTATTTGCATGTTGTCATCTTTCTACATCTAATTCTTCATTTGTTAATTCAGCCCTCCGTTCTGCGAACCTTTGTCTATCGTTATCATTTCGAAGTTTCCTTTGTTCCTCTCATTGTGCATCTGTCATTTCTTGTTGTCTCCTTCTGCGATATTGTCTTTGATATTCTCTTCGATATGCTCTTCTTTCATCTTCATTTTCAAAATTTAATCGTGGTCGAGCCACACCTATAAAGTATTTTCAACAAATTTTGTAATTATTTATATAACTAAAAAATCCACGTACATGTAATAGAAATCAATCATATATTATCCAAGTTGTAACAATTAGCAAGGCTAGTCAAAGAATGATATGAATTTAAGAGAATAGGAGATTAGAAAAAGTGTTTTCATTTCCATATCTATGACCTTTTGTTTGATTTTTAATAGTTTTTTCACCAACACACTCAAAACACTATGCAATTTATAAAATCTTTTATATAAATAATGCAAGTAAATCCTCACATTCTCGTCTTTCTTCCTCAGGAAACTGATCTGTACGAATCTATCCTTGTATCCTTATTCTTGATACATGTGAGTCATCTTGAGACGATTGTGCACGAATTGTCATCATGTTATTTGCATGTTGTCGTCTCTCTGCATCTATTTCTTCATTTGTCAATTCAACCCTCCGTTCTGCAAATGCTCTTCTATCATTATCATTTCGACGTTTCCTTTGTTCCTCTCATTGCGCATCTATCATTTCTTGTTGTCTTCTTCTATGATATTGTCTTTGATATTCTTTTCTTTCCTCTTCATTTTCAAAATTTAATCTTGGTGGAGCCATGCCTATAAAGTATTTTGAAAAAATCACCTAATTATTTATATTATTTAAAACTCCATGTGCATGTAATAGGAAATAATCATATAGTATAGAGAATCTAAAAATTATGAAGTACACTCAAAATATGATATGAACTACAGCGACACAAACTATCACATTTACAAATAACAAACAATACCTCAATTCTCTATTAACACAACAATTCTTCATCGACGTCATTGTATAAATCGTTATTATACAGGCAAGTTGTGACAATTCAACAATGTTCCTCTCATAAATAACACAATATCAAAGACAAAAATATAAAACAAATAATTCTCAATTGCGTATTCAAACATCAACTATATCCATGTCCTTCAATGAAATAAACACACACCACCTTGTAAAGAAATGTTCAAATGCACATATCCATGTTAATCATTGCTTAAAAAACACAACATACAAAAAATAATATGTCATCCACTCATAAAAATGAAAAACATTATGATGGAACCATAGTTCCTGAGAATTTATATTAAAACATTTTTCCAAGCATACACAAAATATGATTTCACGGTTTTGCTATAGAAATATAAAATATTTATATTTGACATTTCTTATAGAAAAATTACATTGTCAGTAGATGCATATGTTATACATACATCGGGATGTCCCTCGTTACGTTGCTTTAAAAACCTTTTTGAGAACACAGGATGACATCCAAATTAGGACATGCTAGGAGAGCATAATAGGAAACATCCCATTTGCAAATCCTAGCTCCTGGTATCGAAAAAGGCACATGCAACGATAGATTCCGAGTTGGACAAATATCCACAAATGTTCCCCAATGAAAATAATGTAAGGATATATATACGCATACAAAAATTTCTCATAAACATCACATTCTTTTTTTTCAGAAATTTTATATTAGTCAATGTCTTAAAATTATAAATGTACAAATATTCAATTTCTAAATACACAATGCACACTAAGATGTTAAAAATTGTCTATATAATAAAAGCAAAATCTTAATAATTGAACTATTTAAAAATTATCTATATAACAAAAGCAAAATCTTAATAATTGAAATATTTTACAAGTTTCTATAATTTTTAGATGATATTGCTAATACATCTCTAATTGTAATGTTCCTGATTGTGTTTTTAAAAGTAAAGTTTGTAGAGAGACTATCACATCTCACTCTAAGTTACTACTATTATAAATTACATATCACTTTGAATAATAACTATTTAAAAGTTTTATTTAAATAAATTGTTAAAATAAAAATAAATAGTTTTACATGGGTTTATTAAAAATACAAACATTATTAAAGTAATAATTACCATCTACACATAGAAATGTTGGTTTTCTATGTCAGGGAATATGGAAACCTATATTAAACATGAAATATATTGTTTAATGTGTTAGGAAAATTTTTATTCAATATATGGGTTGATAAAAATACAAACATTATTAAAGTTGTAATTTGTCTTGGGCACATAGAAATGTTGTTTTAATAATACATCTCAACCGGAATCTTTTTCTAAACAATTCAACTTACAATGTCTACATTTTTTTAAAAATTACTCAAAATTTCAAGTATATTTTTTTCTTTCAAAATTAATAAATTTTACCAAGATAGAAATTTAAATAGGATATAAATTTCATAAAGTAACTTTTAGTAATACATCTCAACTGGATTTTTTTCTTTTCATTCAAACTTCTATTAAATATGATATACATTTAAATATATATAAATTCATAAAGTAAATTTTAAAAATACATATCAAACCTAAACATCAAAGTGAAAAAGACATTGAATATATTTTCTAATAATAATTTTTTTATAAATTTCATACCTATATCATATTAATTACTAATCCTGGAGTGTGTCCAAGTTATGTGAACTGCAATTAATAAATTTGTTTATAAATTTCATACCTGTATCATATTAATGACTAATCCTGGAATCTGTCCAAGTTATGTGAACTGCAATTAATTATGTCTCCATTTCCTGCAATATCATGTAAGGTAAGAATTTATTCACGTAATCCCAAAAATAAAATTGAAATATATAAAACACTGTAACCTGTCACATTTCCAATCCGGGTTTGTTTATAAGGAACAAATTAAATTATGCAGTGAGCAATGTTCTATCTAAAATAAGGAATTATACTGAAATGAAACATAAAGAATAAGATCTTACTATCACGTTATTGAACCTGTCACAATTTCCAATCCGGGTTTGTTTGTAAGGAAGAAATTAAATTATTATAATGCGTGGGGAAGTTATGTAACTGTTTTTAATAACTTATTTATTACTTAAAATTATTTACCTAATAATATATTTCATATTTAAACTTATTTATTTATTTAAACATTATAGTTTTTAAAATTAACACACTAAAAGTATTTTTTACTTGTTTAAACAATTTATTTACTTTAATTTTTAAATATAATTCACTTCCCCACATCCGATAATTTAAAAATTTAATTTACTAAAGTATTTTTTTAATTATTTAACCTTTAAATTATTTACTTACCCACACCCTCTACACTTTAATTTATGTAATTTCCCCACACCCTTTACACTTTAGTTTATGTAATTTCCCCAAGAATTAAATTAAATTAGTAAATTACTAAAGTTAAAATAAAAATTATTTACCTAATAATATATTGCATATTTAAACTTATTTATTTATTTAAACATTATAGTTTTTAAATTAACACACTAAAAGTATTTTTTACTTGTTTAAACAATTTATTTACTTTAATTTTTAAATATAATTCACTTCCCCACATCCGATAATTTAAAAAATTAATTTACTAAAGTATTTTTTTAATTATTTAACCTTTAAATTATTTACTTACCCACACCCTCTACACTTTAATTTATGTAATTTCCCCAAGAATTAAATTAAATTAGTAAATTACTAAAGTTAAATTAAAAATTATTTACCTAATAATATATTTCATATTTAAACTTATTTATTTATTTAAACATTATAGTTTTTAAAATTAACACACTAAAAGTATTTCCCCAAGAAAATTAAATTAGTAAATTACATTAAATTACTTCTTGGGGAAATTACATAAATTTAATTCTTTACTTTAATTTTAAATTATTTACTTCCCACACTTATTTATTTAAACATTATAGTTTTTAAAATTAACACACTAAAAGTATTTCCCCAAGAAAATTAAATTAGTAAATTACATTAAATTACTTCTTGGGGAAATTACATAAATTTAATTCTTTACTTTAATTTTAAATTATTTACTTCCCACACCGAGTAAATTATTTACTTCCCCACACCCTCTTTACTTTAATTTTAAATTATTTACTTCCCACACCGAGAATTTAACCAATTAAATTAGTAAAGTGTTTTGTAACTTCTCCACACAAATTTTACAAATTAAAAATAAATATCACGGGCACAATTTCACGGGCACGACATCAGACTCCTCCACTCAATATATATATATATATATATATATATATATATATATATATATATATATATATATATATATATATATATATATATAAATGAGAATGCCTCTCGGCATAATTAGTATGAGCTCAACTACATAACATTTTAGTTTTGATTATTAGGTAAATGTTTTTTTTTTTTTAATCAAATTTATGCATTACCCAGGAACAAAAACATGAGTCTAGCATCTAAAACAACACAAAGTAATATAGACAACACAATAAACACAAAAATTGCAAAATTAACTTGAAAGCTCATGGTTGTCATCGGCCAAATATCTATCCCCTAGTAGTCTCCAATAATGAGCAAGCATTTCCTCAAACTACATAATACACTATTGTTAAGTGTATGGGTGATGAATTTATATTAAACACACAAACAAATATTTTTTGCATTGCTTTAGTGTATTTGTGTTTATCAATTATTTGTCAAGTCTCCTTGAAATCAAATAAGATAGTCTAATTACACCATCTGCAATTGCTATTTGTTCTAACAATGGATTTCTAAGTATAACATTGAATTGTTGTATGGTAGACACTATAAAGAAAAATGTATCCACCACCTTAGGTCCAAAAGAAATCTAAAGTATGATATGACCTAATGACCTCTCATGGGTATTTGTATGTTTTATGTCATGCTCTTCATCATCGAACTCTCTTGAAAATTCAATCTTGCATGTGTTGCATTGTATCTTTCATAGATATCAATTCCTTGCTTAAGTTCATCATCTATGAAAGTTCGAATGACAACCAATTGTTTTGTAGGTAGGTCTTGTGATATGTGCTCTCTAGAAACCGGATGGGATGCATCTATCTTCTTATGTTGCGAAGCAGGTGAACATGGAGGAGTTAAGACTAAGGATTTCTCATTAGTTTTCTCAAATGTGATCACACCATCGTTTATGAGCTCCTCAATATTTTTATATAATGAAATATAATGATAGTCTTTATGCCCATTCATTTGATGATAGTTATAAAATGACCCTCATTTGTGTTAAATGATGTGTGGGGTGATGGTCAATAGAAGGTAATGTGATTAGTTTCTTGTCCAACAACATTCATAAGATAATACTAGGTTTATCTTTAAACATTCAAAACTTAATTGGTCACTTGATCATAGATGGGGGTGGTGCTTGAGAATGATGCATCATTAATGCTTTCGCTAGATGTATATTTTGTATTAGATGGAAAATCACCTTGTTGTCTTAAAGTTGTCAAGTCTTGGGAGGTCATAGCATCATAATAAAAATGTATGAGTGCAATAGTTCATTCTCATAATCAACGGGATTGAAACAAAGTCTATCAAAATAATTGTAAACATGATAGAGAACTTTTTCTGTAAGGGAAGATTAAATACACTTACTACAAATGAATTACATTTTTAAGTCGAGAGGTTGATACATCAATCGGTGTAATGTGTCTTAAAACTTAAGATATATTCCTTTATAGGCTCATCATGACCTTGTTAAAGGTCTTGAAAATACACTAATGTTAATCACACCCTTAATAGATTATGTGAAACGAGTACACTAAAGGATGTAATGATTATCTATAAGAGGTTATTTTGATTAATTAACTTTTAGCGTTAATTGCCTATATCAAAAAAATGCATTAATACTTGTAACCAACGTAATAAACAATATGTAACTTTGAAAACACAAGAGGATGAGTGCACTTAGTTGATTATAGATGGTTCCGGGAAGTTCTGGGTGTGCAAACTACTGGAACAAGGAGACTTGACACTAATGATGTTTCTTTGGAACCATGACTGGAAATTGATGTGGTGTGGAGCTATACACTTCTTCTAGGATTGTACCATATAATATTAACACTTTTGTATGGTCTAGAACTTGTTTGGATTATGGATCTCCAAATTTCTAAAATAGTCACGTCTTAGAACTATCTGTGGTTGTCAAAACCTAATTTACGATCATGTAACAAAGTTCTCTCAACATCCTCAATGAAGTATCAAACCCCACAAACCCTAACCATGTGTGGAAGACCCTGCAAAATAAATATTAGCTGGGCTGTGGGCACCCTCGTGCACCACTGACATTGGCACTACTTCAAAAAGACCTCAAACCGCAGGTCATTCTCGACATAACATGTAATATTTAAATGATGCAACTAGATTTGAAAACCCTCTTTGATAATTCTTTGATTATGGATAATATGGAATATTATGCTTAATTTGAATGCAAGATTGCAATAAATACATGAAAAATTAAGTATAACAATTATACTCAAGTAAAATAAGCAATAAACAATGAAACCCTAATGTGCAAAGAAGGGTAAGATGCCTTAGCCGATTCACCGAGTTCTGGAAAGTGCACAAAGATGAAGAACAGATAAATGTGAAGCAATGACCGTCACACTAGATCTCAAAAAATTACAGATTTAGAGAAGGAGGTTGGAATCGGGTGCCTGGAGAGGGACACGAGTGCTCGTGGGTTCCCTAGGCTTGTTTCTGGGCACGTGGGCTAGCAAAAATTCTCAGAAACCCGAATTCTCAGGGTCACAATATGTTTGTTGATGCTCACCTTTTGTCGCTATGGATTCACACAATGATCGCTGGAGTCACTGAAAACCTGCAATGAGACATAGACCTACAAAACCCTCAAATAAAAATCAAATAATAAAAAAGAAAGATACAAAATGAGGGGTTAGACTGTCCTCAGCTGCCACAATGACATACTTACAACTGAGCACTACACTACATCTCAGACCTAATGTAGTTTTGTGTGTGTGTGCAAAATTTTGCCCTAGGTTGCTCTTGTGCTAGTTGCACTTGAATAGAGAGCAAGTAGCTAGATGTAGAATGTAATAAATGTGTGCATGGAATAAAATGATCTTCCCTCCTATGAAGTGTGATGCAAAAAACCATCCCTTGTGTCCCTTGTGATGGAGCTAGATGGATGCATTGGAGCTCTTAGATGCCTTGATGGATGCAACCTTAGGTGGTGTTAGTTGATTCTTAGTGCTTGGTCCTTTATTATGATCACATAAATTTATATTTATATGATTCCATTTCTTGAATTTCGTAATTAACTCCAAAAACGCCGACTACCAAAAAGATAAGATGCTCAAACAGCTAGAAAGGACCCAAAAAGTGTGAGTAACGAACAAAGAGGGCATGGGTGCCAAGAGGGGACACGGGTGCCTGGCGTTGGCATCCTGGCTGGGCGCTGGTGTCTAGGATGACCAATGTCAAAGACTAAAAAGGAAGACTGAGCAAGTAAGGGTGTAATACTAAAAGTAACAAAAAAAAGCAAAGAAAGGTGGTTAAAGACATGGGTTAATTGGTATCGTTCTTGCTTAGGAATCATATGAATAGTATTATATAATAAACTCTAGATAATTACCCAAAGTGCATGATTTTGTGTCTACATTTTCCCCCACTTTATGTTGGTGAGCAAAAAGGTCAGTAACATAAAGTAGATAGAGATGCGTACTTCATAACCATGTAGATTGATGATTCAAGCGTTCTGAGGGACTAGAAAAAGTGTGAAGTGATAAAAATGTGAAGCGTGGATGCTAAGGAGGAGAAAGTGCAAAAGTGATGAAAATGAACCTAGGGTAGAAAATGCATTTGTAATATGTTGCGATGTACCTGTTGTTGGTGTCGATGTTGTCGTTGATGTGATGTGGATGATGTTGACTACCGCTTCCCATAGGGACGAACCTGCAAAAGAGAAGTCGACAAGTAGTCAAATATATATGTATATGTGTAAAAATCATGTAAAGGAGTATGTAAAATGAAAAATGTGAAAAAGGAACATGTGCACCTGATCCATTATGAGGAAAGAGTGTAGAAAGGATCATGTAGATGATGTCAACACATACATTTTTTGGGAGATATCATGCCAATGTAATGGAAGAAGTGTAGGGAGAAGTGTGATGGTGTGTATAAATGTGTGTGCTAAGGACTATCTGCCCTATAAAATCCATTGTGTATGGAGTTTTGTAGATTGTGTTGAACTACCAATTACTGTGTAACTACCCCCTGGTCTTAGGCATATAGGAAAGACAATTGTATTGCCCCTGGTTTTAGGCATCCAACAAAGGCCGCTATGCTAAAGACCCAAGTTTGATTCTAAGCCTTGTCTAAAACTAAAAACTATGATATACTAGTACTATGTTGTGTTGTGTATAACGACGTATGGGGTGACTGATTCACCCATATGATGCCCCCCTCGTTTGGGGTGCATTTGACATTGTGGACGGAGTATACGGCCTAAAAGAGGACTGACCAATGTGTTGAAACTATGCCCTACATGGGGAAGGGAATGTGCTTGGTAGAAACCAAGGCACAAGTAAACAAGTGGCTAGGAAAAACAAGTGTTAATACAAGTAAAGACAAAAACTTGTGTATAAGACGAAATGTAAACTACGCAGACAATGTCTAATCTAAGACATAAATGGAAGACAAAGTAGACATCGAAAAGCAGGTTTCAAATATGGGACATCACTCATGATGTCGCAAGACAATCAAGGGCATAGTGGCTATAAGCAGAAAAGTGTGCACACAAGACAATTGGAAAAACTTGCAAAAAATAACCTACAATGGAAGACAATGTAACAAACAAAAATGGAAGTAAGTATCCCTGCATAATAAATGTTGCACATGAAGTACCCATTAGCATGTTAGAAGGATAAAAATGTATGTCAAAGCGTGTATAATCTGAGAAAATAGTGTGCTATGAAACAAAATAAAACAATAACACCTGTAATGTACAAAATTGGATGCCCTAGAAGCCACTATAAGACTGGTACAAGAATTGTGCCAAACATCCATGCCACGTGTAATAGATCTCTAGAGTCTATGATCACAACTAGAAAGAAAGTGAACACGTATGTGTGTATGGAAATATAATGACATACCAGATATCTATCTAGCATTTGTAATAAAGAATACATGTAAGCATAAGAAAGCGAGAGTAAATGCATCCAAGATATGCAGTATGTTGTGGATGAGATGGAATGGAATGCAATGTGAATGATAGGAGTAGCATGCCCCTCGAGTGGATATGTATGTATGCAATGATGTTCATTTATTTATGCCCCCTCAGTAGTCAAGAATGAACTGTAAATGAGAGTGTGTCATCGGGAAATGGTTTGAAATGTGTGCAGAAGAAAGATGGTGATTGTAAGTTGTCGTGTAATGTGTAGGATTGAATGTGACAAAGTGAAATTGATGAGGTGGTATAATGTGTGATGATTCAGCCTAAATCTTATATCACTAAACATGTGAGGAAGATGTCAAAAAGCATGATGAGGTATAACACAAGGTGTAAATCATGAAAGATATAGATGAAAATGATATAAAGTGTGATGATGTAACATAAGGTGTATATCACAAAATATATAGATGGAAATGATAGAAAGTGTGATGATGTAGCACAAAGTGTATATCACGACATGTATGGATAGAAGGGTATAAAGCGTGATGATTTAGCACAAAGAATATATCACAAAATGTATGATTAGGATGATAGAAGGCATGATGATTTAACTATGAATAAGGTAATGGAAAAATATGTCACATGGTGTGATTGAATGGTTGAGTGATTGATTGATTTTGTGAAGTGGAGGTGAGGTTCAATTTAGAATTATATCCTCAGTAGTCGAGTATGGACCATTAGACTGGAGTGCGTCATCAGGTAGTGAGTGCAGTGTGTAACAGTAGATGTAGTGTGAGTGTGTATGGTGAGTAAGATGTAAAATGTGTGATAGATGATGTAATAAGAGAATTTTGAATGTGTAGAATGTGTGTTGTGTGAGATGTGTAATGTGTAGTGTCGGTAAGAAATGCTAGAGATATGTGTGGTGAATGTGTAATATGGTCAAGTGTATGATTATGCATGGTATGTATAGTTTGGAGTGTGTGAGGTACATGTGTGTAGTATGACCTCAATAGTCTAGTGTGAACCATAACACAAGAGTGTGTCATCGGGTAATGATGATGGAAATGTATGCATATGATGAGTGTAAAGGATGAGATAGAACAAAGTGATGGTGATATATGTGTGATGTGATGAATGTTTTTTTGGAATAGATGGTGTGTGATGGTGCTAGAGTGTGAGAGGTAATGAATGATTGATTGAGCGATGTAGTAAATGATAGAAAATTATGTTTTATGCATCATGGTTGTAAATATATGTATGACGAGTGATTATGCGATGGAATGCGGTTATTATTGTAAGATATCCCTCAACAGTCATATAAGAACCATAAGAATACGAGTTTGTCATTAGGAAATGACGATGCTAATGTATCAAGAGGTTTGTAAAAATTCCTAGAGAAGATTATCACAAAGTGTCAAGTGCATGCGATGAGATTGACATTGGATAGCAATGCAAGGGGGAGAAGTTGTGATGCTCCCAAGTATGTAGGTGATGGAGATCTAGTCAAAGATGCTAAGTGGATCAATGTAAGGAGTAATTTCCTTAATAAAAGTGATGGGATGTTGAGGTGGTAATGTCGGAGGAGCCTTGAGTGGTGGAAGTTGAAAGAGGTTAACTAGATTTTGGTAGTCTTGTGTAGTGAGTGGTTGCTTATTTACCGTAGATGACTTGAGAGGTGGAGGAGTTGCATTGATCTTTAGAGGAGGTTGCTTAATTGGACTCAGTAATAATATAGAGGACTTATAGGAGGAGGTGTTGGAATGAGTTTTAATGGATGTTTCTTAGGTGGCGCTTGATTTTATGTAGAAGGAACGTGAGAAGTAATGGCATGATGTTCATTAGACATAGATGAATCAGATTTAGGAATCCATTAAGATGTAACAATTGGAGAGGATAATCTAACATGATGTTGTGGAGTGAATGAGATAAAACCTTGACACTCAAGATGTTTGATTATGCGTTGTAAAGCGTAATAGTCATTGTCGTTATATCCATTAATTTGATGATAAGAAAAAATGGGAGACCCTAATATTTGATCAGCCGATAAGGAGGATAGTAATGAGTATTTGGAAAAGTGATCAATTGGTGACTAAGGAGCTTAGTAAGAATATTATTTTTCTTAGCATTTTGATTAAACATGATAGGCTCCTGTAATGGAAAGACTTGAGGATCATTGCTATAAACGCATTTAGAAGACATAGAATGAAGATGGGATGTAGAAGGAGAAAAAACATGAGCCTGAGAAGCATCCTTAAGATGTTGGATTCCATATTTAAGAGATGTAATTGTGGATTCTACAACTTTAAATTTGTTTTGAAATAAAGAATGCAAAGCTTGAATTGAGTCCAACATGGATTGATTAGATTGGGGATCATGAAGACTAGGGTCATCAAATAGACAATATAAAATAACACTCACTTGATGCAGTGATGTATCACTAAGGACATACATGGTGTTTAGGGATTTTTTCAGAATAACTTGGCAATTAGGATGTATTTGAATTAAATCATATAAAGAAATTTGAGAAAATTTAGGAGCCATGATAGAAAATATGATGTGCCAAATAAGGATCTGAAAGACCGATCCTGAGTGTGGTTCACCAAAATGATTATGCAACATATGGAATATTATGCCTTATCTGAATGCAAGATTGCAATAAATACAGGAAAAATTACGTATAACAATTATACTCAAGTAAAATAAACAATAAATAATGAAACCCTAATGTAAAAATAATGGTAAGACGTCTTAGCTGATTTGTCGAGTTCTAGAAATTTCACATAGCTGGAAAATAGATAAATATGAAGCACTGACCGTCACACTAGAGATCAGAAAATTATAGACCTGGAGAAGGAGGCTAGAGTTGGGCACTTGGAGAGGGATAAAGGTTCTCGTGGGCACCCTAGGCCTGTTTTTGGGCGCATGGGTATGTGGAATGCTCATAAACCTAAATTCTCAGGGTCGCAAGATGTTTGTTGATGCTCACATTTTTTGCTACGGATTTACACAATGATCACTAGAGTTGCCAAAAACCTGCAATGAGACATAAACCTCAAATACACATCAAATCCTAAAAAAAAAGGATGCAAAATAATGGATTAGACTATTCTCAGCCACTTCTCAGCCGCCACAATGGTGGAATTACAATTGAGAACTGTACTACATCTCAGACCCAATGTAGCTGTGTCTGTGTGTGTGTGTGTGTGTGTGTGTGTGTGTGTGTGTGTGTGTGTGTGTGTGTGTGTGTGTGTGCGTGCGTGGAATTATGCCCCGGGTTTCTCTTATGTTATTCACACTTGAATAACGAACAAGTAGCTAGATGTAGAATGTAATAAATGTGTGCATGGAATAAAATGAACTTCCCTCCTATGAAGTGTGATGTAGAAAACCAACCCTTGTGTCCCTTGTTATGGAGCTAGATGGATGCAACCTTAGGTGGTGATAGCTAATGCTTAGTGCTTGGTCCTTTATTATGATCACATAACTTTATATTTATATAATTCCCTTGCTTGAATTTCATAATTAACCCCGAAAAGTATGACTACCAAAAGGATAAGATGCTCAAACAACTATAAATGACTCAAAAAGTGTGAGTAACAAACAAAGAGGATAGGAGTGCCCAGATGGGACTAGGGCGCCTGACGCTGGCATCCTGGCTAGGCACTGGTGTCCATGATGACCAATACCAAAGAATAAAAAGACAGACTAAGCAAGTAAGGGTGTAAGACTGAAAGTAGCAACAAAAAGCAAAGAAAGGTGGCCAAAGACATAGGTTAATTAGTATCATTCTTTCTTAGGAATCATATGAGTAGTAGTATGTAATCAGGATTAGATAATTACCCAAATTGTGTGATTTTGTGTCTACAAGCTTAATTTGAGTTTGGATCTTGTTAAAATACATGGAGAAGGGTTGTTTGAGTACTTGTAGGTGAGATGGGTTGACTCCTTGACCTGGTAAGAAGCTTCAAACTTAGATTTATTGTTTCCCGTGTGTGTGTGTGTGTGTGTGTGTGTGTGTGTGTGTGTGTGTGTGTGTGTGTGTGTTGTTGTGAGATTTAGGAAGACTTTGGTGCCCTTTACAAGTGTATGAAGTGAGTGTATCAGTGTAGTGCCATATGATTTATAGGTTAGAAAATGAGGTAGTTTTTACTTTCTTATATAGGGTTCCACATGTGATTTATCAAAGAAATGTGGAGTCAGAGAGAGTATAAGACCCAAAATATAATATGATACTATAATAAAATTTAGAGAACATGATGGTGCACTACCATACAAGTTGGCCAAGACCAGATATAACATCCAGAAAAAACTATATGAACTTGCCTAGGGATGGAAAACATGCAATATGAAGTTTGTATCTTGTCAATTGATGTTTTTCTATGGATTTTATGCATTGTATTATTTCAGTGTGTAAGGATAAACAAGCTAGACAAGAGACCTTGAAATGTCAGAAGCATGAATGGAAAGGTTGTCTTATCTTAGTAAGAGTGCATTGTCAAAACTAGTAGTGTCAAAGAGTAAATTTTCAAATTTGAGTGTCTACAAACGTAAGCTTAGGTCTCTTATCATCATAAAAATGAATTAATAATATTTTTTCTTTAACTTTAAAAAGGATTGCATAATTTTTTTTTAAGTAAGGTGTAGAACCAATCTAGGAAATAGCCCTTTCAGATTATACGGAAATATTTTTGAAACATTTTGGCATCGTGCACATTCTTTCCAAAAGAAGATGTAAAGTAGGATAGGTGGACACGGGGACTCCCATGTCCATCAAATTGGAGAAATATAGGCATGAAAAACCCTCTTAAGTAAGGGTAGTTGATATCCCTATGCATAATAGATTGTCCTTGTATAATATTGTGTTTAACTTGAACATTTAATGTTATGGATTCCAAGGATAAGGTATACCCACTTTTTGAGTGCACTTGTTGTGTACAGTAGGGATACCATGTGGTTAAGGATGATATTGGATTGGAAAGGTTTATTCATAGGTCTGATTTTACCATCTATTTCAAACATAGGCTTAAAAGTGTCATTGCAATTAGGCACATGACTATCACCACCTTTCTTTGAAATGTTATCACATGGCATGTCATTATTGTAAGACATAACATTTGAAATAGTATTACATTACACATCAATAGAAACATGAGGCAAGAAAAATCAAGGATATTTCTCTTGTGAGTTCATAAGTTTAATGACCTATCATGAATTGAATTATCTAGTGTTCTCTTATTATCTACATATTTACTTATTGATTATTAGAAGTGTCCAAGGAAGGGGGAGAATAACTAGTCTTGTACATTTGAGATAACATTTTCATTTGATCTAGTCCCTCTTTACTATCATTAGCATACCAATCTTCATTTTCATAATCACTATTATAATTGGTTTTTGTATGCTCTATATAGACACATTTTATGAATTCATTAGTATATGTGTAGGGTATTACATGTGTTCCTAATAATAAGTCTATGGTGTAAGCCATAATAGGCACCCTAGGATTTGAAAAATATATATTCCTAGGAATGAGTTCAAACCTTACATAAAGAAGGAATAAAATTACAATACCTAACCCTAATACAAGGGAAAATATATAAACCTAAGTGAAGGATATATTTGATACTCAAGATTTGAAGATCCAATCCTAAGAAAGGGGAAAAAATTGAAACCCTGTTTAGTAAAAGAAAACCTAGAGTTTTTATTCAATAAGGGATGGGGTTCACCAATTGTTTTTACTTATTTTACACATTATGTCATAAAAGGTAATAAAACTAAGATATAAATTCAAACCAAGTCATTGAGGAATCCTAGAACATTAATAAAAGAATATAAAATTTATTTAATCAAGTAGATGTGACATTTCATTGATTTATAAATGACAAAACAATAGAAGAATAATTCATTTAACTAATTTTGAATGTCAATTTGTCACAAATGGTGCCTCAAGAGTTTAAAATGATATATAGGTGTTTCATTATAGGATTAGATTTTGAACATGGAGTTAACAAGTTTCAAGATGGTACCAATAAGAGGTGACATGTGTGGTAGATTGAAATATTTAGAATGCTAGCAGTGGTGTCTATAAAGTTATGAAGCTTTTGAAGATATTTCCTCATTGTTTGTTATGCAATTCTAGATATCAAGTAGTTCCTCAGTCAAGTGTGATGATATCAGTTTCCACTCTTCTCCTCAAAACATAATTGTGCTTGTATGAGACAAGGAACCTTTAAAAATGAGTTAGTGTTTTGAGTTGGACTAACCCTAACAACCCCAATAACTAAGTGTTTCCTAAAAGAAAATATTTTAAAGAGGTAGATCATATTCATGTAGTTATCCCACATATGTGTGTATGTGCCAAATATTGTCAAAGAAAGACTAATTTTGTAATTTCTCTTAAGCCCTCCATTTTTACAAGCATGCAAATATCATATGCAATCAAATTTATCCTTTAAAAGTGTATGTCTAAGAAAATATAATAAGTTAGGCACTTCACTAGATAAGCAAATGTTTTCTCTTAAAATTTCTATAGGGATTTTGTTTATATAGTGACCTCATTTTGAATTAGGGACATATTGGCATGTACTATCAAATTAACAAGACCAAAAAATATTAATGAAGCTAAAATCAAGAATTACAACCCCAAGAAAAGAGTGAAAACCATTCCCAAACATTGCTGATAACCTTAGAATCTATTAGTAAAGTGACAATGTCTAATTTACTAGTTGTATTGTGCTATGAAGATAAATAGGTAGAGAAATGGACTAAATGACGAGCATCATTGATACTCATACTTTAATTATATTATTATATCTGTTAGTCCAGGGCGGTGTCGATGGTTGTTTCCAACAAAGGGAACAGTAGGAATTGTTCTCAACACATACTTAATAATGAAATTGACTAAATAATAACTAACTGTGATTATAAAATGAAATGCATTGAAAGAAAAGAGTATTAAAGACATAATTTTAAAGGTATAAAAAACAATTCAATGCTGGAATCTTAAATAGATGTGTTATTAAAAAAAGGAAATAACAGTAAAATATCCCTTCTCGTTGGGGAGGAGTGGCCCTTAATCCTTCCCTTTGATCAATTTTGACGTCCAAAGTTATGCAACAAAGTTTCCCCCTGAATCTGTAATTTTATTGAATTGAAGGAACTACTTTTTACAATCATAAACTAATTGAACTGAACTTGAATACATTTGCTCTCGTATACCAGAAGAATCCTAGTTCCTTTAGGAGAGAACTAGTTTATTTGCAATTACTATCATCTACTTAAATGGATGCTAACTAAAAAAATGACTAACTATTTTTAAGAATTAAAGTTATGGAAGGAGTCTTCTATGCAATGCTTGTAACTATAGAGGAGGCCCAAAATTGGTTCCTTTGAAGGATTCAATCAGTGTTGGAAGATGTTGCAGATCTTGGATTGATTACAAAGAATCATGGAAATCATAAGTCCATCAGTGTATGTCTTCATCACATTTCCAAGGAATTGGAGTTAAACTAGGAGTCACTGGTCCTCGTAATTTGCATGAAAGCAGGTTGAAACAGTGACGCATGTTGTATACTTATGTTGTTATTTTGCAAGTTGTATCAACCTATAGTTCAACCATCCAAGCTATTTCTTTCCCTTGTGCAAGTTCCTTCTTTTAAGTTGTTATCCCGTAAAATTGACGAGGCCAATTTTATAGGTAACCATACCAAATTTTGCCCTGGTCCCTCGTCAAGGACCCCCTCTGCATTCGAAATGTTACAAAATCCCTTTCCGGGAAATCTCAGTTCTCCGAACTTAGCCATTTTGGTCCCTTTTTTGGCTTAGCGCACCCTTTTAGATGCGTTGCAACATGGAACAAATTTGTGCGCCCCCTTCATTTCCATTGGCACATAGATTGATGTGTTGGCAAAAAAATTGTTACACCTTCCTCGTGATGTGCCTTCCCGTGCCTACGCCAAGGTGCATGCGCCGTCCTTGTTAACAACTAAAATTTTACACCGTGTTTTGATGCACCTACAGGGCACAAGGAATGAAGTGTTGGCAGTCATAAATTTGTACGCCAAAGGCTCAAAGTAATTCCCATGTTGACAAAACGTTTATTCATGCTAGAGGGTGCAACATTTTGACGTGTGGACACGTGTTTCGGTGCACCACTTCAAAAAGTGGTTGCCGCATTTATTACATCCTTTACCTATATATAGGCGCACCCCTCCCTGTCACTTTCACCAATTAAAAAAACACGTTAGAAATTTTATTTCTCTACACCTGTCAGCATGCCCATCCTCCTTGTGTCGTGTTCATGGACCTCATTTCATCTCTCACACTCTATATATTCTAAGTAGGTGGTTCTTTCTCCTCTTATGTTTTGTTTTGATTGTTTGAGTGGTAGGAAACAATGGTTCTATGAATCTTCAAGCCCCTCCAGCCAGTTGTTGCCTGTAATCTTTCTCCCCCAAGCTATTTTCACTTCTCTTTACAGATCTACTAGCCAAGAGGACTCTGCCTTAGAAAATGAATCCAAACCTCCTTTACTTTGCCCCCTTCACCGCTCTAAATCGATGAAGAAAGTTAATCCTGAAAGGATCCACGATCTGTCATGAAGAGATAGAAAACTCTGAAAAATTTTTTACCAAGCTACGTTTTTCTCTCCTTGGCGCAATCAACACTCCTGCTGCATACAGGAAGCACAGTCGCACCTATGGCGTGCACTATTTTGACTTGTAAACACATGATCACCCTACACTATAAGCAATATAAAGTAAATCCTAAAACCTTTGGCACCGGCGAAATCCTTGCTCACCACAACACATAGTGTCGTGTAAGCTTTCCCAGTGCCACAACCAAAGTCCCCTCCTTTTATGCACTACAATCTTGGTGCTATACGTAATTAAACATGTGCCCTTCGGTGCACACCCAAATTTCTATGTTACAGGTCAAATTGCATGCACCATAGGTGCATCCTGCTCCCATGCAACACTAACATTACTTGTTTCTAGTATAAAACTGCATAAGCGGCACAGGCGCACTCCTTTTTTATAACAAACATGATGTCATATGCAAAATATTTGCACCATACACCATTTGGCATTGATTTATTCCTTGTAACACTGTCGTTTCTAGTGTGCCATTATAATAAATTTACAGCCTATTGTTTTCCTTACGCCCTACGTCCAGAGGCCTTAAAATCACTAACTCCTCATTGTTTTCCATAAAGCTTTAATGGAAGATCTGACAGCTAATATGGCTCTTTGGTGTTGGACTTCACTTCTTCTTCTTGCAGATCAGCAACTGAAATCAGATCCATATATGTCTACATCAAGCAAGAGGCCAACAAATTCAAAGGGCAAGGCTAAGCTTACAGAAGAAGAGATGAAGTATATATATCAGAGGATCAGGATGCCTGAGTCCTAGGTGGAATGTCACCTGGACATTAGAGACTCTGAACTCGGTCACATCGACATGGAAGATTTTTGGAACAAAACCAGGACAGTCACATGAAGTCCTTGGATGGACAAGCTGGTGGGCAGTGGACTGCACTTTTCTATGGGGATTCTCTGTCAGCATAATAAACAATGAATTTATGATGGTAGTGGCCCGCTGTTACAATAAATACACAAGGTGTGTTGAAAATGAAAAGGGCGAGGTCATAACCAACCTCACCTTCTCAGACACCTCGAAATCATGCTAAGCATCCCCCACCACCGACACTTTGTGGCTGTAAACCAAGAGGACCACACCAAGGCATGGGAGGACAACAAAGACAAGTGCATGTAACTGATGAACGAAGTGTACTTGAAGAACAAGAAGGTAATAACCAGATCTCCACAAGTTAATCACCACAGCGAATTCTCCTGAGGAATTGAGTGATACTATCACCTTCCTAAGTAGATTATTTGGGATTTCCGATGCCCATTACTTTTAAAAATAGATGCTCAGGTACCTGGAGACTATGAAGAAGAATGTGCCAAATCAATGCTTTGAGTGGGTAAAGGTCATAAGTAGCACCATATCCGAGCAGCTCCAACAACTCACCACAATGAGGAGCTTTTGCATGAACTCCTATGTAGTTTACGTTGTATCCTCGGAGAGGGATTATCTGGCACTAAGCCGATGCGGGGTTTGGCCCCAAGTAAAAACATATGAATACTACCCAGAGCTGAAGTTGGAGAATAGCATCTTACAGTTTACCAAGATCAACGATGCTTTCTTATATGGCATTATCTACCTTTTGAGGCCAAATATGACTCATGGTCGAACGACCAAGAGCATAGTCACATCAACTTAGAAGTGGGAGTCACTGTTTACCCAATTCCCCACCTTCACCTATCTCAGAGTGGCCAACTTCTTGGGGGAACCCACCAAATTACCAGGATATGCTGGCCCCAACTTGATCCTATTAGAGCTGTCCAGACATCTCATAACCTACCATGAGAAGTGTTTGAAGAGAAAGAAGGGCGGAACCCCTTTCCCCCTCATAGTGGGCAGGTATACTTGCACTTCTCACACCAAGGGCCGAGAGATGTTTACAGAGCTAGAACTGCTCAATCTAAAGCACAACTTCCCGGTAAGGCCCACCTTCGATCCAAGAAATTTCCTTCCCAAGGAAAAACTCGATCCAATCCACATTCCATAGATCGAGGACATCTATATCGACCTGTATCATGAGGTCGAACTTAGAAGGAAGGATCACTCTCACGTGGCCCTGACAGAGATTATTCAATATGGTGTGGCCATTGTTCCAAAAGGTTATCAAACAACTGATCAAGAAGTTGATCAAGTGTATCTAGACACAGATGGGGACAGCTGGCCGTTTGATGCAATTGACAGGACCAAGGCACCCCAGACTATCGAAGAAAGGGTCAAGGAGACATTGCGGAGGACAGAACACTGGTGCAGAATGAATGGCCTTATCTACCTTGGAGTAGATTTCACTACGTACCCATTAGGCAACGCACCTGTCAGATCGAAAAATCTGCCAAAGGTCAAAGGCAAGGATAAAGAGGGTGAATCAAGCTCTGCTCAAGAAGGAGTTCCTGAAAACCGTCCTTCCGCTGCACAAGAACATGTTGTAAGTCTGGTATCCCCAGAGAAAGAAGTGGTGGAAGGTGTTCCGATGGACACATCCACTCAGGATGTCGCCATAGCTACAATTACTAAGGTCTCTTCTATTCCTTCTCCCTCTCCTCCTTCCCCTCCTCGTGTGACTCAAGCGACCATCCCTTTGGTCGTATCCTCTCCCCCATCTTCTATTGTTCCCCCTTCCTCTTCCTCCATCTTCTCTTCTCTCGCGGAGCTGTCCCCCACTATTTCTTCTCTCATCTCTCAGCTCCCTTCCATCCCCACGACTACCTCCCCTGCAGTATCCCTTCCTCCCGTGAGCACTTTTTGGGCCTCCCTCTCGATGCCACCACCGAGTGTCTCTACCCATTTCCCCTCATCCACTGTAGTTGCTCCCTCTTCCACCTCTAGTCCCATTCCCTTAAGTCCAACATGGATCTCCCAGCATCTGAGCCAGCAGCAGAGGAAAGTCCCTATCGCACAGATGGACTTCTCCGTCATCCCAGCAAGAGGGGCTAAGAAGAAAAAGCTGATAACTCACTTCTCTTAGAGTGCATCAGGAGAAAGAGTAATGGAGATCGCATATCCCAATCCTTTAAAGGATAAAAAGGATCTATATCCGACAGATTATACAGTGACCTCAGTCACAATGGGAACATCTTCCGAAAGTCTTCAAGGAGAGGCCCTATCTGCAGTGGATGCCCTTTGCAAGAAGCTCCAAGAAGCAAAGGGAGAGAAGAGACTATTAAAAGAGCATAAAAAACATCTTCTTCATGCCCTGCAGAAAATGGGCAGTGCACCTCCTAAAATTACCACTGAAACTCCTGAGGTCCTAAGCTAGGATAAGATAAACGAGTACGCCAAAATTGGTGAACAAGGTATGGCAGTTTCCGCCTGGAGAGATCAGATCCTCAAAGATAGCGAGGAGGTAATTGTCAAGTTCACCGAATTGTATCAAAACATCGGTCAAGCGAACAAAGATCTCCAGGCGATCGTGGGACCTATCTCTGAAGAGTTAGACCATGCTAGGTTGCAACATGAGATGTTTTAGAAAATGCTTGACTACTCAGTCGATGATTTGGTGAAATTCGGCATTTTCGATCACCCCAGGGTACCCAGCAAAATCCTAGCTGCATTAGACTACCGAGTCGATCAGATGGAATTCATCCTGGAGAAGATTGAAAAGGTCAAGGAGGAAGCTCTGGATGCAATGCATCAAATGGAGTAGATTGTCCTAAGAATGTCTTCGGGATTTCTTACTCCTTTCTCCTTGAGGAAGGCGGATGAAACTATTCGGATCTTCAAGGAGATCGTCTCGCAAGGGCTAGGGCCAGAAGCCACTTTTAACACCGAATGCATCAATAACCTTCTGGCTTGCTGTGATTTTGTGGGGTTCCTGATGGAGGTAGGAAATGAATATTTCAAGCTCCCCGAAAAACTCAGAGATGAGCGGGAGACCTATGAGGTCATCGGTGATCATATAAAGGGTCCTGCCCAGGATCAACTTCAGCCGATGGTCAGTAAGTTCATAGAATATCGGACCCAGTTCCACATCACCTCTCTCGAGTAGCAGTAGAAGCAGGATACCCCCTTTCAGCCACGAGACGACGATGAATAGCCTTCTTCCTCTTGGCTTTCTTTTTGTAAATATCTGAGAGTATGTTGGCATAAATGATGACATCATCCATGTTGCACCATGGGATGTTGTCATCCATCAAGTTGCCCAAAGTCAACAGTTGACTTTTAGATATTTTGTAGATATTTTGTAGTTAGTTTTTGGTTTCCTTTTTCCTTCTCTCTTCTCCCTCTTCTATATATACTTGAATACTTGTTGTATTCAAGGGGGGAATACTTTTTAGATGAAAAAATAGAAGTAAGAAGAAAAGGCTTTGTATTTTTGTAACAGGAAAAAATATTAATACATATATTAAGACTTTGTGCTGAATATGTGTGTTATGAGCATTTAATCTTTCTTATGTCAGATCTATGCGTTTATCCTGTTGGATCTATCTCTACTTTTCTGTCATTTATTCATCAGTATTGCTTTGTTTGTCTATGCAAGTAGGTTCGGCTCTATTTACTACCAGCCAAAAACATAGACCCTCTGACCTTTCTGCTTTGGAATTCATTTCTTTTCTCCCTTCGGATCTATCCTATCTCCTCACTTCGCTTCTTTCCCTCCTTTTCACAGTCAGAAACACCCCAACTGGGATGAGATCCCAAACCCCCGAAGGTAGAACATTGTGAGACTTGCACAAGATTCTTGCTGGTAGAATAGCAATAAACCAGTTTCTCTTTGCTGACTCAAAGAGGGGCTTTGCCCTGCACACTGTTGGCTCGCCTATCCATAGATCTTCCCATGCGACAGATTTTCGGACCAACATAAGTAAATCTAAGTTGATGACCTGGATGAGTCATGTGCTCTACAGTGAGTCCTGCGCTAATGCAAAGGTGAGTCTTGTGCTATATGGTGAGTCCTGCACCAGTGCACCAATGAGTGTTGTGCTAGCTTGCAATTAACTCTTACGATGAATTAACATAGGATTTTCACAGTAGATTGTTAATAATCATAAAAGAGTTCAATTATCCATATTTGAAGAAATAATAACAAGGTAAATATAACAAAAATATGCACAATATTTCCTCCAAAATATAGAAAAAGTATTAATGATAAACCGCTTAACTCATACATCAAGAAAAATGATACAAAGGTAACACAAGGTTTCACATAGGTTTACACATGACAAAATAGGGGTTCATCACTCCCCCAAACTTAATATTTAGTAGGACCTCCTTCTACCTATTGAATTGTTCCACTATCCTTGAAAAATTTTATTCATTGGAAAATATTTGTTAGGTTTCATCCAATCCAATATTATAGAACCTAAATAAATCAATAATTGTCCTCCTCTAAGTGTTATAATTTCCCTATGGCTGATCATCTATAGAATCCCACCGTGATACTGGTACAATGACTAATAGGGGCCTATACCACATCCCAATCCATTTTTCATGCATATTCAGAATGATTTTGTACATGTCCTTGGCCCTTTTTAGTGACCAACAAAGGTTAGTTGGTGAAATAACCTCCTTTTTATTATAATGTTCTGCTAGAAGTTGATACCTTACTTGACAAACAAGGAAATTTATATTGAACATTGGGAGTACTTGCACCCTAATTTTTTTAACACAAGTTCTCAAGATCTCTCTATACTGGTCCACCAATCATATATAATATACTTGAGACCGAAATCTATTGAAGAATTGAATGGGAGATGGAAGATCATGCCTAATTAAGAGGCTGACATTAGATTCTGATTGAAAAAATGTTGCCCTTTGTTTCCTCCATTCTGATTGGTGCTTTAGAGTAGAAATAAATGCTCATAACTGTACTTTTCCTACATATAAATTTATGGGGATCTAGATTTGCTCAGGAAGATGAAATTTGTGAACATAAAATTCACAAAGAAAATTATTTTCAATATCAATTCTTGATGTATATGCACTAACAAATTGTTTGTCATTTTCAAACTCAATATTATGCATAGCGTGGGATCTAGACATCTGCCATTTTAGAAATGTTCTTTCAATAATAATGCATAAAAATAGGAAGGGCATCTGCATGAAATAAATTGATCATATAACTAAAAAACATTAAGAACATTCTTGTTGGGTAGTTTGTTTTCTTCCTTCAAAGCCATGTTCTCATCAACAACTGCTCTAAACCTATAAAATTCTTCCATCCATTTAACCAATCCCTTCAGGATAATAATTTAGGGGGAAAAAAGTTTTTCTGAGTGGTTTTCTCTTTAGTAGCTACATGTTTTATTTCCTGCCTATTTTCTTGCACAACTGCAAGGGATGATGCATTAAGTTCATTTATTTTTCTGGAAGGGGGTTAATTTTTTGTTCTCTTTCTTCCAAGGCATGCTAGAGTTGAAGAGCTTCCCCCTCTTACTAATCTATAGTGTGTTGTATCTATTGGATATTCTAATTTTTATCAACCTCCAGCTGTGAGAGGCTGGTCTCTTTATCCTTGAGAAGCAGTTGGAGATGTGTAATTCTTTCCTAAGCTATATGTAGCTCAAATTGAATTTTAGATAGGGATAATACTTATGTTAAAATTATGTCAGGGTTAGGGGGAGAAATCCTTTCTCATCAATAAAGACAGAGGGTGAAAAATATGGCTGAGGAGAAATAGGTGGTGTCTTGAGTAGGTTCTGTATAATGGTCATTTCTTCTTTTTATTCCTGAGAAGGAGAAGTTTTAGTTTGTGTTTCATTGAGAGCTTGATCATGCCTTGAGGTTCTAGTGTGTTTCCTAGGTCTTTTTGAAGTAGAGGTCTTTTTCTCTAGGACCAAACCAGACTCTAGGGAACACTTCTTTTGGAATTTCAACCATTTCTTAGGGTCGTGCCTCTTGCTAACAAAATAATTTTTGCAAATCAAATGAATTAGGCCTTGGAATTTTAGGTAGGAGAACCCTTAATGAAAATTTTTAGTGGCCGAATCAACAAAGTCATACAAAAATTGAGGAAAATTTATTTTATACTTGGGTTTTGTTTTTCCATGGTGAAGGTGTATGAGGATTCTCAACACAGGGCCCAAAATGATCTCATACTTCCCTTCATAGGTGAAATATTTAATTAACCATTTAACAAATCATTCCCAACCATTTAACCATATTAGCATATTCTTAAGGAGATGAAGAATTTCTGCTTCCCATATTTCACGCTCATTGTATTACTTTCTGCTAGAGAGAGAATTTATCCTCTTCCCATTTAACAAACCTTATAAGGTGATATTTTATGACCAAGAAGGACTGGTGTTTCCTTGATAAGATAAATTTGTAGAACTTTGTGTCTCAGATTTGTTTGTCTCGCCTAGCACCTATGGGATTGTGTTTTCTCTCCCTTCTCATTCTCACTTTCTCTCTTTCATTTCTCAATTTTTCTGCCCTTTTTATTTAAAAAAGATCATACGAGGGAACTGCTCCTCTCACAAAGAGAGGAAATTTCACCCTGTCAAAAGGTGAACTTCCCTAATTGTTGTTGGTTTTCGTGCACTTTCATTGAGCATATTCAGTGATAGAAAATCCAACCAACAATGCAGCTCCCAAAAAATATGGAATTTATTTCACTAATTGAAGCTGGTAGATCTTGTTCTTACAAAAAGTTACGTGTATGTGACAAATGGAAGAAACAATCAACGCATGCAATTGTGCACATGTCACCAAGATTTTATCACATTCGAGATGTGCATTCCATTTTTATTGAGATTTTTTGTTAGAGAGAATTCCTCATGTATAAATATCTTCACAAAATTTCATCAAACATTGGAAGCACAACAAACTAATTCATTTCTAATTGGGTAATGCTAAGAAACATTTATTGACCTTGGCATGTCAAACATAGATATGCAATAAATGATTCATCTTCCTTAGTCAAATCAAGAATTAAAGATGAAATAGTAAGACCTTTTCATATGCAAGAGGAACGGGAACTTTTATCCTCACTCCATCCTATTAATGTCATGGGTCTTGACAACCTTGACATATGAGGTTATCTATGTTTTAAGATGCATCACACTTGGATCAAGAACGATGTTTCAATACTTTGCAAGAAACTGGTCCATATTTCATTAAAATGTGCATGACCACTACAAATATCCCTTTCAAGTAGAATAAATCCACATCCATAAATATTCCTTTCTTAGCAGAACAAGATATTGATACAATTTGTAATCATTACATACACGAAATACATACACCTCCACTAAAAATGATAATTCAAGGTACTGCAAGCACAAGTAAATTATACCTCATAAATATTATCTACTCTACAATGTCTTCTGTAACCCCAAAAAAACCATATCCCCTCTTACTGCTTTCTTGGAGTGGCCACATTCAACATTTCAACATTGACTATACATACCTCCTTATTTATACTTGTAAAGGATATCCAATTACTCGAAGGTCAAGAACTCTCTTCTCTTTAACAATCCCTCAAACATTTTAATTGATGAGATGAGCTTCATTGGTCCAAAACTCCTTTCCAAAATCAAATTTTGGTTATGCGAGGGTTTCCCAAATTACAATTCTTTCGCATTTGGTAATAGATCCATCATTCTCATTGGAAACTGTATGACTGAAAATCAACATGTGACTTTGAGGCGCACTCAACCTCCCAAGGCCGTGTTGGGATAACCGATGTGGAATTAATAGATGGCTATGTGAAAACTATATAAGGAAAATGGGTGAAATGTGAATAAGGAAAGATTAAGGCAATTTGATGTCTTCTACATTTAGTAAAGGAATCTCCTCGTCTAAGGTGGAAAAATCTTGTCTTACCTACATAGGTGAGATGGAACGATGTAAGATGATAGTAACGAGTAAAGGCCGGAATATATCTGTCTCATGCAAAATGCTTGCAATGGGTTGTGGATTCCTCTTGTTGTATACCACCAATTCCAATTTTTCTTTTTTCCCAACTGAAAACCTTTTAATAATCTCAACATATAATGTCCTATCACTGGCTAGTTTTCCTTCTTCAGCTATACTAGAAAGATGACTAATTACAATGTGGGTAAATGGAATTTTCTTACCTTGCATAATGGAGTACCCTTCGTCCATGTTTTTAGCAATTTCTTCTATCATTTTGGTGTTGAATTCCTCATATGAAAGCAATAAGTCCAGCCATCCCGCTTTTTCAAATATTTCTACTGACTCTGCATCAACTAACAATTCTATTAGATTGTTTGGTTCATGCCTTAGTCTAGGTCCCATGACTGACAAGTGAAAAATAGAGGGGCACAAGATTGGGACAACAATATTTATAGATATGGAAGTGGGCACAAGAATGGTAGTAGCGCAGGTGTGTAACATTGGAATTTACAAAATGACAAAGATGGAGAAATTATCATAAATAAAACAACCGACTTGGGAAAGGTTTAATCAAATCTCAAATAGATGTAGATAATTATTGGTACGTGTGGTGGTTAATGTGGAGAGGGATAATAGATTTTTTGGGGATATGTGAAGCATGGGAATGCATTGGAAACAAATAAAGTAATCAATGTGCACGAATGTAATAATTAAATCATTGATCGCCATTTTCATTGTTGATTTGATCCTCCATCTAAAGGTCATCCTTCATTTATTTCCCACAAGATGAAGGGGTGGTGGCCACCATTTCTGGTTTTTTTCCACCATAATTTATTATATATATATGTATATATTATTTTTTAGAAGAAATGGATGCCATTGCTGGTTTTCAGTTAATGCTTTAGAGTATGACAACTGCCATTTCTAGTTTTTAGTCATCTCCTCTTTATTGTTGATGACAAATAGCTCAATTCTGAGTTGTGTTGGACAAAGAGACTTTTTCCAAACACTTCAGAGTTGAATCTTCCTAAAGTTCATTCTGAAATTCTTCTTTGGATGTTGGTTTATGGTACAGCCTCAATCTCTTCTCATTAACCAACATTACTTTCTTCTATCCATCAATCGGAATCAATTCGATAGTCCCATTGTCAAATACTCATTTAATCTTATATGGGCCCATCCATCTTGTTTGTAGTTTCCCTTTGAAATCCTTATACTTCGAATCAAATAATAGAGCCCAATCCCATTATTGGAATTTCCTTGGCTTTATATGTTTTTAATACCATACTTGCCTCTAGTGTTGGATGATTTCAATTTGATGTAATAATTGAAGTCTCATTTCATCCAAATCATTTAGTTATATAATCCTTGCTTGTTGTGCCTCAGATAATTCAATTCACACCTCTGCAGTTGTTGTCAAGGTTTGAATTTCAAATTCGATGGGAAGAATGGGAATTTTCCCATACACCAACTCACAAGGACTAAATCATGTGGTTGTTTTCTAAGTATTGTTCTAGGCCCATATTGCTTCAGGTAGTTTTTGAACCCAATTTTTTCTTGAGATATCCACTGTTTTTGTTAAGATATTTTCCAACTCTCTGTTAGTAACCTCCACTTGACTATTGGACTGTGGATGGTATGGCGATGAATTATTGTGCTTTATTTGGTATGTTTCCACAAAGGTAAAATTGGCAAGGGAAATTTTACAGATAACCATACCGAAATTTTGTTCCGATCCCTCGTCAGGGATCCCTTGCATTCGGAACGTTGCAAAATCCCTTCCCGGGAAATCTTAGTTTTCCGAACTTAGCCGTTTTTTGGTCTTTTTGACCGGGCGCATGTAATGACTATGCAACATCAACTTTTGATGCACCCCCTTTAAACCCTTTGGCGCATGCTTTCTTGTGTTAGCAGGCATTTTTGTGTGCCTCTCTATGTTGAGTCTTTCCTGCGTGCGCCAAGGCGCATGCGCCTTCCTGTCAACATATCTTTTGTTGCGCCTCTTTTTGGTGCACCAAAGGCGCACATATTCCTCTATCAACACCACTTTCGGTGCGCAAAGGCGCACATATCTTTGTGTTGACAAGTGTTTTGGTGCGCCAAAGGGCGCATGTTTTCTCGTGTCGACAGCTCTTTTGGTGCGCCACTTGAAAAGGTTGGTGGCGCATTTATTGCTACCTCGCCTATATATAGGCGCGTCTGCACTGTCATTGTCACCAGAGCAATCACGTGACTATTTTCATTATTTTCTCTGAGCCTGTCAGCGCACCTGCCCTGTCGCTTTCGAATGCTTTGTGGACCCCTTTCGTGCATTTCTTCGTTATAAAAAGCCGGGTAAGAGGTCCTCCTTCTTTTGTGCTTCATGTTTGTGGTTTTTGGCTGTTTATGGATATGATTTGGATTGAAAAGGAATGAAATCATGAATTTGTTTCCCCCCTGCTGTTTTTCCACATTTCCTCCTCCTCTTTCCAGATCTGCTGGTAGAGGAAGCTCTGTTCTGAAGATGATAGCTTGAAACCCCTTTGTTTAAGCCATTTCAATCACCCAAATGAAACTTGCAAAGAGAGCTTAACCATATATAAACCCCTCTGAAGAATCAAAGTTTTAAAGGAAACTGTATTTTCCTTTGGCGCGTTGGCATACCATGCAACATCAAGGACAGTTGCGCCCTTGGCGCATCTGTCGCCCCTGTTACACAAAGATAGGCCGCGCCAATGGCCCGCATTTCCTACCTGCTACATCATAAAAAGATGCGCCCTCATGGCGCACTTCCCTCACTTGCTGTACGTGCTTTCCATGTGCCCTCTTGGTGCATCAGACTTGAGTGTAACATCATAAATTCCTATACCCCTTTGGCGCACCCAGCATCCATGTAGCAGTCTTTTTCTATGCGCCAAGTGCAAAGCTATAAACGGCGCAGGCGCGTCCCTCATCGCAACAACATTGTGTCATGCAGACCTTCCATGCACCGCGCCAAGTTCCCCTTCGGCGCATGAACATATGATGTTACACGCATTATTCCTGTGCCCTTTGGCGCACACCCTGTACCCATGTAACATGAAAATAATCTGTGCCCTTTATAAAATAAACACATGGCGCAGGCGCACTTGTGCTTACAGCAACAGAAAATGCACTCTGCAGTGTCTATGCGCCATGCGCCCTTTGGCGCTGATTTAACCCTTGCAACACCCTTTTCCTGTGCGCCTTGTCTATTTAGCTCTGCAATCTGCAATATCCATGCGCCATGCGCCCTGAGGCCTTTAAATTGCTAACTCTTTCTTCTGTCAGCATTTCAATGGAAAATCAAGCAGCTGACATGGCTTTCTTCAATTGGGTTTCACTTCTTATTCTTGCAGATCAACAGCTAAGTTCAGAAGAACATATGTCAACATCAAGCAAGAGACCTACCAAATCCAAAGGCAAGGCCAAGCTCACAGAAGAAGAAATGAAGTATAAGTATCAGAGGGTCAGAATGCCCGACTCCCAGGCCGAGTGTGACCTGGACATCAGAGACTCAGAGTTGGGTCATATTGATATGGAGGAATTCTGGGTCAGGACTCAGAAGGTCACAAGAAGTCCATGGATGGACAAGCTGATAGGCAGTGCCCTGCACTTTGCTGGGGGAATCCCAGTCAGCGCCGTTAACAATGAATTCATGATGGTGGTTGCCTGGTGCTACAATAAAGACACAAGATGTGTCGTAAATGAGAAGGGCGAGGTCATAATTAACCTCACTACCCGCCACTTTGAGATAATACTCGGCATTCCTCATCACCGGCACTTTGTGGCCGTCAGCCGAGAGGATTGTATCAAAGCCTGGGATGACAATGAAGATCAGTGCATGCAACTGATGAATGAAGTCTATCTGAAGAACAAGAAAGTAGTGACCCGTTGGCCACAAATCATTCACCGCAGTGATTTTTCGGAGGAGCTCAGTGACACCATCACGTTCCTGAGCAGGGTCTTTGGGCTTCCTGACGCCCACTATTTCCACAAATGGATGCTGCAGTATTTAGAAACCATGAACAAAAATGTGCCCGATCAACGCTTCGAATGGGCAGAAATTATAAGCAGCACGATATCAAAACAACTGCAACAATTCCCCACAACGGGGAGATTCTACATGAATTCCTATGTTGTTTATGCTGCAGCTTCTGAAAGGGACTATCCAGCTCTGATGCGGAGTGGGGTTTGGCCCCAAGTTAGAATCTATGAATACTATCCAGAGCTGAAGCTGGAGAATAGCATCCCTCAATTTACAAAGATCAATGATGCATTTTTCTATTTCATCATCTGTCTGTTGAGGCCGAATATGACTTACGGTCGCACGACCAAGAGCATCGTGGTAGCCACTGAAAAATGGGGGGCCCTGTTCACCCAATTCCCCACATTCACTTATCTGAGAGCGGCTAACTTCTTGGGAGAGCCAACTAGACTGCCAAGATATGCCGGGCCCAAGTTGATTCTGCTAGAGCTGTCAAGACAGCTAATCACTTATCATGAAAAGTGCCTAAAAAGAAAGAAGGGTGGAACTCCTTTCCCCCTCACAGTGGGTAGATATACATGTCTTACTCACCACAAGGCAAAAGACATGTTTGCAGAGCTGGAGCTACTAAATCTGAAACATGACTTCCCAGCAAGGCCTACCTTCGACCCGAGAAATTGTCTGCCAAGGGCTAAGCTCGATCCGATCCACGTCCCTCAGATCGAGGATATCTACATTGACCTATATCATGAGGTGGAGCTCAGGAGGAAAGACCATTCTCATTTGGCCTTGGCAGAAATCATTCAATATGGGGTAGCCATCGTCCCCAAAGGCTACCAAACTACCGAAGAGGAAGTGGATCAAGTATATCTTGACACAGGTGGGGATGATTGGCCTTTTGCGGCAGTTGATAGGACTAAAGCACCTCAGACAATTGAGGAGAGGGTCAAAGAAACTCTGTGCAGAACAGAGCATTGGTGCCGAATGAACGGACTCATCTACCTCGGGGTTGATTTCACAACCTCTCCATTGGGTAATGCACCTTCTCGATCTAAACAGCAGCCTAAAGGCAAGGGTAAAGGTAAGGAGGGTGAGTCCAGCACTTCTCAAGAGGAAGCTCCTGAAAGTCCTCCTTCTGCTGCACCCGAACAAGTCATAACTCTGGCTTCTCCAGAGAAAGGAATGGAAGAAGATGTTCCAATAGGCCCATCCACTCAGGATGTCGCCACTGCTGCAACAACCGAGGTCCCTTCTGTCCCTTCTTCTTCTCCTCCTTCCCCTCCTCGAGTGACTCAAGCGACCATTCCTTTGGTCGTGTCCTCTCCCCCTTCTTCTACCATTCCTCCCGCTTCTTCATCCATCTTCTCTTCTCTTGCGGACCTGTCCCCCTCCATTTCTTCTCTCATCTCTGAGCTCCCTTCCCTTCCTATGTCTTCCTCCCCTGCAGTATCTCTTCCTCCCGTGAGCACTTCTTCGGCCTCCCTCTCGATGCCGCCTCCAAGTGTCTCCACGTTTTTCCCTTCTACTACTGCAGCTGCCCCCTTCTCTGTTTCTGGCCCTTCTCCCATAAGTCCAGCCTGGATCTCCCAGCACTTAAGTCAGCAGAAAAGGAAAGTTCCCATCACTCCGATGGACTTTTCCGTAATCCCGTCCAAAGGGGCAAAGAAGCAGAAGCCCGTCACACGCTTCTCTCAGAGTGCTTCGGGAGAGAGGGTAATGGAGATCGCATACCCCAATCCCCTCAAAGATAAAAAGGATCTGTCTCCGACAGATTATACAGTGACCCAAGTCACAATGGGGACGTCTTCTGAAAGCCTTCAGGGAGAGGCCCTATCTGCAGTTGACGCCCTCTGCAAGAAGCTTCAAGAAACAAAAGAAGAGAAAAGGCTATTGAAAGAGCAAAATAAACATCTGCTCCAAGCCTTACAGAAGATGGGCAGTGCACCTCCCACAACTGCCGCCGAGACTCCTGAGCCTCTGAGCCAGGATAAAATTAATGAATATGCAAAGATCGGCGAGCAGGGCATGGCAGTTTCAGCTTGGAGGAGCCAAATCCTCAAGGACAGTGAAAGAGTGATCGCCAAGTTCTCTGATTTATATCTGAACATCAACAAGGTGAATAAGGAGCTCCAAGCGTTAGCAGGACCCATATCAGAAGAGCTGGACCATGCTAGGCTGCAGCATGAGACCTTTCAACAAATGTTTGACTGTTCAGTCGAAGATCTGGTCAAGTTCGGCGTCTTCGGTCATCCCAGGGCCCTCAATAAAGTCATTTCAACCCTGGACTACCGGGTGGATCAACTGGAATTTGTCCTTGAAAAGATCGATAAGGTGAAGGAAGAAGCCCTGGACGCGATGCACCAAATGGAACAAATCATTCTCAACATGTCACCAGGGTTGCTTACTCCTTCCTTCGCCTTAAGAAAAGTTGATGAAACCATCCAGATCTTCAAGGAGATCGTTTCACAAGGGCTGGGGCTAGAGGTCACTTTTGACGTGGAGTCCATCAATAACCTGCTGGCCTGTCGGGACTTCATCGGGTTCCTCATAGAAGCAGAGAAAGAATATTCCAAACTCCCAGAGAAGCTCATAGACGAGCGGGAGACTTGCGAGGTGATCAGTGAGCGACACAAGGATCCTTCCCAGGATCAACTAGGGCCCATGATCAGCAAGTTCATGGAATACCGCGCTCAATTCCACATCTCGTCACCTGAGCAGCAGCAAAAGCAGGCTACCCCCTTTCGGCCGCAGGATGACGACGATGAATAGCTTCTCTTTCTTCTTCTTCTCTCTCTTCTTCGACTTTCTTTTTGTGAATATCTGGAGTATGTTGGCACAAATGATGACATCATCCATGTTGCACCATGGGATGATGTCATCCATCAAGTTGTCAAAAGTCAACATGACTTTGAGATATTTTGTATATCCTTGTAGATATTTTGTAAATATCTTTGTAAATAGGTGGTTGGCTCCTTTTTGCCTTCTTTTCTTCTCCTTCTTCTATAAATACCCCAATACTTGTTGTATTGGGCATGAGTGAATATCTTTCAGATGAAAAATAGAAGTGAGGAGAAAAGACTTTGAGCTTTTTGTAACAGAAAGAATTATTAATACAATATTTAGTCTTTGTGCTGAATACGTGTGTTATTTGCATTGGATCTTTCTTACGTTAGATCTGTGTGCTTGTTCTGTTGGATCTACTTCTGTTTTATTGTCATTTATTCATCAGTATTGCTTTGCTCATTTATGCAAGTAGGTTTGGCTCTGTTTACTACCAATCCCAAAACATAAACCCTCTGACCTTTCTGCTTTGGAATTCATTTCTTTTCTTTCTTCGGATCTGATCTTTCTCCATCCTCTCTTTCATTCCTTTCTTTTCGTAGTCGGAAACATCCTACTGGGATGAGATCCCAAACCCCCGAAGGCAGAATATTGTGAGACTTGCACAGATTCCTGCTGGTAGAATAGCAATAAACCAGTTTCGCTTTGCTGACTCAAAGAGGGGCTATGCCCTGCACACTGTTGGCTCATCTATCCATAGATCTGCCCAAGCGACAGATTTTCAGACCAACAGTTTTTGGCGACTCCGCTGGGGAATGAACAGATCTATCAGATCTATGATAGTGGTAGGATAGAAAATCTAAAAAATCAGAAAAATCACTATCTGTTTGCAAACTTTAACTTTTTGTCAAAAATCCAAAATTTTGCAAAAGTGAACCGAATTGAAAATTTTCTTCTGAGATCCATAGATCTAGCCTAGCTGAAGATCTTTAGTTCACTGAGTTTTTATAAAAACCTGTATTTTTTCCGTAGATCTGAGTTTTTGACTGTTTACCAAAAAATTCAAACTCTTTGAAAAAGTCAAATTTAGATCTGAAAATCAGCTTGTTAATCTTCACTGTCATTTTATCCTCGCTGTTATTTGTCATTTACCGCAAAACGGTTTTTAGAAGAGGATAGTTTTTAAATATTTAGAAAAGTACATGCTGCTGGTTTTTGTCAGAAAAGCCAGAAAATCAGCAAGTACAACCAAAAATAAATTTTAAATCTGCTCAGCAACATTGCAGATCTGGAAGGTACGCTGGCAGGTGAGCCATTTACCCGTAGCAGGAGAGCTCATGGAGAAGTCGATCCTACTTTCGATCTGCTTCAGAGGCACAATTTCAGTGTAACACCGGTGCGCTTTTCAACACTAAGTTCAGCTGATCGGTCAGCCAGAAGCGCCTCACCTCCGTGGAAGAACCGGTTTTCACAAGGAGCCTCCACATCCCTTTGTAGTGCCTTGCTGCTCAGTGGAACTGTGCTTCCAGCCCGTGTTCTTTTTCCAGCTGTCCAGATGGCGGTGCCATGGGGAAATGCTATGGGTCCTCTCGCATTACCACATCCTGTTCACGCTCTCCCTCATGGAAACTGAAAGAATTTTCCCAAATTCGACGGGAGCGGAAACCAAAGCACAGATTCACACATATCTGCATTCATCATGTCATGTAGTATTCTGGATGTAACTCATGAAGATGTGTCGGTTCACCTTTTTCTGGAAACTCTACAAGGGCCTGCAGCTGAATGGTTTCAGCATTTGCTGGCCGGATCTATTACCAGTTGGGCCACCTTGCGGGATGCTTTTGAAGACAGGTACAAGCCTTCAGAAGATGCATTTGCATTATTATCACAGATCACTCACCTGAAGAAGGAGGCCAATGAGACCATGCGTGATTTTATCGCCAGGTTCAATGCATTAATCAACCGTGTCCCTGTTGCCATGCTTCCAACACCGGAAAATCAGAAGTGTTTCTTCGTGAACGCTATGAGCTCGAAAGTTAGTTTCTTGCTCCTTCAAGAGCGAGTGGCTACCTTGATTCTCACCCAGGCCGCTGCCATTCGAATAGAAGATAATTTGATAATATCTGGCGAATTAAAAAAGGAATCATCCAAGCCTAAATCTTCAGACCCTTCTCCCACTACTTCGTCTGATCCGGTGTTTCAAAAGATGGTGAACGACTTACTTGCATTAAAGAAGTAGTTGGCCCAAGCTTCTCCCAGTTCCTCATACCGGGATATTCCATGGAGGAACTTCGTTTCCAACAATGTTCCACAAAGGCCGCGCTTACCTGCAACTGCTCCGCGGTTGGCGCTTGAGGCTCCTCCGGTCAACGCTCTAGCCGAAATCGAAGAAGAGGAACAAGATTATGAAGAACCTTCATCTCAGGGCGAAGATGATCAAGACGTCGGTGAGCCGACTGGTGACTCTACTATCGGGTATATGGAATTTGATGAGGAAGAATCTGATGAAGAAGAGGGTACCCAGGGCTATGCAAGCGGACAATCATATGTTGTTTTTACCCGCTCGCAAGGAAAAGAAGCAGAGGTCGCTGCCCATGTGCAGAAGGAGAAGGCCGTGTCAAACGTGCCTCCAACCATTGCTAAAAGAGGTAATCCTCTTCCTACTCAACTCCCTGTTAAGTCTTTTACAAGGAAATCTTTTCCCCCCATCTCTCCTCCAAATCAGCCCTCTCATATTCCTATCAAGACCAGTAATCCTACTCCACCATCGCGAAGTGAGGGACTCATTCCTTCACCAGCGCAACCCTTGGCCACATTTGATATCATAGATCATGCTAAAAAGACCAAGATCCAAATGTCTGAAGCTGAGTACCTTCAGTCAAATCCCGAACAGCTTGTGAGATTGACCAAGTATATTCAAAGTCAAGCTGTCATATCTAATCAGGTTTCCCCAAAAGGAATCCTTTCCACTCCTCCTGAATCTCGCATAAATGTTGCCTCAACATCTGCATCAGGCAAGATAGAGCCCTTCTATCTCTCCCTCCTAATCAATGGCCACAAGCTAAGTAATTGCATAATTGATTCGGGAGCTTCTGATAACGTCATGCCGGCAAAATTCACCCATGCTTTGGGCCTCACCCTTACCAAGCCTTTTGGCAGATGTTATTCCTTGGAAACCAAGCAGGTGCCGTTGATTGGTCAAATCAAAGACGCGCAGTTCACATTTGCAGCGTTCCCGGAAAAGAGAGTAAAGATGACCGTCCTCGTTGCCGACATTCCAGCAGCCTACGGAATTTTGCTGGGAAGAAGTTTTTGCAGCGAAGTTGGTGGGGAAATTCATATGGACTGGTCTAAAGCTAGAATCCCCGTCAAAGGTGTAATGCAGACTTTGGAGCCAGAATCACAAAAGAAATACTTGGTTACTAACTCTGAGGACCCCAAAGCTCAAATTATTTTTGAATCATCAGGGATGGGGAACTATTTCTTGTCTACCGAGTCTGACAAAATGGTTGTTCTTGTTCAAGAAGAAGATCTTAATAAGATCTGGACTTTGCAGTTCGATGGCAGCTGCGCAACCAGTGGATGTGGCACCGGAGCCGTGCTAATATCTCCCGAGGAAGAAATTATTCCCCTCTCTTCCAAGTTGCAGTTTTTCAACATGAATAATACCGCTGAGTATGAATCTTTGTTACTCGGCATGCAGGCAGCAAGAGAGAGAGGGATCAAAAATCTGAAAGTACAAGGTGATGCAGAGCTAGTCGTGAATCAAGTTAAAAGAATATATCAAGTGAAGAATGAGAGGCTCAGGCACTACCGTAATGCAGTGTGGGACAACATTGAAGAGTTTGATGCTTTTTCAATAGAATCCATTCCAAGAGCTCAAAATGACATGGCTGATTCATTGGCCGTTTCAGCGTCCCTCATGCTCCCTCACCCAGGTTTGAAAACAAACAAATACACCATTGAGGTGGTTTTCCGCCCAAGCGTGCCAGACAATTCTCAGCATTGGCAAGTGTTCAACGATGACAATCAACTCATTGCCTTTCTAGAGAAGGCGGAAAATTTTAAGGAATTGCACTTTGAAGGATCTACTTCCACTTGTCGTGAATCAGTCACCGATCAAGACGATGAATCTGAAGGGAACGACGGCATATGTCAGCTCAAAGGAAATAAAATTCCAAAGGGCCTGGTTTCTCTGGAATGGTTGTTCGACAGGCATGATCGTTTTGTGAAAAAGAAGAGGCGAGATGATCCTGACTCATCCCCAGAAACTGAACCGGTCAATTTAGGTTCGGTAGAACACCCGCAGTTTGTGAACATTGGAAAATGTTGCACGCCTGAAGAGAAGCGGAAGTTCATCAAGTTGCTGAAGAAATACATGGATGTATTGGCATGGTCCTATGCCGATCTAAAGTCTTTTAAGCCAAAGGACGTCCAGCATGACATCCCGTTGAAAGAAGACGTTAAAGCCTTTCGCCAGAAGCAGAGGCATTATAATCCTAAGATCTCAGGTACTATCCAGGCTGAAATTCAGAAAATGCTGGATGCGAGAATCATTTTTCCTATCCATCACAGTACTTGGGTAGCAAATATTGTGCCAGTGTGCAAGAAGAACGGTGAAATACGCATATGCGTAGATTTTTGAAATCTGAATCAGGCTTCCTTGAAAGACAACTACCCACTTCCTATAATGGATCAAGTTCTACAAGCAGTAACTGGATCGGAAATGCTGTCCATGCTTGATAGTTTTTCAGGTTACAATCAGATTGAAGTTCTCACCTGAAGATCAATTTAAAACAGCATTCACTACTCCCTGGGGTACATTTGCCTACAGCAGGATGCCTTTTGGCCTAACCAATGCTGGCGCCACTTTTCAGTGGGCCATGGACCTGGCATTCAAAGGTATGATGGGGAAAGTCATTTTTGTTTATCTAGATGACTTAACTGTGTTCTCTAAACAACGAAATGATCATTGTGATCATTTGGAGCAAGTATTGGCCAGATGCCGAGAGCATGGGATTTCCCTGAACCCGAAAAAGTCTGTTTTTGGAGTCACGGAAGGAAAGTTGCTAGGGCATGTTGTTAGCAAAGAAGGAATGAAGATAGATACCGAAAGAGTTAAGGCTATTCAGAGCCTTACTCTGCCTACAAGCAAGACTGGCGTTCATTCTTTCTTCGGAAAGGTGAACTTTCTCAGGCGTTTTGTTCCTGAATTTGCTGAGAAGACTCGTCACATATTGAACATGATGAAGGGGTCACCAAATTTCTGATGGAGTGAGGAAGGGAAAAGGTCATTTGAAGAAATAAAAGCTTCCGTTGCTCACGCACCAGTTCTGGTATGTCCCGATTTCTCCAAAGATTTTATCATGTATAGTTATGCATCTGAGCATACTATGTCTGCCATCTTGATGCAAAAGAATTCAGAGGATGTTGAATCTCCGATTGCGTTCATGAGCTCTCCTCTCAAGCCTCACGAAATAAAAATGTCTCAATTGGAAAAGCATGCCTTCGCTGTTGTTAAAGCAGTCAAAAACTTCAGGTATTACATTTTAAATTCCCATACGGTGGTGCTGGTCCCTGACACGGCAGTCAAATCAATTCTAACTCAACAGGAGTTAGGAAGCTTGCGAGGGAATTGGATTGCAAAGGTTCAGGAGTACGACCTGGATATAAAACCAACCAAGCTGGTAAGAGGCAAGGGCCTATGTCAGCTTATGGCTGAGAACAAAGATTCAGAAAGCCCTGAGGAAAAGGATGATTGTACCAATGAAGTGCAAAGCCAGCTGGAGAAAGCCCATTCTCTGCCTCTGGTCCTATTTGTTGCAACCAGTGATGAGTGGTATTCCGATATTGCTTTCTTCCTTACCTACGGCGAATGTCCAGCTCACCTAACTGCAAAGGAGAAGCGCACTATAAAGCTCAGAGCAGCCAAATATGTTATCTGGGATGACGGCTTATACAAATGTGGGATAGATGGTGTCTTCTTGCGGTGTGTCGACAAGCCACAGCAGGTGAAGTTACTTGAAAGTTTTCATAATTCAGCCTGTGGAGGCCATTTCTCTTCCTCTGTGATGGCACACAAGATCATTCGAGCCAGGTACTATTGGCCGACGCTTTTCCAAGATACAGCTACCTGGGTAGCAAAGTGTGAACCTTGCCAGCAGTTCGTCAGCAAGCCCAAGATGGCTGCTTTTCCCCTCAGGCCGGTCATTGTCAACGAACCATTCAGGCAGTGGGGAATTGATTTTATTGGTGCACTCAATCCCCAATCGAGTGCCAGACATAATTATGTCCTATCAGCAACAGATTACTTCACCAAGTGGGTGGAAGCCATACCTGTCAAACATGCCACTTCCGAGGTTGTTTGCAGTTTTATCAAAGAAAATATCATTGTCAGGTTTGGCATTCCCAACAAGATTGTTGTTGATAATGCTTCTAACTTCTCCTCACGAGAAGTTATTAGTTTTTGCTATGAATATGGGATAACTTTGGCTCATGCCTCAGATTATTACCCTCAGGGTAATGGTCAGGCGGAATCCAGTAACAAAAACTTGGTGACCATCATACAAAAGCTGGTGGATGAGAATCAACGAATGTGGCACAAGTCCTTATACGACGCTTTGTGGGCAGATCGCATTACTCCCAAGAGGTCTCTCGGTATGTCACTTTTTCAAGTGTTATATGGCACTTATGCTAAACTTCCCATTTCTGCTGAACTTCCTGCTCTACGCTTGGCACGAGCTATTGAAGATGAAACTTTCCAAAATTCTCTTGAAAAGAGGATCATGTATCTGACAGAACTCGAAGAAAAGAGAGTAAGAGTGGTCGACAGGATCACCGAACATCAGAATCAAGTCAAGAGACTGTTCGATAAAAAAGCTAAGCAAAGAAATTTCCAGGTGGGGGACCTCGTCCTTCTATGGGACAAGCGAAGAGAGCCAAAAGGCATGCACGGAAAGTTTGATTCCCTATGGAGAGGACCTTTCAAGATCAAGCAGCTCAACGGAGAGAATAGTTTCTATCTCTCGTATCTGGATGGAACCGAACTCCCGCTTCCCTATAGCGGGTAGCATCTGAAGATCTTCAGGAAGTAGAGCTTGCTCTCTTCTTTGTACAGTTTGCTTTAGTTGTGTGTTTGTTTTTGTCGTGTGTTTGCTTTCTGTTTGTTGTGTGTTCCCTTTTTTTTGCCCTCTGGTCACCCTTGTTTTTGACTCTGTTACCCAATGGATAGGCACATGAGACCTGGGATTCTCTACCCCCGAGTTTGCTCAGGGATAGTCCCCAGAAAGAGCCAGCTGTTATCCCGTAAAATTGGAAAGGGAAATTTTACTAATAACCATACCGAAATTTTGTTTTGATCCCTCGTCAGGGATCCCTTGCATTTGGAACGTTGCAAAATCCCTTCCCAAGAAATCTTAGTTTTCCGAACTTAGCCGTTTTTTGGTCTTTTTGAAAGGGCGCATATAATGACTATGCAACATCACATGTTCATGCACCCCCTTTAAACCCTTTGGCGCATGCTTTCTTGTGTTAGCAGGTGTTTTTGTGTGCCTCTCTATGTTGAGTCTTTCCTGCGTGCGCCAAGGCGCATGCGCCTTCCTGTCAACAGATCATTTGTTGCGCCTCTTTTTGGTGCGCCAAAGGCACACATATTCCTCTGTCAACACCACTTTCGGTGTGCAAAGGCACACATATCTTCATGTTGACAAGCCTTTTGGTGCGCCAAAGGGTGCATGTTTTCTCGTGTCGACAGCTCTTTTGGTGCGCCACTTGAAAAGGTTGGTGGCGCATTTATTGCTACCTTGCCTATATATAGGCGCGTCTGCGTTGTCATTGTCACCAGAGCAATCACGTGACTATTTTCATTATTTTCTCTGAGCCTGTCAGCGCACCTGCCCTGTCACTTTCGATTGCTTTGTGGACCCCTTTTGTGCATTTCTTCATTATAAAAAGCCGGGTAAGAGGTCCTTCTTCTTTTGTGCTTCATGTTTGTGGTTTTTGGCTGTTTATGGATATGATTTGGATTGAAAAGGAATAAAATCATGAATTTTTTCCCCCCTACTGTCTTTCCACATTTCCTCCTCCTCTTTCTAGATCTACTGGTAGAGGAAGCTCTGTCCTGAAGATGATAGCTTGAAACCCCTTTGTTTAAGCCATTTCAATCACCCAAATGAAACTTGCAAAGAGAGCTTAACCATATAAACCCCTCTGAGAGAAAAACTAAATCAAAGTTTTAAAGGAAACTGTATTTTCCTTTGGCACGTTGGCATACCATGCAACATCAAGGATGGTTACACCCTTGGTGCATCTGTCGCTCCTGTTACACAAAGATAGGCTGCGCCAATGGCGCGCATTTCCTGCCTGCTACATCATAAAAAGATACGCCCTCATGGCGCACTTCCCTCACTTGGTGCAAGCGCTTTCCGTGCACCCTCTTAGTGCATCAGACCTGAGTGCAACATCATAAATTCCTGCGCCCCTTAGGTGCACCCAGCATCCATGTAGCAGCCTTTTTCTATGCGCCAAGTGCAAAGCTATAAACGGCGCAGGCACGTCCCTCATCGCAACAACATCATGTCATGCAGACCTTCCATCCGCCGTGCCAAGTTCCCCTTCAGTGCATGAACATATGATGATACATGCATTATTCCTACGCCCTTTAGCGCACCTTGTACCCATGTAACATGAAAATAATCTGTGCCCTTTATAAAATGAATACATGGTGTAGGTGCACTTGTCCTTACAGCAACAGAAAATGCACTCTGCAGTGTCTATGTGCCATGCACCCTTTGGCGCTGATTTAACCCTTGCAACACCCTTTTCCTGTGTGCCTTGTCTATTTAGCTCTGCAATCTGCAATACCCATGCGCCATGTGCCTCGAGGCCTTTAAATTGCTAACTCTTTCTTCTGTCAGCATTTCAATGGAAAATCAAGCAGCTGACATGGCTTTCTTCGATTGGGTTTCACGTCTTATTCTTCCAGATCAGCAGCTAAGTTCAGAAGAACATATGTCAACATCAAGCAAGAGACCTACCAAATCCAAAGGCAAGGCCAAGCTCACAGAAGAAGAAATGAAGTATAAGTATCAGAGGGTCAGAATGCCCGACTCCCAGGCCGAGTGTGACCTAGACATCAGACACTCAGAGTTGGGTCATATTGATATGGAGGAATTCTGGGTCAGGACTTAGAAGGTCACAAGAAGTCCATGGATGGACAAGCTGATAGGCAGTGCCCTGCACTTTGCTGGGGGAATCCCAGTCAGCGCCATTAATAATGAATTCATGATGGTGGTTTCCCGGTGCTACAATAAAGACACAAGATGTGTCGTAAATGAGAAGGGCGAGGTCATAATTAACCTCACTACCAACCACTTTGAAATAATACTTGGCATTCCTCATCACCGGCACTTTTGGCCATCAACCAAGAGGATTATATCAAAGCACGGGATGACAATGAAGATCAGTGCATGCAACTAATGAACGAAGTCTATCTGAAGAACAAGAAATTAGTGACCCGTTGGCCACAAATCATTCACCGCGGTGATTTTTCGAAGGAACTCAGTGATACCATCACGTTCCTGAGCAGGGTCATTAGGCTTCCTGATGCCCACTATTTCCACAAATGGATAATGCGGTATTTAGAAACAATGAACAAAAATCTGCCCGATCAACGCTTTGAATGTGCAAAAATCATAATCAGCACGATATCAGAGCAGCTGCAACAATTCCCCACAATGGGGAGATTCTACATGACTTCCTATGTTGTTTATGCTGCAGCTTCTAAAAGGGACTCTCCAGCTCTGATGCGGAGTGGGGTTTGGTCCCAAGTTAGAATCTATGAATACTATCCAGAGATGAAGCTGGAGAATAGCATCCCTCAATTTACAAAGATCAATGATGCATTTTTCTATTTCATCATCTACCTGTTGAGGGCGAATATGACTTACGGTCACACGACCAAGAGCATCGTGGAAGCCACTGAGAAATGGGGGGCCCTGTTCACCCAATTCCCCACATTAACTTATCTGAGAGCGGCTAACTTCTTGGGAGAGCCAACTAGACTACCAATATATGTCAGGCCCAAGTTGATTCTACTAGAGTTGTCAAGACAGCTAATCACTTATCATGAAAAGTGCCTAAAAAGAAAGAAGGGTGGAACTCCTTTCCCCCTCACAGTGGGTAGATATATATGTCTTACTCACCACAAGGCAAAGGACATGTTTGCAGAGCTGGAGCTACTAAATTTCAAACATGACTTCCCGACAAGGCCTACCTTCGACCCAAGGAATTGTCTACCAAGGTCTAAGCTCGATCCGATCCACGTCCTTCAAATCGAGGATATCTACATTGACCTATATCATGAGGTGGAGCTCAGGAGGAAAGACCATTCTCATTTGGCCTTGGCAGAAATCATCCAATATGGGGTATCCATCATCCCCAAAGGCTACCAAACTACCGGAGAGGAAGTTGATCAAGTATATCTTGACACAGGTGGGGATGATTGGCCTTTTGCAGCAATTGAAAGAACTAAAGCACCGCAGACAATTGAGGAGATGGTCAAAGAAACTTTGCGCAGAACAGAGCATTGGTGCCGAATGAACGGACTCATCTACTTAGGGTTTGATTTCGCAACTTCTCCATTGGGTAACACACCTTCTCGATCTAAACAGTAGACTAAAGGCAAGGGTAAAGGTAAGGAGGATGAGTCCAACACTACTCAAGAGGAAGCTCCTGCAAGTCCTCCTTTCGCTGCACCCAAACAAGTTGTAACTCTGGCTTCTCCAGAGAAAGAAGCGGAAGAAGATGTTCCAATAGGCCCGTCCACTTACGATGTCGCCACTACTGCAACAACCGAGGTCCCTTCTGTCCCTTCTTCCTCTCCTCCTTCCCCTCCTCGAGTGACTCAAGCGACCATTCCTTTGGTCGTGTCCTCTCCCCCTTCTTCTACCATTCCTCCCGCTTCTTCATCCATCTTCTCTTCTCTCGCGGACCTGTCCCCCTCCATTTCTTCTTTCATCTCTGAGCTCCCTTCCCTTCCTATGTCTTCATGTCCTGCAGTATCTCTTCCTCCTGTGAGCACTTCTTCGGCCTCCCTCTCGATGTCACCTCCAAGTGTCTCCACGTTTTTCCCTTCTACTACTGCAGCTGCCCCCTTCTCTGTTTCTGGCCCTTCTCCCATAAGTCCAGCCTGGATCTCCCAGCACTTAATTCAGTAGAAAAGAAAAGTTCCCATCACTCTGATGGACTTTTCTGCAATCTCGTCCAAAGGGGCAAAGAATCAGAAGCCTGTCACACGCTTCTCTCATATTGCTTCGGGAGAAAGGGTAATGGAGATCGCATACCCTAATCTCCTCAAGGATAAAAAGGATCTGTCTCCGACAGATTATACAGTGACCAAAGTCACAATGGGAGACGTCTTCTGAAAGCCTTTAGGGAGAGGCCCTATCTGCAGTTGACGCCCTCTGCAAGAAGCTTCAAGAAACAAAAGAAAAGAAAAGGCTATTAAAAAAGAAAAATAAACATCTGCTCCAAGCCTTATAGAAGATGGGCAGTGCACCTCCCACAACTGCCGCCGAGACTCCTGAACCTCTGAGCCAGGATAAAATTAATGAATATGCAAAAATCAGTGAGCAGGGCATGGCAATTTCAGCTTGGAGGAGCCAAATCCTCAAGGACAGTGAACGAGTAATCGCCAAGTTCTCTGATTTGTATCTGAACATCAACAAGGCGAATAAAGAGCTCCAATCACTAGCAGGACCCATATCAGAAGAGCTGGACCATGCTAGGCTACAACATGAGACCTTTTAATAAATGTTTGACTGTTCAATCAAAGATCTGGTCAAGTTCGGCGTCTTTGGTCATCCCAGGGCCCTCAATTAAGTCATTTCAACCCTGGACTACCGGGTGGATCAACTGGAATTTGTCCTTGAAAAGATCGATAAGGTAAAGGAATAAGCCCTGGACGCGATGCACCAAATGGAACAAATCTTTCTCAACATGTCACCAAGGTTGCTTACTGCTTCCTTCACCTTAAGAAAAGTTGATGAAACCATCCTGATCTTCAAGGAGATCATTTCACAAGGGCTGGGGCCAGAGGTCGCTTTTGACGTGGAGTCCATCAATAACCTGCTGGCCTGTCGGGACTTCATCGAGTTCCTCATAGAAGCAGCGAAAGATTATTCCAAACTCCCAGAGAAGCTTATAGACAAGCAGGAGACATGCGAGGTGATCAATGAGTGACACAAGGATCCTTCCCAGGATCAACTAGGGCCCATGATTAGCAAGTTCATGGAATACCACGCTCAATTCCACATATCGTCACCTGAGCAGCAACAAAAGCAGGCTACCCCCTTTCGGCCGCAGGATGACGACGATGAATAGCTTCTCTTTCTTCGTCTTCTCTCTCTTCTTCAACTTTCTTTTTGTAAATATCTGGAGTATGTTGACACAAATGATGACATCATCCATGTTGCACCATGGGATGATGTCATCCATCAAGTTTTCAAAAGTCAACATGACTTTGAGATATTTTGTATATCCTTGTAGATATTTTGTAAATATCTTTGTAAATAGGGGTTTGGCTCCTTTTTGCCTTCTTTTCTCTCCTTCTTCTATAAATACCCCAATACTTGTTGTATTGGGCATGAGTGAATATCTTTCAGATGAAAAATAGAAGTGAGGAGAAAAGACTTTGAGCTTTTTATAACAGAAAGAATTATTAAAACAATATTTAGTCTTTGTGCTGAATACGTGTGTTATTTGCATTGGATCTTTCTTACGTTAGATCTGTGTGCTTGTTCTGTTGGATCTACTTCTGTTTTATTGTCATTTATTCATCAGTATTGCTTTGTTCATTTATGCAAGTAGTTTTGGCTCTGTTTACTACCAATCCCAAAACATAAACCCTCTGACCTTTCTGCTTTGGAATTCATTTCTTTTCTTTCTTCGGATTTGATCTTTCTCCATCCTCTCTTTCATTCCTTTCTTTTCGTAGTCAGAAACATCCTACTGGGATGAGATCCCAAACCCCCGAAGGCTGAGTATTGTGAGACTTGCATAGATTCCTACTGGTAGAATAGCAATAAACCAATTTCGCTTTGCTGACTCAAAGAGGGGCTATGCCCTGCACACTGTTGGCTCGTTTATCCATAGATATTCCAAAGCGACATATTTTCAGACCAACAGGGAGTGGAATTTCATATGTAAATGTTGGTTTCCTCATCCTTTGGTATTGATCACATCTCCATACATACTTTTTGACATCCTTAAACAAGGAAGGCCAATAGTAACCAACTCCTTGAACTTTGAGAAAGGTCCTTTGAACTGAATAATGCCATCCTGATGGCTCATCATAACATGTTATAAATATGTAAAATACTTCATCCTCAGCTACACACCTGCGTAAAACATGGTCAGGTCCACATTTGAAAATAATTCTATTTAACCATGTATAAATCACACTCTATTTAATTAATTGTTTTCTTTGTTTTTTTGTGAGAAAGTTTGGGAACTTCTATGTAGCCAAGTAATTGGCCATATCTACATACCAAGGAGAGGTAGTAGAAATTGCAAACAAATGTTCATATGGAAATTCATCATTGACATGATCTTATTTATCTAAAATACTAAGTCTTGGAATAAAGTTAGCTACCACGTTGGATTTACCTAGTTTGTCAATTATTTTAATGTTAAATTCCTGTAGTAACAACAACCACCTTACAATCTTGCCATGCACTAAAGGCTTGTCATTAGATGTTCGATAACAGAGTGGTCAATGTGAAAAATCACTTCATATCATGTAATATAATTATGAAACTTGTTGATTGCATATACAACTGCGATGAATTCCTTCTCCATGACATCAAAAGCTTGTTAACACGTTTTTTTCCATTCAAATTCAGAATCTTTAGTTAGGAGAGAAAATAATGGAGAAGCTATCTTGCTAAATTATGAGATAAACATTCAATAGTAACCAACATGGCCAAGAAAGATTCTTACCTCTATTTGGTTTATGGGGATGGGAGTATTATAATGATATTGACCTTTTCTAGGTCTACCTTGATCCTTTCAGCTGAAACGTGATGGCGTAAGACAATACCTTATTCCATCATAAACAAACATATTTCATGGTTCAAGGATAATTAATGTTTTTCACACTGAGAAAGGAATTTTTTTAGATTGCTAACCACCTCTTTGAATGTTGCTCCATAAACTGTGAAATAATCCATGTAAATCTCTACACAGTCATGGGTGAGATCAGAAAAGATTTCCAACATGACCCTTTGAAAAGTAGTAGGAGCATTACATAAACCAAAAGGTAACACCTTATAGAAAATGTTCCCCATGGGTAGATGAACATTTTTTGTCTTGATCCTCAGGTGCTACTGTTAGGGTAAGTACAACAAGTTGGGGGGCCAAAAGGGGGTCTTAGTGGACGCATTTTTCTGGAAAAAAAAACTTCAAATTGTATGAGTTTTTCAAAATAGTTACACTCAAAATTGGAAGATGTTGTTCAAATATGAATCGTAGCATTTTGAGTCTAATTTCTAAGCTACTAAATTTTATTGAAAACATATAATTTTAAGTGGTTCAAACAACTAAAATACCAACAGATGCTCCTATTTTTGTTAAAAAAAATAATAGAGTGACTTTCGTGCCCCCCACCATTTTTTGAGCACCATTTAGTATTTTTGAAAACCCTTTGGTAGAAAGATAGTTAGGACATCTAGTTTGGGCTCCATGTTTTTTTAGATTTTTATAGCGAATATTTTTTATTTATGATTTTTCTAGTACAAAAATTTTATGTTTTGAAAAATAATGGAGCTCCGACCATGCCCCCCCTAACTGCCTCAAAAAATATCAAAAAATAGATTTTGTTTTCGAATATGTATAGAATTATGCCTAGTTTGGGCTAGTATATTTTTTTTAAAATTTCGATCACCCAAAAAAAAGATACACCATGAAAGATAGACATATTTACACTTCAAAAAATAGCTATAAAAAGGCATAGTTAGAAAATAAATAATATGGAAACCTTATATTAGTCAAGAAATTTGAAAAATTATATTTTTAGAAAGAAGAAACTTTGCTCTACGTCGTGGTATAATTTTTAAAAAATGGATTGATTGTTTTATTTTGATTTATCATAGAGGAAGGGGCATTTTTACATTTTCTTGCAAAAACACGTTGTTTGTTGTGTTTGTACAAGTCCATGCCTCAGGCTTGGGGATCCAAACCGGATCCCAAGCCTTGAGTCATGGCTTGGAAAAAGAGAAAATACAAAATGTGTACATGGTTTTCTTTGTTAATATATTGTGGCCCCTTGTTAGGATTATACCAGTTGTACAGATAAACAAGTAAGCAATGAATAATATGAGAAACGTAAGTTAGAAATAAAATGCAATAAAATAAAGACACAAATTTAACGTGGTTCACCTAAAATGGGCTACGTCCACCACAAACAACCAATCCTTTTATTCATTCTAGCAAACCTCTCTTACAGTGCATCAACTACTACAGTGAGCCTCATACATAACGAACCTTTAAATATATTAGGGTTTTTATCATTTTGGGGAAACATAGAAAACCACCCATTAGATCTGTGACCTAATAAGAATGGTCCATATTTCACAATGCATAAATACATATTAAATGTGGCTTACGGGGGTGCTGCCCTCGAGCCCCCCGCCGGGGCGCATGGCCCCTGGACCCCGCAAAGGGGGCGAACCTCCCCTTGCAATCCCCGTTGCTATCAGGATCCACAACCAACAATCTCCCACTTGGATATTGATTGTTGTAACTCCACCACTACAGCACCTACTTGGACTTTTCTTCTTGGCTTGTTTCTTCCACTTCAAGATCAATCTTGAAGACCCAAAAAAGTTGAATGCAAATCCAACTTCTCCTTTGTCATTGGCTTAGTAAACATATCAGCAGGATTATCATCTGTATGAATCTTCACTAACTCAAGCTACCCATCCTCCAACACTTATCATATGAAGTGATATCTTAGTTGAATGTGTTTTGTTCTTGAATGGAAGGTTGAGTTCTTTGCCAGGTGAATTACACTTTGACTATCACTGTGTAACTTACAATCCCCTTGATCCTTACGTAATTCCTCCATGAACCTACTCATCAATAAAATTTCCTTACTTGCCTCAGTCACTGCAACATATTATGCCTCTGTAGTAGATAGGGAAACTACCTTCTGCAACTTTGAGATCCAACTCACTTCCGCACAACCAACTGTAAACATGTATCCAGTAGTGCTCCTCCTGCTATCCACATCTCCTACCATATCTGAATCCAAAAATCCCTATAAAATATAATCTGACCCTCCAAATCACAAGTGCCTACTAGTGGTCCCTCTCAAGTACCTGAGAATCCAATGGACTGGCTTCTTGTGTGCTTTACCCAGATTTTCCATATACCTGCTAACAACTCCCACTGCTTGGGCAATGTCTGGCCTGGTAAAAACCATGGCATACATAAGGCTCCCGACTACTGAAGAATAAGGAACCTGTGCCATATAATCTTTTTCCTCTTGTGTTGTTGGGCATTGCTCTTTACTTAATCTAAAATGCCCAGCCAATGGTGTACTAACTGGTTTCACATTTTGCATCTGAAACCTTTCTAACACATTTTCTACATAGTCTTTCTGAGACAACACCAATTTCTTATTTATTCTTTCCCTCTTGATTTATATACCAGGGATTTTATTTTCCGCACCCAAATCCTTCATTTCAAATGTTTGTGTAAGCTTTTCCTTAAGCTTTGCATTTTCCTGCATATTAGACCTTGCTACAAGCATATCATCTATATATAACAGAAGAATAATGTAGCTCCCACTATCAAACTATTTAAAGTATACAAAATGATCTGATTGACATATAGTAAAACCATGCTCATGCATAAAACTATCAAACTTTAGATACCATTGCTGGGGAGCTTGCTTGAGCCCGTATAGGCTCTTCTTTAACTTGCAAACCAATTTCTCCTTACCCTTCACCTCATATCAAAATGGTTGCTGCATATAAATATCCTCCTCCAATTCACCATGGAGAAATGTCGTCTTGACATCAAGTTTCTCTAAGTGTAAATCTTCAACAACAACTAAACTTAATATAGTACAAATGGAAGACATCTTTACAACATGGGAGAAAATTTCATCAAAATCGATACCTTTCTTTTTTTCATACCCCTTCACTACAAGCCTTACTTTGTACCTTTTCCATCCACCTTCTTCTTCTTTCACATAGTAGACCCATTTGTTTTGTAGTACTCTGTTCCCAGCTGGTAATTTGACTAAATCCCAAGTTTGGTTCTTCTCCAGGGAGTCCATTTCCTCCATGCCATGCTACCACTCCTTAGTGGACTCCACCTGTATTGCCTCATCAAAGCTCTCTGGCTCACCACTATATGCTAGTAACAAATAATACAAAGCAGGGGAAAATATTTCTGGAGGTCTACTAATACATTGTGACCTTCTTACCAAATATGGGGGTGTCTCGAGATCATTATTTTCTTGCTGCTCATTTTCTTGAATTTCTGACAGAGGTTCTGATGCTAACGCTGGCTGTCGTGACCGACCTACAAAAATGTCAACCTCGGTACCTATAGGTGGATATTTTCCATCCTAGAGTTCATTTTAGGAGCTATATCCTCAACCAAATCTTCCTTGGGCTCTTTGTCATCCTATACCTGATCCCTGTACATTCTATTTTCACGCCACACAACATCATGACTCCTAATTATATTAAATTCATCTAGATCCAAAAAATGAAATCCATAATCACCATTAGAGACATAATATCCTATGAATGTGCAACGTTTGGATTTTGAATCCAATATCTTCCTATTTTCTTTATTAACATGCAAAAATGCCTCTGAACCAAATAATCTTAAAAATGAAAGGTCTACCTCTTTCCCGGTCCAGTATTCTTCGGGAATTCCTCCATCTAATGCACTCGAAGGCCCACAGTTGATTAAGTACATAGCAGTATCTACGGCCTCTGCCCAAAACTGAAGAGGCATCCCCGCGTGCAATCTCATTGACTGTGCATGCTCCATTATTGTTCTATTTATCCTCTTACTAACACCATTTTTTGCGGAGTCTTGGGAACTGTTTTCTCTCTACGAATCTTTTTCAAGGAACAATAATCATTAAATTTCTTACTGCAATACTCACCGCCATTATCAAATCTCAAACATTTAAATTTAAAATCATTCTCAACAAGTGCTTTCCTTTTCTTAAATGTATCAAAGACATCAGACTTATGCTTAATGAAATATACCCATACCTTCCATGTGGCATCATCTATGAATGTGACATAGTAAAGAGAACCACCATGAGAACATGGGCTGGCCCCCACACATCTGTATGAACTAGCTCCAACTTTTGCTCTTTCTTGGTATTCCTTGCCTTGAGAAATCTAACTCTTTTCTGTTTCCCAAAAATGCAATGCTCACAAAACTCTAAGTCCAATTGCTTCAAACTTAAAAGATTACCTTTTGCTTCCCAAGAATTTTCATGCCCTTCTCACTCATATGTCCCAATCTACTGTGCCACATGTTGGCATCCTCATCTGAAGTAGACAATATGGTCGAAGGGTTAGATATACAAGTAGATAAATAAAGAGTGCTTACTTTCTTACCCCATGCCACTACGAGGGCACCCTTGGAAACCTTCCAAGCATCTGAAGTGAGTGTGACTGTGCAACCTTCACCACCCAACTGTCCTACAAAGATGAGATTTCTCTTGAGACTAGGTATATGCCTCACGTCTCTCAATAGCCATATAGTTCCGTTCTATAATTTCAGGTGTACATTGTCCTTCCCAACAATGTTGCATGGCTCATCATCACCTAAATAAACCTGTCCAAAATTTCCTTGGACATATTCTTTAAAATATCCCTTATCAGGGGTTACATGGAAAGAGGAACCTGAATCTATTACCCAAGATTCTACTCTAGTATCAAGAGCAAGTATAAGAGCATCCTGAACAATATTACCTATCAGATTTTCATCTTTAATACCTTCAGGCTTGTTTTCTTTGTTTCCTTTGAAGCAACAATCCTTTTTAGCATGTCCTCTCTTTCCACAGTTCCAACAAGTAATGCCTCTACTCCTATATTTGTATATTGCCATATTCGATTTAGATCTCCCATGAGCCTTACTCTTTGATTTATCCTTGCTCCTCCCTCTAATCTCCATATTCAACGTATTTCTAGAAGAATAATTTTCCCCTGTACTTTTCTTGTGCATTTCCTCATTTAAAATGACACTTACCACATCTTCAAATTTAAGAGAAGTAGATGATATATTACTAACTGCCATTACTAAGTTGTCCCAACTTTTTGGCAAAGAACATAGGAATAATAATGCTCTAACCTCCTCATAAAATGGGATATTAACTGAATCTAAATGATTTACAATAGTGTGGAAATCATTAAGATGGTTAGATACAAATCCAACTTCTTGCATTTGTAGATTAAACAATCTTTTCATCAAATAAACTTTATTAGATGCACTAGGTGTTTCATATAAATTAGCTAGGGTTTTCATCAACTCTACTGTACTATTCTCCTGTGAGATATTTGAAGCTACGAACGATGCCAGACTCAATTGAATCACATTGAGAGCCTTCCTGTCCAAAACCTTCCATTAATCATCAGACATGAATGGGGGCTTCGCTTCTTGACCTCCCAATGGTAGGTATAAATCCTTTTGATACAAGTAATCTTCAACCTACATTTTCCATAGCTGGTAATTTCGGCCGTCAAACTTCTCAACTCTAAACTTACTCTCCTTTACCATTGCTGCTTCTCCCACTCAAATAGACATCCCTCTGTGAGTATACTGCCAACAAATAAATCTCAAATGCACTCCGATACCAGTTGTTAGGATTATACCAGTTGTATAGGTAAACAAGCAAGCAATGAATAATGTGGGAAACATAATTTAGAAATAAAATGCAATAAAACAGAGACACATATTTAACGTGGTTCACCCAAAATGGGCTACATCCACCAGAAATAGCCAATCCTTTTATTTAGTCTAGTAGAACTCTCTTACATTACATCAACTGCTATAGTGAGCCTCATACATAATGACCCTTTAAATATATTAGGGTTTTTATCATTTTGGGGAAAGATAGAAAACCACTCGTTAGATTTGTGACCTAATAAGGAATGGTCTAGATTTCACAATGCATAAATACATATTAAATGTGGCTTACGGGGGCGTTGCCCTCGAGCCCCCCGCTGGGGCACGTGGCCCCTCGACCCCGCAAAGGGGTCGAAGCCCCCCCTTTAATCCCTGTCGCTATTAGGCTCCACAACCAAAACTGCTAACGTCCCTTTTATCTCTTTCACGGGAATTTGGTAAACATTATGTTTTGTCTGTAATTTTCTCTACATTCTTACACAAGTTTTTAGTAGTTCATTTTGTCACCTACCCCACTAATTGATTTTTTATAATCATGGGTGATAAACATCGAGCTAAGGACAAGAGGAAATTCAAGAATAAGACACCAGAGCAATTGGAAGAGAAGAGAATAAATAAATTGAAGAGAATGCAAAAACTTCGAACAGGGAAAGGTACATCCGCTATGTTAAATGTAGCTAATGTATTAAAAAATGGGGATAAAATACATAATGAAAATGTAGAGAATAATGATTTTGTAATGAATAATGATATTGAATTGAATGATAATGTTGGTATGGATGAAGAAATTGATATGAATCTAATTGTTGAACCCTTACCTGAGAATTTAAATGTTAACCCCGAAATTTGTATGAAAACACTAAATGAAGAAAGTAACCTTGTAAACAAATATTCACCTCTTATAAAAAATCCTTCCATTTTATGAAGAAAACCAATTCACTTAATTAAAATTGCTGAAAACGTTATAAAACCAATGCCTAACAAAATGTCTGAAAGAAATGTGAGAAGAAAAGCTAGTGGAATTTGGGATAATTACTTTGAGAATTTAAATGACACACAAAGATGTCAATTATTTGTTACATTGATGAAATTAATTAAAATGAGACCTATAATGAAGACCCTGGGGTTAAGAACATCTAATGTTGTTGATCAAAATGTGTCAATTGTTGAAAACATACATAAAACATACCAAATTGTAGGTAGCAAAAGACAAACCAAAGATAGTAATGCTACATGGCGTACACTTACTAATTGTATATTAAGTGATAAAATAGTTAATAAACCCTTGATTAGAAAAATAAGCAGTGCTTTGAAGCTAAACATAAAAACACTAATGAAAGCAATAGAGAGACGTAAACATCTTGAGTTAGTCAATAACACTGACTATTGGGCTTTCTCTAGCAGACTTCCACAAAAAGACAAGAATACATCTGATATTCTAAAAGAATTAATTGTAAAATTTTGGAATGATAACACAAGGGTGTCACCGAATAGAAGAGATACAGTAAAAATAAGAATAGGTTCTCGTAATCGTGAATCATGTGTAAAATATTTCTTAGATATGACTCAAAAAAAATTGTTCTCTAAGTTTAAGAATGAAAATCCACAAATTAACATTAGCCAAAGATTCTTTGAAATGAGCAAACCCTTTTAGGTGAAAATCAATCACTCACGTACCAGTTGTTGTTGTAGGCATCATGTTGAATTTTTAATGGATTATGATGTTTTTTGTCAAATACGTCGTGTTTTGCATACTGACATCATGTTGTAGGAGTGTGGATTAAATGTATCATAAAAATATTCAAGGGAATTTATTCCAACAATATTTTTTGAAAAATCAACAAGATAATTTTTTTATAACAAAACATGTTTGGATGGAATGTGCAATGTATATAGTGGCTTGCCAAATCTAAAAGTTGTATCCATGAGGAGAGTACATATTCAATAGGAAAAGAATTGGTTGATTTCACCAAATATAAATCATTGGCATATCAATTAAAAAATGGAAAAGAATCTAAGAGGTGTGAGCTTGTTAGAAAATAATTACCTATATCAGAATATATGGTCAAATTCAGAGAGGAATTTGTTTATGAGTATGCAAGGCATGCACATAGAGCTCGATGATTGGATGAACAATTCAAGTTAAGCAAGGACACATTCCCACTTGGTACTATTGTTTCAGTAGTTTACTTCGAAGAGAATTACACATTGCAGCCAAAAATGGAGGTTCAGTCTCAATATTATAACTTAATACAAGTTTCTATTTTCATGCATATAGCATTCATGCACTCTCCTGAAAGCACTGAGAAAGATCAAAAAATATTAAGAGAGTATCATTTCTACATTAGTGATGATTGGACACATTCTACAAACTATGTACAAGGGTGTGTTTCCAGGTGTTTTATGTGAAATTTAATGAGAGGAACATTAGTTTTGATCAACATTACATTTGGTCGGACAACTGCACATCACAATTCAAGAATGCACGGATGTTTTATTGGCTAAGCAGGATGCACAAAGAAAAAAATGTACAACATATCTAGATTTTTACTGAGGTAGGGAATGGAAAAGGAGAGCATGATGGTGTAGGAGCATGTGTGAAAGAGAAATTACAAGAGAAGAGTTAAAGTTCAAAGATGGTGCTAAATTTAAAGATGAAAAAAATATTGTTGATTGGTGTGTCAAAAATATGGGCTATGAATCTCAAGAGAGATCAACGATTCGTAGATATTTTTTGTTGATAGAGGAACAAAATTTGGTAAAATTTGAAGATTGGATGACAGTTGCAGGATCAAGTGATATGCACTCATTTCGTATTTCAGATGTAAATGCTTGGACTATTTATACTAGGTACATGACATGTTTTTGTATATCATGCATTCATTTTGCATGGAATGAATGTGATTCACAGTAGTGGGTGGATGAATGGACGTGTAGACCTCTAATTCCACTCGACACACATCAAGTTCCACAAGCATTACAACTTGTAGGGTCTTCAGATCAAATGAAAACATCACCTGACTTTGACCAAATCTCTGATTTAGTGCAACAAGGTACATACATATATGTGCATGCCATGTTTTACATTTATAAATTATTAAATGGTTAACTCTTAAAGTATTTTTAAATTTACTAAACAGTTTTACTTTGTGATACATAGGGCACATTTTTTCTGTTATTGTGATGGAATTTAATGAAGAGGGAACAAACTACTTCTTGTCTCGTTGTGTAGAGGGGAATTTTTTTTGACTTCCACAGTCATTGATGGTGAAGACCTTGAGTATCCCACTGGATCAGTGGTAGTCACTGGAACTTGGCTTCAACGATATCCTATCAAAAAATCAAACATTTAGTTGTTTGAAGAGTATGACTTGTACATTGGAAGATACTTCACTATTCATTTTTGGTTCTTGTAACAAATATTAAATTGATCAAATATCGAGGTAGGTCCATGCAAAAAAAATTTGTGGAAGGTTCGTGAATCAGATCATGAAGCAATTCTTGGCTACTGTCAAGAATAGGAGTTGATCCTTGCGGTTCATTGCGATTGAATTTGCAAAGGTATGTTCTTCATGAATTTAATTTGAATATTTACTTAAATGATTTTGTTTACAAGTTTGTATGATATAAAATTTTATTTAATTGCTTACTAACATGTTATGGAGGTTAGTGGTGCCAAAAAAGCTTCCACCTTCACAATGGTTAGCACTGTCCAGTAGAGAACTTATTATTCTCGAAGCCAAGTGAAGCTAAGAGAAATTAAATATTAGAAAGGAACAACAATCAGCTAAATTCAACAGGGTTTCACCACCTATACATGTAAATCAGTATCTTCATTAAGGTCAAGCCTAAAAGGTGGTCACCACCTATATTATTCAGGTGATTGGCAATGGACAACCTTAAACTGACTATACTGGCAGTAATTTCACGTGTATCATTGGCACAATTTCAGATGGCCCAACGAGAGACCAAATGGAGATGGAGAACCAACACCTCCAGAGGCTTTCGTAGAGGTCCCCAACATGGAGGTATCTAATCTGACGAGACATCTCAAGGTGCCACGGAGTCTGAGAAATCACCCGTCGAAGATATAGCACGTGCTTTTGGCCCACATGGCTCTTAAGCGACTATGCCCAGACGAGGTAGCCCAAAAGCACTAGGGTCGCCATAGGGAACCAAAATAGAAGACTCCACTAGCTGTTCACCTAGCCACCCCAACAGTATTGGCATAGTTGGTTCGGTCCCACGAGCTTCAACTGTTGCAAACTACAAGGCCTCTGGGAGGCCTACACTGACTCAAGACGTGCACTATTTTGTGCATGTTTGCAAACAATTGCACAGTCGAGAGAACCGGATTGGAGATGGATAAAACCGGGAGAGGATTTCGTAGAGGACCTCTAACATGGAGATTTTGGATCTTCAAAGACGAGACTGTCTCTAGTGCCACAGAGTTCGAGAAATCACATGTCAAAGATATAACGTGTTTTGGTCTCAGGGCTCTTAAGAGACTCCACCAACTTGAAGAGGTAGCCCGAAAGCACGGGGAGCATAGGGAACCAAAATGAAGCATCCACTAGTGTTCACCTGGCCACCCTGACATGTTGGACATCGTTGGTTCGGTCCTATGAGCTACCGTTTGCAAAATACAACGTGCAGGACTAGCCATGTACACTGACTCAAACTGCACTATTTTATGACATTTGCAAAAAATTACGTTAAACGATAGAACTTGAATAGAGATGGATAGAATCTGTTCGATGAGGAATTTTGTAGAGGGCCCCGATGTGGAGGTATCGAGATCTAAGGAGACATCTCTAGGTGTCCTACGGAGTCCAAGAAATCGCCCATCGGAGATATGGCGTGTTTTGGGACTTAGGCTCTTAAGCGACTCCCACCCAGACGAGGTAGCCCGAAAGCACGGGGTAGCATAGAGAACCAAAACAAATCCTCCAATAGTGCATTCACCTAAGCACACCCAGATGTGTTGGTGTAGTTGGTTCGGTCCACGAGAATCTTCCATTGCAAACTACAATCGATCTAATCCAGCCATACACTGACTCAGACTGCACTATTTTGCTTGTTTGCAAACAATGAGGCCGAACAAGAGAACCAATGGAGATGGAGAAAACTCGACGAGAGGATTTCATAAAAGGATGTGACATGGAGGACTTGGATCTAACGAGACATCTCTAGGTGCCACAAAGTCTGAGAAATCACCCGTCGGAAGATATCGTGACATGTTTAGGCCTCAAGGCTCTTAAGGGACTATGCCATCCAACGAGGTAGCCCGAAAGAACATGCGGGAGCATAGGGAACTAAAAAAAAGTCTCCAATAGCATTCACCTTGGCCATCCTTGACATGTTGGTGTAGTTTTTTCGGTCCCATGAGCTTCCGTTTGCAAACTACAACCTGTCTGGAAGTTGAATCTACAGCTGACTCAGACTGCAGTGCTATTTCACGTGTTTGCAAATAATAGGACAGTCAAGAGAACCGAATGGAGATGGAGAAAAATCACAATGAGACTTTCATAGAGGGCCTTAACATGAAGCCAGGTCTCAGATGCTGACGAGAAATCTCTAGGTGCCACGGAGTCTGAGAAATCAACCGTCGAAGATATAGTGTGTGTTTGGGCCTCAGGGCTCTTAAGGGACTACACATGGATGAGTTGTAGCCCAAAAGCATGTGTAGGCAAGCTAGTGGAACCAAAAGCATAAATCATCCACTAGCGTTCACCTATGCCATCCCGAGACTCACACTTTACGTAGTTGTTTTTTTCCCACGGTCAGCTTATTGCCAAACTACAAGGGATCTGACAGCCAAAATACACTAACTCAGAGCACTATTTTGTGGCAGATGCAAACAATCTGCACATGCGCATCTTCAGAACCGGAGGAAATGGTCCTAAAACTGCGAGTCCCCAATTTTGTAGAGGGCCAACGTTTACATGGAGTTTTGGGATAGCTGATAAGATGTCAAAGGCGAGATCCACGGAGTCTGATGAAATATTTGCCATCGAAGGGCATATGGAATGTTTGTGAGCCTCAGGGCTCCGCTAAGGGACTACACCTGGAGGTAGCCACGATCAAGCACGGAGATGTCATAGGGAACCACCTAGATTAAGTCTCTCCAGACTAGTTTTCACCTGAGCAACAGATATCTGTGTTGGCATAGTTCTTCGGGTCCCATAAGAGCCTCTTAAGGGTTTTTGCTACACTACCACGTTGATTCTCTCGATGCCCTATTGTTTGACTCAGACCTGAAATAGTGCAGTCAGTGTACGGTTGCCAAACAATAGGGACACAACAAAGATAAGCTTGTGGGACTGGACCGAAAACAATGACAGGATTCGTAGAGGTGGCCAGCCATACAGTGGAGGTCTCGGTTTTAACGAGCTATCCTCTCCGTGCATAGAGTCTAAGACCTCACCCGTCGAAGAGTATGGCATGACATGGAAACAAAAGAGCTCATAAGGGACTACGCCCGAACAAGGTAGCTTCGAAACGCACAGGTGATTTCACCAAACTTCGTTGCATTCTAGAGACGTCTCAACTAGATCTTGAGATACTTCCATGTTGGGGAGACCTCTAATAAATGCCTCTTGTTGTTTTCTCCATCTCCATTTAGTTATATCACTTGTCCTATTGTTTGCAAATGCAGAGAAATATTTTAGTTTGAGTCAGTGTAGGGCTCCCAAATGTTGTAGTTTGCAAAAAGAATCTCATGGGACCAAACCAAGTTCAGCCAACACGTTGGGGTGGTCAATTGAACATCTATTGGAGGATTTTTTTTGGTTCCCTATGCTCCCCGTGCTTTCAAGAAGAAATACCTCATTCGGACGTAGTTGCTTAAGAGTCCCTGAGGCCCAAACACATCCATATCTTAAAGACGGGTGATTTATCAGAAAACTTCAATGGCACCTAGAGATGTCTCACTTAACTAGAATCCAATACCTCCATGTGAATCCCTCTACAAAAATCCTCTCATGGATAATTTCTCCATCTCCATTCAGTTCTCTCGCTAATCCCAACTATTCAATTTGCAAAGGCGCAAAATAGTACAGTTTGAGTAAGTGTATGACTGCCAGATGCTATAGTTTGCAAAGGGAAGTATCATGGAACTGATAAAACTATGCCAACACGTCGGGGGTGGCTAGGTGAATGCTAGTGGAGGATTTATTTTTTGTTTCCTGAGCTACCCATGCTTTCAGGCTACCTCATTCGGGCGTAGTCACTTAGAGAGCCCTGAGACCAATAGACATGTTGATAGTCTTCGACGGGTGATTTATCAGATTCCGTGACACCTAGAGATGTCTCATCAGATCTAACATGGACCTCCATGTTGAATCCCTCTATGAAATCCTCTTCCTGGTTTTCTCCATCTCCATTATGGTTCTCTCGTTGTCCTATTGTTTGCAAACGCATGTAAAATAGTGTAGTCTGAGTCAGTGTAGGGCTGCCAGAGGCTGTAGTTTGCAAATAGAAGCTCATGGGACCGAACCAACTATGCCAACACATCGGGGGTGGCCAGGTGAATGCTAGTGGAGGATTCTATTTTGGTTCCCTACACTCCCGTGCTTTCGGGCTACCTCATCCAGGCATAGTCGCTTAAGAGCCCTGAGGCCCAAACACGCCATATCTTCGACGGGTGATTTCTCAGACTCTGTGGCACCTAGAGACATCTCGTCATATCTGAGACCTCCATGTTGGGGCCCTCTACAAAATAATCTCACGGTTTTCTCCATCTCCATCTAGTTCTCTCATTGTACTATTGTTTACAAACGAACGTGAAATAGTGCAGTCTGAGTCAGTGTACAGGCTGCCAGAGGCTGTAGTTTGCAAACGGAAGCTTCGTGGGACCAAAACCAACTATGGCAACACATCGGGGTGACTAGGTGAATGCTAGTTGAGGATTTTTTTTGTTCCCTACACTCCCCATGCTTTTTGGCTACCTCGTTTGGGTGTAGTCCCTTAAGAGCCCTGAGGCCCAAACATGCCATATCTTCGACAGGTGATTTCTCAGACTCCGTGGCACCTAGAGACGTCTCATCAGATCTGAGACCTCCATGTCAAATCCCTTTATGAAATCCTCTCACTTTTTTCTCCATCTCCATCTGGTTCTCTCGTTGTGCTATTATTTGCAAACGTGTGAAATAGTGCAGTCTGAGTCAGTGTAGGGACTGCCAGACGTTGTAGTTTTCAAATGGAAGCTCATGGGACCGAACCAACTACGCCAACACATTGGGGTGGCCATGGTGAACGCTAGTGGATTCTTCTGTTTTGGTTCCCTATGCTCCCCGTGCTTTCGGGCTACCTCTGTCCGGGCGTAGTCGCTTAAGAGCCCTGAATGACTAGATTGGCTTAAGAATGAATTTGATAGGGGTATGCCTAAGAACACACAGGAGTTATCAATCACCTAGTAAATATTTTTTGTTTAGTTCTGGATGGGATTCAGCTGGCCTACGGCTTAGTGACCTTCCATTCATTGATAATTTATGCTATGATAAACCCATGGATGCTTTCAAAAGCACCTTAAAAAGGATAGGGGTAGTCATCAAGCCTAGTGAAGGGTGTGATGTGATTTCCAAATAACTTGAAATGCCTACAGATTTAAAGGTAATAACATGAATTGGACATGATTAGATAATCAAGAATCATTGAGTGTCTGAATCAGAATGTCATTGCATCTGGAGACATTCTCAAGCATTGGAGTAATGTATATGGAGAGACATTCTCAAAATATCAACAGATGAAAGGCATCAAATTGTGACGAATCTTGGGTGTTTTAACAGGGGAGAAGACTACGAAGCATAGAAGAATGTAGTAAGTGCATGATAAGATAGGAACCAATACAAAGAGACCATGAGCAAGAAGAAACTCAAGTAAGGTAAATACACATATACACATTGATAAATTGAAATGAATAATTACTCAGATTAGGTAACTCTTTATATACATACATTATATAAATATTGATTTCCAAAGTTTGATGCATATTATACATTGAAAATGCTAGTACATGTACATCACCAATAAATTAAAAAATAATCCATAATGTCTTAAATATTGTCAAGTGCACATCATATTAGTTTCATGCGAAAATAATCTCATAAATGTAAGGTCTCATACAAAATTATCAAGTTCCAAATAGTATTTTAATGTGCATAATAAATAAAAAAATGTCCAAACAAGTCATATACAATCAAGTTCAAATGCCATATAGGCATACATACAATGCCATGCACATAGGCATACAAAAATAATGTCATGTAAGACATATATATTTCCTACTCATAAAAATCTATCCCTCTCTTGGCCTTGATCGAAGAAGGCCCTCCCTTAGACAAAGAGGGAGATCCATGAGATGACTTTGGATCGTCCAAGCCCATGCTTTGAGTCCTCTTCCACTAAATACTTACCTGTAGATCAGCTTGTAAATGCAAACAATGTTTTTTTGTCAAAATTTAATTTATATATGTTTTCAACATGTATTTAAGACCATACTAGAATGAAATTATTTACATAAATCCAAAAAATTACCGCAAGTTTTCGATCATGCTGAATTTTCATCTCATGCTCAGATGAGTCATCGGGATCTCCTGTAGTGCGAATGAGGGTACAAAGACGATGAGATAGAGGAGTCTGTTCCCTCGAAGTGAAAATGGAGGGGGTAAAAGTTACCTACATACACATAAGATCAAAAAATCTAACATCAGAATTAGCGAGAATAGAACTAAGTACATGTATGTACAAAAAGACAATATTTTAACTAATTTTATCAATATAGAACTATATTTTTTGCCCCATCAGGCATGTGAATCAAATGAACAGGGTTGCTACTTGTCACAAGTAACTTCTGCATATACACAATGAAGGACATTATTATTATAATTTAATAATTCTACAATGAAATACATTGCTAACATGTAATGTGACATAACATGAATTACACGAGAAATTTAAAAAAATTTATGTGTTGTTTGAATACCTCAACGAGTTACTACGCAGATGAAATCGCAGTGGCAACACCTTTATCTAATTGTCACAGAAATGGTGGGGTTTCTAGTGAAGTCAAAATCTTTATCAAACATGTATATCCCACGTGAGTTAGATGGACATACAAGAACATACATATATTTGACTCCAAAACTAATATATATATATGTATATATATATATACATGAAAATATATATACACATGTATGTGAAAATTTTACATAATTAACATTCTAAATTACCTCTGTGAATGTATGTGTACACATGGTGATCACCGCTTGTGGTTGGGACGAAGATATGCACTCTCCCGCGCACTCTAAATATCAATGCATATAGATGTACAAATACAATTATTTAAAAAATTTAACATATATAAGTAAATCAGGCACTCCCAAAAATTATTTGTAACACACATAACAAAACATAACAAATTTACCTGCGAAGGTGATGCCGATGAATGTAATCCAAATGTATTACTCAAAAGGACATATGATATAGCGACATTATCATGTTCACCCCTATCACCAGCGTACACTAAAATCAATAGGCATGAAAGTATCATTCCTCCTCAAGCCCTAAACATATGCTACCACATGTGATGAGAAAAGAAGTAGCCTCATGCTAGTAATCCTGGAGGGAATACTTGTGTCCCTCCATGAGAATCTAGCTCATAAATCCCCCTTGTATGTCGAACAAGGTTCGCAGATAGCGCCTGAAGCGCGTGGAGTGTATCAATCTCTATTGTCTCCTTCACTAATTGAGGGAAAATCTCAAGGTGAGGGGGATTTTATGTGGGGAATCCACCCTACTGAATAGGTGTATGTTGTTCACCTAGTCGATCCTGTGTAGATCCTTTTCCTCAGCCCTAGAAATCTCACAAATCAAAATAATTTGGGATCTCGTTGAGGATAAACTCGCAATAGATTTTCTTCAGAAAGTATAGTGGCACCTAGTTGTTATTACAAGGTGGAAAATCAAACACCATCCACCATCAGTCCCAAAAATTATTTTTAATAAAATTATTATTGCACCAATGGATGGGAACCTGTTTACATGACAACGGAACAGGAAAATTAGTGCAGGGGTCTGTGAATAAGGCGCATATGAGGTATTTTGAAATTTCTTTTTTCTTTACATCCACATATGAAAATTTGTTGGATTAATAGACCCTACAACCCTCTCTGCAAGTTGTCTAACAATAAATTTTCCCTGTTGCGGCATCAACTTTAACAAGTAATGCCTCTAATGTGTTTGAAAGAGAGGCACGGTGGGGGTTTGTAGATTGTGAATCCCTCATTGTTTTGATTAAATCCTCAATTTCAATTTTGTTTTCAACTATGTGGGCTGCTAAATCTTCTTGACTACCCAAGGGATGTTGAGCAATTGTGGGAGTGTCGGGAGGGATGACATGAATAGCAAGGTTTGGTTGTGGTTGATTCCCTCGACCTCTAACTGTAACAATAAAAAATATGTATTCAATTCAAAATTTAATCGATAATTATCATATTTCAATGCAATTTTGAGAAAAGAATTGTGCTCACCTCTTCTCTATGGTGCCATTGTTGATTTAGATCTTCCCGACGATCCAGAAATGATCCTTTGAGCTTGAGATTTAGCAGAATGAAAAAACTTGAGGGCAAAGTTAAGCTTCAAAACTCACGTTTGAGGGAGATAAAATGATAGAGGCTTGGGCCTCTTTTTTTTTCGTTTATAGTAGGCATAACACATACCCCGTATGCGTTATAACACATACGCATTATGCCTCGGTAAATCCCAAACTTGACAATTTAAAACACGATCACGTTATAATAGAACGCGTACGAGTTTTGCTTTTTTCATGTTTTTTTCCACTTTTTGGCCCCCCCAACTTCATGAACTTACCTGTTATTTGATTATAACCGCTGAACCCATCAAGGAATGAAAAGTAGCTTTTTCTAGATATATTTTCTAAGACTTAATCAATAAAATGTAATGGAAAATAATCCCTATGAGTTTCCTTATTTAGTTCCCTATAATCCACACAAACTCTCCATTTCCCGTTCTTTTTAGGAAATATGACTAATGGAGAAACACAATGACTATCTGAGATTGGATAAATGAATCCTACCTTCAGAATTTTTTCAATCTCAATTTTTACAATGTCTCTTAAAGCAGGGTTTATCCTTCTTTGAGGTTGTTTGACTGGTCTAGACTTAATAATGTAGATATGATGTGTACAAATACCAAGATGAATACCCTTCACGTCACTATACTCCCAAGAAAAATATTTTGTAGGAGAGAGTATAGGGTAATCTCCTCCTGACTTGCCAACAAGCTATTAATTTTTAGTGTCTTCCCTAGGAAAAAATGTAGTTGTTTGGTACCAGGATGCAAGGAATCTACAATAGGAAACTCTCTCAATAATGCATTCAATGGACACCGATGGGGAATTAATCTATGAAAAAAATGATATTTTTAAAGATGGACTCAGTTAGATCTATATTTCATGCAAAAGAATAGATGATGGGTTGTTGTTTTCATCAATTAAATCGTCTCTTGTTTTCATTAATCGTAGCGCATGACTCAAAATAAACCTAGTACGAGACTCAGTTGCAGGACTTATACTATGTCTAGTAGAAGGTCATGGTCATCATAATGAATTTGATATGAGTGTTCTTGAATCATCTGAATTATCCTGTGCACCATTTTTTATTGTCTATAGTGAAATAATTTGCAACAGGTTATATTTATAACTTTTTTGAATCATATCCATTTGTAATCACCATATTTCTTGTCTTGCAATCGATGAGGGTAGAAGTTGTAGATAACCAAAGATTTCCTAGGATTATAGGGTATCCAATCTTTCTATTCTTCTTTTTTATGATCATGAAGTCTACCAAATATTCCCAGGATTCAATAATAACAATGACATCCTCTATAATTCCCTTTAGATTATTTATAGACTGATCTTCTATTTGTAAGACTATAGAGGTCGATTGTGGTTTAGGTAGTGTACGGGTGGATAGATTATCTATGGTCATATTATTGATAGTAGCCCCTAGCTCAACTAGGACGTTAGAAATTTGGACATCTCCTATGTTAACTGTAATAATAGGATTTACATGGTCTATGTATTTAGGAGGAGTCATATTCCCTTCTAGAATACTAGCAAGTTTCCCATCGACATGGATGGTTTTCGGTGGATTATTTATTCTTCTCGGAGTATTAAAAAAGATATCTTGATCATTTTGTTTAATTTAGGAATTTCCTTAAGATCTTGCAATAGGGGAATGCCAATACTCAATTTCCTTAGTCCCTAAATTAACTCCAACTCTGGTTGTTCAAGAACTACAGTATTGTATTTTTCCAAAAGTCTAGATGGAAAAGGAATGTCAATGTTTGGTTGAAGAGTTTCCTTAACAATATGACTAGGATGAATTTATTTTTTAGTTTTCTGTATCCTCAAGGATTTATTTTATCACAGGGGATGAAATTTTTGAGGTAACCTTCCCCGAGCAATGTAATATATTCTTACAATCCACATAATTGATTGTGGGCTTTTTACTTGATTACACAATATACGATGGGTTACCCTGCATCACATTTTTGGGATTTGCCACCATTTATGTTGGTATCATTGGTTGGGCAGGTTGATAAGATGGGGTAGAATTTATAGGTCCATTCAATAAGTCTCATTCACATTGTTATCTTCTTTGATTATAATACTTCTTCCTAGATACTTGAGGTACATTCCACTGCTTTTGGTACTAAGGATTAAACTGTTGAGATTGTAAAATATTTTGATGTGGAGCCCAGGGTTGTTGATAATGACTTGGTGGTAAATTCCACCATGGGCTCCACTCCTATGGGGCTTTTTGAGCCCAAGGTCAAGGATATAGCCATGGTGCATTCCATTAATTTGGGACCCACTGTGATTTTGGCACGTAGGACTGATTTTGGTTGGACTAAAAATTTCGTTCTTTCCTCTGAGCCATATAATTCAACTCAAAATCATCTTGTGTGTTCTATTTCAAATGGTTCTTCAGGAAAGGAAGCATCCCACATTGGTTTGTGGCATGTTTGAGTTTACAAAGAAGAAAAATGTCTATCTTGTCTAAGGGGCAGTACTTAAGTCCATGTGTGTCTCTACATCTTGGGCAGTAGATGAATAAAGGCTTTGTATTTCTGGATTTCTCCTTATAGATAGTGGTATTGAGTTGAACCAAAAGGTCTATTCTTAAATTTTTAATTTATTCCCTTAGTTTGGATATATCACCACTGGTTATTTTACCTTTTTGTCTATGAAATTTAGGGTGATTTCGGGAGTAGTTCCTACATAGGTCAATGATTTCCATAAATTCTAGTTTGTTCATGTCTCCCTTTCCCATAAGATTTAAGTATTCATGTGTGTCTTCATCCAACCCTTTAATAGATAAGGTTTTTATCAAATTAATATCTAGGCCAGTCCCACACCGCATATGAAGGAAGAGGAACTGATCAATATAACCTTCCATACTCTCATTTTCCTTTTGTTGAATTCTAAAAATTTCTTCCTTCCTATACTAGACTTTGCAGTAGTCTTAATACATGTCCAAGAAAACTATTTCTATCTCCTCCCAACTATGGATGGAGTCAGGGTTTAACCCCATAAAACATCTCATACCTGTATCTTTTAGAGTGTAGGGAAATAACTTGAGCTTCTGGGAATCGGAAGTGTAATCATAAGTTCAGCACAAGACCTTAAATTAAAAAAGGAATTGGTTAAGGTCTTCTAAGACTAATCCCTAGAAGGCTGGTAAGATTGAGGGAGATATATTTTTCATAGGATCCTGATTGTTAGGATACAATTTTATGGGATAGGTAAATGTTCTTACAATTAGAGGGTTTCCATTCTCTACATCGTTGGGGTTATCTACTTCATCAAGCATCCTTCCTTGGTCAGCAAGTTGTTCCATAGGCTAGTTTTAAGGGGGTTTTAAAAATTTATCCTAATGAATCTACCTATATGGTCTCTAGGTATAAACATAAAATCCTATCATACTAAGGATACTTCCCTAACCATCAGTACTTAACCTAGTTGTTTATGTCCCACATACTCCAAAACATAGAGGATTCTTGTTGTCACTACAAGGTCTTCTATACTTCTTAAGAAAAGAGTTATGGAAATAATTTTTTTGAATGGAAACTTACCAAACCCAGGAAAGACTTCTAGCGAGTGCTTTAACTTTTGATAAAACCTTGAAATTCCCCGAAAATGATGCCAAAAAAGTGATGAGAGTTGTTGATACTCGTACTTTAATAATAATATATCTGTCAATCCAGGGTAGTGTCCACAGTTGTTTGCAACAAAGGTTATAATAGGAATCGTTCTCAGCACGTAATTAATAACGAAATTGACTAAATCATAACTAATTGTGATTATAAAATGAAATGCATTGAAAGCGAAGAGTATTAAAGACATAATTTTAAAGGTAAAAAAAAAAAATTCAATGGTGGAATATTAAATAGATGTGTTATAACATAAAGGAAATAACAATACAATATCCCTTCTCGTTGGGGAGGAATGGCCCTTGCTCCTTCCCTTCGAATAGGTTTAGGGTCCAAAGTTACACAACAAAGTTTCCCCCTGAATATGTAATTTTATTGAATTGAAAGAACTACTTTTTACAATCATAAACTAATTGAACTGAACTTGAATACATTAGCTCTCTTATACAAGAAGAATCCTAGTTCCTTTAGGAGAGAACTAGTTTATTTGCAATCACTATCATCTACTTAACTGAATTCTGACTAAAATAATGACTAACTATTTTTAAGAATTATAGTTATGGAAGGTGTATTCTATGTAATGTTTGTAACTATGAGGAGGCCCAAAATTGGTTCCTTTGAAGGATTCAATCAGTGTTGGAAGATGTTGCAGATCTTGGATTGATTACAAAGAATCATGGCAATCATAAGTCCATCAGTGTATGTATTCATCATGTTTCCAAGGAATTGGATTTAAAATAGTAGTGAATGGTCCTCATAATTTGCATAAACATGGGTTGAAATAATAGTACATGTTTCATACTCATGTCGTTATATTGCCAGCTATATCAACCTATAGTTCAACCATCCAAGCTATTTCTTTCCCTTGCGTAAGTTCCTTCTTTTAAGGAAATATGAATTGATGACCTAGATGAGTCATGTGCTCTACAACGAGTCATGTTGTGATGCAAAGGCGAGTCTTGCACTATAAGGCGAGTCATATGGTAGTGCACCAATGATTTATGCACTAACTTACAATTAAATCCTACGATGATTCAACATATAATTTTCCAAATAGATTGTTAATACTCATAAAAGAGTTCACTTAGCCATATTTGAAGAAACAATAACAAGGTAAAGATAACAAGAATATGCACAATATTTCCTTCCAAAATATAGCAAAGTATTAATTGTAAACCACTAATATCCTACATCGTGCAAAATGATACTAAGGTAACACAAGGTTTCACATAGTTTTACACATGACAAAATAGGGGTTTATCACTAAATAGACCAAAGATCCCTGTGATGGATTGAAAAGGTTGAAAAAGAGACATACCAAGGAATGTGTTCTCTAATAAAACAAGTCATATAGTAAAATATTATGATTCTTGTTCCAATAAGTGTTCAATCTAGAGTGAGAGTCTATATGTGCATTATCTTACTAAAGCATTTTGCAAACAAGGATTGTACCAAATTTGGGTGTCTATAATATGTAGTTTCTAATACGAACTTTCATACATTTTAATTAAATGAATAATTTAAGAATCATTTCAAAAATACAAGATATACAATTTGACATCATTTTAAAATATCCTTGAACAAATTGTATACCCATTTCCATTTTAGACATCTACCATTGTACATTGTGTATTAAAAAAGTAAACAACGAAATTAACAATAATTTGGAATAATAAACATATAGAATTCAACATCATTTTCAAAGACCCAAATGAAAGGTTTAGAAAATATTTTCTCTATATGTCATACAATACTTGATATCAACTTACAAAATAGTAAAACATTGACATCTACATGCACTGTATATGTATAATTAGAACATTTAGCCACGACTCAAAATACAAATCTCTTAAGGAAAATTTCTGAACAAGTTCCAACCTCCTAATTTATTGTTTCCTTATAGACTTGATATATATCTAAAATTTATTGTTGTTTACTTTAACATGAGTATATGTATATGTTTCAAGCTGATATGAAATCTCCATATCTTGAAATTGTAGGGTGGCTAGAATTACAATTTGATAGCCACAAATTTGAATCATCTACATCAAAACAAGAATGTTGTGGGTCAACCTAGTAATGTTATGAAGTAGTGGTTTATTTATTCCTCCAACACAAATATTAAGGTTTTATAGTTAGCATGACAACGACATAAACATCCCCAATAATAGTGCCTATCTTTGCTAACTTGTTTCCTTCATGGTCATACAAAAGGAAAGATGTGCATGCAAATTTTTATGCACTATTGCTTACTCCTTGAATCTCAATTGGAAATAATTGTAGTATCTCAACTATACAATAACTAATATTGTAAAGAGGATATTGTCTGAAAGAGAAAAACATAGTTCAAGCATGTATATTTCAACCATGTTTAAATTGCTAAAAAAATTTGAAAAATATTTCAGGTTTTAGTATATTAATAAATGCTAATTTTAATTTTTTGATTTGATCATATAATTCATCCCCTTAAAAATTATTATGATGTGCTTCAAAAAATCATAAAAACATACACTTCATTAAAAACACACAAACATGTATAAAATCAAAAAAACACCCACTTCACTAAAAATGCAAATTACATATGTAAAAATGAAATTACAAAGGGGAGAGGGGCTAGTAGTAGTACACCCTAAGTTAAGGGGTCAACAAAATCATTTTTTTATCATGTGGGGTCACGATTTTTTCACCAATATGTAGTTCATATTTGTCTTAACTTATATTTGTTCTTTGGAATGTTTAATTGGAGGGAAAGCCATATTTTGAATTGATTTAAAATAGTAAATTTGAGTTACACTACAACCATGGTGGAAACCAATACTTGAACATGGGTGATAATGATTAAAAATTAAATTTTTAATGCTTGTACATGGGTGAGAGGTTTTACATGTCACGACGTGATTGGTTACTCTACATAATTATTATGTCAAAAATAAATAACCACTAGATAGTACAATGACAACTATGAAGTGGTACTATAACAACTATTGGGTATTGTGTGATAAATACTCATGTCAACTATTGGACCATGTTCACCTATTGTCCCCTCTCCCCTATACATAAAAATACAAACAAATGAGTCTTTTCATACACGTAAACAAGGGGCACTTTTTGGGTGACATAATATTCTTATCATACAAGGGTGCTATCTAATTGGGCAATATTACCAAGGTTCTCAAAACATTTATTTATTATGGCACTAAGCCACTTCCACAAACTATAGTATATATTTATGTATGTAGATATAGAGCTACATATATGTATAAAAACACACACCCATATATAATGTATGTATACATGTGTTTATATATACACATACAAGTGCATACATACATAAATTAGAGTACAAAATAATGGAGCATTCTTAGAGTTATGGAAAACGTCCATAAGAAGTGTGATATATTAATAATAGAGAAATAACATAATAAATTGTGTTTAATATTTAATTTATGTTGGGGTGCTTCTAATGACCTCAAGGAATCTTTGAGCCTTGTTTACACCTCAATTTTCATTGGCTCTTGTTTTTGCAATAAAAAATAGAAAAAATAGCAAATTCAAACTCAAAATAAATGTTAAAAGAATACTTCTAAAAAATATGAACAATACAATCATTTAAAAAAATTAAAGATAAATGACCTTGCACATCTCACACATCGAAAACACATGCTTAACATTTTTTTATGAAACGATTTTTGCAAACAATTGACAATAAAAAAGTAAAAACTAAGCTTGCTAACAACATATGACAACATGATAAATTTTTTGTTTAAAAAAATTGTTCACTCATAAATAATTAATAACAAAAAATATGTTTATCAAGGATATAAAACATAAAAAAAAATTAACTTCTTAAAAAATAACGACATGCATAAGCTTGATGAAAATAACTACATAAAATATGATTTTCATTTAGTGATAAACATCAACATAATATATAATTTTTTAAGGGGATTGCAATTGAAACTAACCTACCATGTTCCTATATAAAGACCATTAAATTATACAAGAATGACCAAAATGAGAGATAAGACTAGAAAAAAATCCCAAGCTATGTAATCATGTCACAGGGGCTGCATAAGATATGTATATATATATAACATACTTTAATTGTTTCAAAAAAATAATCACAACCAACAAGTAGGTGAATTATCTTGAAGAGATTAAGCATAAAAAAATACAATATAATAACCAGTTATGTCATAGGTGTTATTATCTCGGATAGAAATCCTCTTGGTGCAATATTTTATATGCACTAATATTAAGTTGACTTAGGTTAGCTTAACTATATGTAGAATTTATTGTGCACATCTCTAGTCTTAGACTATGATAGATGTGCAATTAATGTCTCACTCATTAATTACCACCAACATTAATAAATTCCACCTCAAAGTGGGCCATTCATAGTTTGTAATAAGTGGCTAATAGGAAAATGAGAACTTTCTCTTGAAAAAATTATTTTATACCCTCTTATCTCTTTGTATGGGATGTACTAGATGTAGTAAAAAATCATGCACTTACTACTATTATTATACCACCAAGTATGTTGTCTTATATATGGATCTTGCATAAGAAACATATTCACTACATATGACTATTTTCATTAACCCACTTTCAGTCCAGTCGTCGGTCTTGTTGGTATTTACTATTGTTGGTCTTATACATTTGTCACTCACTCGCACAACTCCCATCAGGTCTCAGGAATTCCCATCTGTCAGTACTCACTCAGTTGTCATCACTAGTCTTTAACTAGGGTGCCTAGATTGTCATAACATGCTAGAGGCTTCCCTTCGACCATATTGTCATAACATGCTAGAGGCTTCCCTTCGTGTTATTCATATTGAAATTGATAACTCTGTGGTGGCCTTTACACATCTCAGGGATTAGGGTGCCTGGGGTGCCTTGTTCTTGATTCTAGGAATCCTTATCTCCATTACACTTGGTTTTATTTTTGTTATTTGTGTAGTCACAAAATCACATACTTTAGACATGATTTAGTCTCAATTTTTTTCTGGCCGATTTTTTTCTTACTCATTTTTCTATCAATATCGGCTCCAAGATATCTTACGTTTAATTAGCACAACTGAAACGGGGACCCAATGAACACCTAGCCAACTAAGTTATGAGATACAAAAATAATTTAACTAATATGTCTAATGTGCTAGTGGACTCCGAACTTCAAAATTTTTTTATTCAGAGTATTTTTCCACCACTTCAGGAAAGTGTTCTCTTTGTAACCCTTCCTTCATTCGATAAACTTTGTCACATTCTCAAGATTCATGAAACTAAACTCTTTTCCATAGGAAAACTTAAGTATTAGGAGAAAGCTTCCTCGTCCACTCGTTTTCAAAATAAGGCACCATTCAAACCATCTGTAACTAAGCCTATTGACGCCAAATTTACTGTCAATGCAGTCACTACTCCTAAAGAAGCTCAATCACAACTACCTAGGAAAACATTTACTAAATTTCCTATGGATCCACATCTCATACTGCAAAAACTTCTTGAGAACAAACTTATCATGCTCCTTCCACCACTCAAATTAGATCCATCATGAAACAAAGGTTGGAATTACAATAAATTTTTTTGATGTGATTATCAAAGATGTGTAGGACATTCTACAAATCTATGTTTCAAGATCCGCACAATTATCCAATATCTTATTAATAATAATAAGCTTGAATTCCCAGAACCCACATATTCTACACTAGTCAATGACAAGGGTGAACTCAAATTATTTAATAACCAATCCCAACAGCATGACAATAAATCATTTGAATCTTCTTCTGATCAACCATATCACGCAATGCCTCCTCCTACATTAGGGGCTCTTGATTTCTTAGTTACACATACTGACGCTTCACCACCGATCATTTATTTCTCTAACCATTATTGTCATGTGAATTTCACATCTAATAACTTACGTATTAAGGCATCTCTCGATTTGGTCCCTATCAATAACACTAAGGTTGACCCATCATGGCCCATTAGTGCATGCTCCATGCCACTCCTTAAGGCTATTGAGTATCCTCTATTGTAAATTGAATACCCTATGAATAAACCCTTTGGTGTCGTCTAAATACATGTTACAGTTGGTCCACTTACTATGCTTGTGCCTTTCCTTTTTGGCAACATATTTGAAAACTTCAACATGCTTCTCGGTCTCAGTTGGATTCATCAATGTCAATCTATCATCTCTACGACTCATTTGCGACTTAATTTCATTCACAACAATCAACATTATTTCTATTGATGGTGTATCTCCATCTATTCCATGGTATCATCTCCTCGTACATTAGTTAACATACCACCTACATTGTCTATCATATCATACTCTATGTTACTCAAAGCGCAATCTATTTGTAGTTTGCCTACTCGCACATTTTCTACATGACCTCACCACTCCGCTAGTCTTACACATAGGCATCCACCAATTATTAGGACCATTACTGCATCTCAGATTAGATCACCACATCATTTTATTCCACATGGGTGTTCATCACCTTCATTGTGGGCATTAATTATATCCCCATCATCGATACATTTTTCTTAGCCTCGATAGTCATCATATATTCACCCATCACATGCACATAGACTTCATTCACCACCACATCGTCTGTCTCATATACCACCACTCTTAGAGTAGGGCCATACACTTTCAACACCACATGCATCGGATGGAGGACATTCATCCTTCACTTTCATTGGGTAATTAATTCATTTGCGCACACTTAGGGGGCCTAACATCTAAAACACCTCCCCCAACCTAGTAGTATCGTCCATCACAACATAGCATCATTTTATCATACACATATAACATCCTCATCACATTGAGCACTCATCACACTTATACCATTATCGTCATTACTCGATGACATGCTCTTGTGATTTGGTTCACACTTGACTATTGAGGGCATAATACACATGAACCACACACACTGCACAATAGGTATTAAAAATTTCATCTCTTCACACATCTTGCATCATATATCTTACACTTTAAATCATACACTCTATATTTAGTCTACATCATTTTAACATTGTTATCTACACATCATACATCATACTAGTCAGCATTGTACATACATCACACTTTTAGGGTCTACATTATATACTTGCATTATGCATCTATACATTATACATTGCCTACACACCACACTAGTATTCATAATACATGTGTCACACTTCTACTCTAGCATTAATACTTGTCCTACATACTACATAGCACACACACCTTACACTATTAGTCTATCTACACATCTTGCATTGCATACTATTCATTACATATTACACACATCACAGGGTTCTCATCACATCGCACATATTATTCTCACACTTGATACATTGTCACTACTTGCTGCACTCATTACCCTATGACACTTTAGTTCCGAGGTCCATACTGGAGTGTTGAGGGTATACAAATAAATGGACCTTGTCACCTTCACACATTCATCATTCCACCTTTTATCATGTGACATTTCTAAGTTAGTGACAAGAGTTATAGGTTAAATGGTCACCTATTCCATCATCTTGTAGTGTTATATGCTTTAGGGTACATCACCACTCCTCTTGATCATCTAGTAGTGATATACACTTTAGGCTACATCATCAATCTTTCGATCATCATGTACATATGCGCTTCAGCTATAGGGTCACGCACATACTTCATTTCTAGGTCATATATCAACACACATACACACTCATCATAACATGTTACACACAATACACACTATGACCATTTTCCAATGACACTCTCATTTACGAGTTCATTCTTGACTGCTGAGGGGGAAAACCAAATGAACCTCACTGCATACAATTCCATTCACTCGGGGGGCACATGACTCCTATCATTCCATCTTGCATTCCATTCCATCCATCCACAACATATTGCATATCTTGGTTGCTTTTACTCTTGTTTGCATTTGGTTGTATATGGTCGTTTTATTAGACATGCTAGTTAGATATCTTGTATGTCATTATCTTTACCATACGCACATGCGCGCTCACACCCTTTTCTAGTTGTGATTGTAGATACAGGTCTCTTACATGCAACATGGATGCTCACCTTCTACCACTCCTACAATGGTCGCTGGGGGCATCCAAATTTGTATACTACAGGTGTTATTGTTTCATTTTTTACTTAGCACTTTATATTACTTGGTTATACACACTTTGACATATGGGTTATATTTCTAACATGCTAACGTGTGCTTCATGTGCAACATTTGTTTACAAGATTACTAGCTTCCATGGCTATCTATTTTTTGTAATTGTTTGTTTTGTTTGTTCTTATATGCGGGCCTTGCCCTATGTTTGGTGTGCACACTTGTTTGTTGTATGTGGCCATTATGGCCTTGTGTGTCTTGCGACATCGTGAGTGATGTCCCATGTTTGCAGCCCACTTTAACGTGCGGATTACTTTGTCTTCTTGTGCTGTTTATATTACTATCTTTCTTGGTAGCTTATACATTGTTGTGCGTAGCTTACACTTGTCTTCTACATGCATTGTTGTTCGTACTAACACTTGTTTTCTAGCCTCTTGTTTTTGTGCGCCTTGGTTTCTACCAAGCGTTTTCCCATTCCCCTGTAGGTAAGAGTTACAATTTCACGTGGTTAGTCCTCTTTTTGGGACACATTCTCCTATCATCGACATCAAATGCGCCCCTAAAGAGGGGGGGCATCATTTGGGGTTTACATACTATACAATAATTCTACATTGGAACAGTTAAGTTCAATTTTCATCCATGACGAAATGGGTTATACAATGAGTGGGTTTAGACCACTCCATAGAACTCTGATACACAACGAATTTTACAGGACATGGTTATCCCTAAAATTTTAGGGTAGCAGTTACAGGTTAAAGGATACAATAGACTTTCTCTCTACACTACTTCAGCCAATGACATTGGATCGCCCAAAAAACCAGGCAGTACAGAGATCTCTTCACACATATTCAGGGAAGCAGTTACATGTTGGAGAATAATGTAGTTTTCTCCCTACACTTCTTAGGCCTATGGTGTCGAGATCACCCAAAAAACTCGTACTTCACCGACAGTCTCATGATAACCTCTTCCTACACTTTTTCTCGCAACATGGATCATGTGCACATGTTCCATTTTTCATTTGCATATTTTACATTTACATACTTTTAAATACATATACATGTGTCTTTTACCTATGTTTTTACATATACATGCATATTTGACTACTTGATTGTCTTTTCCTTATAGGTCCGACCGTATAAGAAATAAACAGTCAACAAAAATAACTATAAAAATGAGGAGCAACAAAAATGACACAGCACACACCATACTAACTATGCAGGTACATTACACACATTGACAACTACACACACGTTTCTACCCTAGGTTCACTCTCATCACTTTTTTTCACTTTTGCATCTTTAGTTTCCACATTCTATCCTTTTGTCACTCCATGTTTTATCTAGTCCTTCAAAGCGATTCTACATCACTCTACATAGATTATCAGGTACACATCTTTATCTACTTTATGTTAATGAGTTTTTCACTCACCAACATAAAGTGGGGGCAAAGTGTAGTCACAAAATCACACACTTTAGACATTATTTAGTCCTGGTCTCATACTACTATTCATATGGTTCTTAAGTGAAGAAAGTACTAATTAACCCCATCTTTTGGCCATTTTAATTTACTTTCATGTTGTTACTGCCAACCTCTTACATACCCGCCTATTCCCAATGTGCTATTTTATACTGTTTGATTGGGGTTCCTTTTCTAGACTGGGGTGCCCAGTCGCACCTAGTTTCCTCTGGGGTGCGTGCCCTGATCCTCTTTCCCACTATTCCTGCTCACCTTTTGGGCACTTTCTAGCCATTTGAGCATTTCATATTTCTTATGGTCGGCCTTTTTGGGGTTAATTATGAAATTAGAACAAGAGAACCATATAAATATAAAGTTATGAAACCATAATGAGGGACCAAGCACTAGTCACTACTATCATCACCTAAGGTTGCATCCATCAAATACAAAGGCTTCATTTGCATCCATCTAGCTCCATCACAAGGCACAAGGCTGGTTCATTTACATCACACAAGCATATGAGGGAAGTTTATTCTATTCCATCCACCATTCTATTACATTTTCTACACATAGTTATTGCTCACTACTTTCACAAAGTGTGACTAGCACAAGAGCACCTAGGGCATGATTTTCACACACACACCTAGAACTACATTGGGTCTGAGATGTAGTGCAACACTCAGTTAGTAAGTCCACCATTGTGGCTGCTGAGGTCAGTTTGACCCCTTTATATGCATCTTTCTTTTTTAGGGTTTGATGTTTGTCTTGGGGTTTTGTAGGTCCTTATTGCATGTATTTCAGCAACATTGGCGGTCATACAACAAGATTAGTGTGATAGGAGGTAAATACAGGAGAACATCCAACGACATCTTAGAGGAGGTTTTTTAGGCCATTTGCACAGACCAAGGCACCCAGATATTTGACTAGGGCACCCACAGGTGCCCCTATCCCTTTCCAGGGGCCCTAATCCAATCAAAGGACTCAAATCTATACTTTCTCATGCTTATGTGTGGTCGTTTCCTCCTCTTGTTCACCTGGTTTACACTGTGACATAGTCCCACAATATCTTCTAATCAGGTAAGGCTCTTCCAACCATTTTTGCACATTAGGGTATCACATTTCAAATTACTTAGTTGTTTGAGTCATTTCCTTGATTGATTTAGCTGTTATTTACTGCTTTGCATAACATCAGATTAGGCTAGGATATAACATTTTAATTTAATCATGTACTTACAAGTGATGAAGTTATAGAGAGAGTTATACAAGTCTTTGTAGAGGAAAAATAATCACCCCTTGATCTCATAATAAAGAGAACATCTAAAATGGTCCTCAGTTTCTGGCCCCAAATAACAAATCTAACAAACATGATGTGCTCTAGGGATAAGGTGGTCCATCTCCAAGCGGAGGTGAAGTGAACAAACTCTACATTGTGCAAAAAGAACCCTTAAATCGCAAGATAATTGGAACTGAGTGCACCCTGGAAGTGGGATGCATCCATTTTAAAAGTGAAGATAGGTACTACATTAATGTTAAAGCTTTGAGGAAAGAGGTTTCCCAGACTCTAGTCATTTGGACTGAAGTTATGCTCCCTAGATCTCATTTATGATATTTGTAATACGGCAAAGGTGCTACGCCCTTAACTTATTGCTTGTATTAAGATATGAGTAGTCGACTTGTGGCTTACCATATCATTTTATTATATCATTTATACTTTCTCATGCTTAATAGGTCAGCCTTGGTGATGGCCATAGCATATGAATAGTATATATTGAGGATTGTAGTTAGTATTTCATCATCATTTGAGCATTTGAGTCTTATTCTATGGTTTGGAGGTTGTCCCCTTGAAGTGGCGAAACTATTCTAATTGCATATTGAGATCATTATTATGAAATATTGTGTTATTTTATGTTCTATTGTTGCTCATAATTTGAATTATACAAGTAATTTCATTACAAGTGGTATCAAAGCTGTGATCAGGGCCAAAATTAAGGCAAAAACCCTAATTTTTTTTCCGCTCTATCTTACCAACCACATCGAATTTGTGGGCTAATATTTTACCAGAGTTGAGAATCAGTTCAAGTAAAGATATCTAAAAATTTTAGACCTTTTTGATATCGTTTGCAAAAGTTATTACAAATTTAGGGTTTTTGATAAAAATACTCCCTAGACCGAAATTTGTAAAAGTGTCTAGATTTCTTTACATTTTCAGAAATCTCTCAAAAAAATAGTATAAGTATCTTCTCTGTGTTTTTTCCTGTTTGACCAAATTTGTATTGAAACCCTAAACCCTAAGGTTTGACATCATGGCGGGGCCTTCCACAAGAGTAAAAAAGAATCCGGTCACTCCAGGTAAAACCCTAGATAAAGATGGGGTAGTGATTGAAGAGTTGGAGTCAGAAGGGGTAAATACAGATTCCTCAGCAGTAGGGTTTACCTCAGTTGATCATAAGGTGAGCCAACTTGAGTATGAGCTATGAAATGTACAATCTGAGATGGCCTCTAAAGGAGACAGACCAAATCAATCAGCTGTTGGATGATATCATGCAACATTAAAGGGTAAACAATATGGCCCAAATCCGCCCCATATCAACCAAGGAGGATTTTCAGTTCAAAATCATGCACAAAATAACCATGTTGGATCACTTTTCCATCTCAATCAGAATCCAATTTATTCACTACCATAGAACATGATGCTGAAATTGGATATGCGCAAATTTGATGGTAAGGATCCTCTAAATTGGATAAATCAAATGGATAACTTCTTTGAGTTACATAAAACACCATCAAGACAAAAGGTGACCTTGGCATCTCTGTATCTTGAACCAGACCAATTCGTTTGGTATCGATGGTTATGTGCTCAGAGGCAGAAGAATGGTCTTAGTGTCACTTGGACAATTTTTACCAAGGAGTTGCAATTGCACTATAGTTCCAGTGTTTCAGAGAAGTAATTTATTCAACTAGAAAAGTTATGGCAAACAGGATCAGTAAAATATTATGTGCATCAATTCCGGAACCTATCCTTAAGGGTGGAGAATATTCCAGAAGAGAATCTGAATGACCTGTTTCTTGGGGGTCTTAAGGACCACATCGAGCATGAGGTACGTATGTTTAATCCACTCAAGCTTTCTGATTCTATTATCATGGCACGTCGAGTAGAGGAAAAAGTTATATGTAGTAGGAGGCCGCCTTTCATTAACACCAGAGACTATAGTATCTCTTTCCCTTCATTTTCTAGGCCAATTAGATTGACTCCTCAACAAATGGAAGAAACAGAGCAAACAGATTATGTTTTAACTGTGACATGAAATATGGATCAGGACACAAATGTGCTGAGAAGAAGTTGTTCTATATTGATGGAGGTAATGAAGATAATGAGGAAGCTGAAATTATAGGAGAGGTTGAGGAACCGGTAGAAGATGAAGTAGAGGATCACCAACCTACAATTTCTTGCCATGCATTGTCAAGTATTAGTACTCCTCAAACACTCAAGGTTATTCGATACCTCAAAAAACAGAAGGTGACGGTGTTGATTGACTCAGGGAGCACTCATAACTTCATAAATAGTAAGTTTGTTACTTGCCTCAATTATTTTATTTACCCAACTCCATAAATGCAAGTTATGATTGCGGATGTTGGGATAGTCAACTGCACAGGAAAGTGCCATAGTATCAAGCTTTCCATGGGAGACTACCTTTTAGACTCACCTATGTTTGTTATTTCTATGGGAGGGGCATATATTGTTTTGGGTGTCCAATGGCTCATAACCTTAGGTACTATAGAGATGAATTTCCAATAATTGTTCATAGCAATTTCATTCAGATGGAAGGACAATACAATTGGGATGGTAGCTAAGTCTCCACAGATTATTAGCTCTCATCAGATGCAGAAGGTTCTTAGAAAAGGAGTAGATGGATTCATAACAAAGTTATTTTCCATTGAAGTACAACATACAGAGTCTTCAATGCCACCCCGATCTCAGAAGATTGTTGATGCTCAGTCATCTATTTTTGATGCAATTCCAAAGGGACAACCACTAGTTAGGGATCATGAACATGCCATTCAGTTGATTCCATGGATCCAAAAACCTAACATCAGACCATACAGATACCCATATTCCTAGAAAAGTGAGATTAAGAAAATGGTTCAGGAAATGTTGAAGGCAGGTATCATCAGGCCTAGCCAGAGTGCATATTCTTCAACAGTGGTCATGGTACGTAAGAAAGATGAAACATGGAGGATGTGTCCACATTACCAAGAACTCATCAAGTACACCATAAAAGATAAGTTTCCCATTCCAGTAATTGATGAATTGCATGGTGCTATTTATTTCAAAAAATTAGATCTTCGTTCGAGGTACCATCAAATTAGAATAAAAGAGGAAGATGTTCATAAAATGGCTTTTAGGACTCATGAGGGCCATTATGATTTTTTGGGAATTCCTTTTGGTCTTACAAATGGGCCTTCAACCTTTCGAAGCTTGATGAACACTGTTTTTAGGCCATTTTAAAGGAAATTTGTATTAGTTTTCTTTGATGACATATTGATTTATAATAAGACATGGGAAGAACACTTACAACATGTAAATAAAGTGTTGGAAGTTTTGGAGAAACATACTCTCTATGAAAATCCATCCAAATGTTCTTTTGGTGTATAAGAGGTAGAGTACTTGGGTCACATTGTATCCCATGAAGGTGTCAAAGTTGATCCTCAGAAGATCAAAGCTATGGTGGAATTTCCAAGGCCCAAAACTCTCAAAAATCTTTGTGGGTTCCTAGGACTAACAGGGTACTACAAAATATTTGTGTGAGGATATGGTAGAATAGCAACCCCACTCATTTCATTGCTAAAGAAGGATGCCTTCCATTGGATAGACATAGCCACTAAATCCTTTGAGCAGCTGAAGGAAGCCTTTTATAGCACCCCAGTTTTGGCTACTCCCAACTTCTCAAAAACCTTCATTGTTGAATGTGATGCTTCAGGATCAGGATTGGGAGCAGTTCTAAGGCAAGAGGGAAGACCAATTGCATTTGAGAGTCACCAATTCAAAGGAAAAGATCTACTCAGACCTATCTATGAGAAATAAATGATGGTTATTCTTCATGCGGTCAAGCAATGGAGGCCATATCTCATGGGTAGACACTTCAAGGTAAAAAATGATCCTGATAGTCTCAAATACTTTTTGGAGCAAAGCTTATCATCTGAGGAACAAAAAAATTGGGTAACAAAAATGTTGGGTTATGATTTTGAAATCATATACAAAAAGGGTAAATAAAATGTAGTAGCTAATGCCTTGTCCAGAAGGGATACATCCGCAGATGCCTTACTATGTGGAATGTCCATGTTGATGACCGATTGGGTGGATGAAGCAAGATTGGAATGGGATCAAGACAAGGATACACAATCTCTAATACTGAATATCAAGCAAGGATCTATGACATCTAATAAATTTGAGTGGAAAGGTAATGCCCTATGGTTCAAGGATAGGTTCTACTTGAGTAAAGATTTTTAGTTGAAGCATAAGATTCTTGTAGAGATACATGCCTCGCCTGTTGGAGGAAACTTTGTGTTTTTGAAGACATATCATAGAATAAAAAGATATTTCTTTTGGGAAGGACTCAAGGGGGATGTACAAAAGTTTGTATCAGAGTGTTTAGTGTGCCAACAGAATAAAGGGGAAAAAATTAAGACACCAGGTTTGTTGCGACCCTTACCAATTCCTAGCCAGAGATGGGAGGAGGTCTCCATGGATTTCATCACCAGATTGCCTTGTTTAGAGGGTAAGAATGTTATTTTTGTGATTGTGGATAGGCTCACAAAATATGCCCATTTTTGTGCCCTATCACATCCATTTATAGATAGTACAGTAACGTCTATTTTTTGGAGACAATTCAAAGGCTACACGGAACCCCAAAGATAATTGTAAGTGATCGTGATCCTATTTTCACAAGTAATTTTTGGACAGAATTATTTTCATGTTTGGGTACTCAGCTAACTCACAGTTCATCTTATCATCCTTAAACTAATGGGCAAACAGAAGTGGTCAACAAATGCTTAGAGGGGTATCTACGTTGTTTTGTATCAGATAAGTAGGAAAGGTGGATTAAATGGCTACCACTTGCAGAATGGTGGTATAACACATCTTTTCATACCTCTTCTCAAATGACCCCATTTTTAGCATTATATGGTTACCATCCACCTTCTATCACTTCCTCCTTGAGGGTGCAAACTAAGGTCAGACATGTTGAGGAACACATTCAACATCAACAACAGGTTTTGGCTAGTTTAAAGGAGAATTTAGCATTAGCACAAAACAGGATGAAACAACAAGCAGATCAACACTTTAGTGAAAGAAATTTTGAAATTAGTGACTGGGTTTTTGTACATCTCTAGCCTTATAAACAGATGTCCCTAAAGCAACAGAAAAAGGACAACAAACTTGATCCTAAATATTATGGCCCTTATTAGGTTCTATAGAAAATTGGCAGTGTTGCTTATAAACTAGAGTTGCCTCCATCTTCACACATACACCCAGTATTCCATGTTTCATGCCTGAAGAAGGTTATTGGAAAAAAAAATTGAAGCCCAGAAAAAGTTACCAGAACTTGACGAGGAAGGAAGAATCATTTTGGAGCACGAGAATATTCTGCAAACACATACTAAGAGGTTGCAAACCAGTGACATTAAGGAAGATCTGATCAAGTGGAAGAATCTAAGCATAAAAGATGCATCCTGGGAGGATGAAGGTTTTCTGCAGCAACATCCAGGATTATTCAATGTTGAGGACAATGTTGGTTTGAAGGGGAAGAGCATGCTACGCCCTTAACCTATTGCTTATATTAGGATGTGAGTAGCTGACTTGTGGCTTACCATATCATTTTATTATATCATTTGTACTTTCTCATGTTTAATAGGTCAGCCTTGGTGATGGCCATAACATATGAATAGTATATATAGGGGATTGTCAGTAGTAGTTCATTATTTGGGAATTTGAGTCTTATTATATGGTTTGGAGGTTTCCCCCTCAAAGTGGCAAAGCTATTATAATTGCATATTGAGATCATTATTCTGAAATATTGTGTTATTTGGTGTTCTATTGCTGCTCATAATCTGAATTATACTATTAATTTCATTACATTTTTTTTAAGGTTTTGATGATTTTTTTGGGGCTTTACAAGTGATTCTTCATTACAGGTTTGTGGCGACTTCAACAAAACAAGTGTGAAATTAACCCGACCAAAGGCAAGGTATTGCAAATACTTAGTAACCATATCAGGATCATATTCCGAGCTATTTTGTAAACCAGGGCACCCATAGGTGCCTCTATCCCTCTCCAGGCACCCTAGTCTGGGTAGATCTACCTCTGTTACTATTTTTTGAAGATCATTGTGACACTCTTCTCCTCCATTTCATCACTCTGTTCAGTCTTAGATCATTGCGAGATAAGTTCAATTCAAGTAAGTGCCTTCCACTTTTATTTTATTTCATTTTAAATTACCAAATAAATTATTTAACATTTATGTGTCATTTATCATAGTTGTACATTTAATATTTTAATAAAATATCATAGATTTTTATTGAATCATTTTGATGAAACCATAGCTTAGAAATTTTTTCCCTATGATCCACTAAAACTCTAATGGCTAAGGATATCTCTTCTCCCTCTTGGATAATCATGCCTCATGTTAGTATTAATCACATCTATGATGAGGCAGCTATATTTGAGCTTATGGATTTATATCATGATGTTTCTATGCCAGATGATATTCAACAACTCGTAGCTAATTAATGCAATATACCTACTATACTTGAAAACTATTCTTGTAGCATTATGTCGTATCCGAATAGTTTTTCTAGTTTTTGACCTTGTTATATAGTTAGCCATGATCCCCCTTCACACAATGGCCCTAGAGTTACCTAAGATCATCTACCTACTTTACATCAGGGTAAAACAGAACCTATCATGGATTACATCTTATGATTCAATGCTTGTATGCACCAATGTTTTTTTTAACCTATCGATTTAGAGAAGCAATTTATCTTATGTTGTGGTTTGATTCCAACAGTAAAAAAGATTGTAATATGAAACATATGAATCATTGACACTTTTATGCTATAAATTCATTGATCTAGAACAAGACATTATTACTACACATTTTATAGATCCTCCACCTATTGTTAACGCTACAACATCATCTATTTATTCTCCATTTCCATTAGTTGAGTGTCCTACCCAATCTCCATATCCTCCTCACAAGCAAGTCCAACCTACTACATAATAGAAGTTTCCTACTTCTCCTACTCCGCAGCAGGCTACACCTCAATCTTCTACACCTGTTTTGCATGAGCCATTGCATATTCTCATCATACTCTACCACATGATGTGATGCATCTTTGCTCAATGAGTGGTTAATTCACTTACCCTCTAACCAATATTATCCACAACATTTTTTACAACATCAACATGATCATCCATATTGTAAATATCACAGTATCAATGACCTTAGGGATAATGATTTCTTCACCCTTCATGATCGATTGTAACAGTTAGAGGATAAGGGCATAATCTCCATTGGCTCTCACTCATGTGAGCGGTTAGTATCTCCTCTTTCTCATCCACAACTTACTACTCTGGATAAGTTATCTCCTTCTCTTAGTGCTAAATTCATTATTCATCCATTGCCATAGGTCGTTACTCATGCGCGCTCTCCATCGCGTCCATCCATCACTACATCATCTCACCCATATCACCCATCTCATCCATCACATCATGTTACTACTTCACATTGGCTTCCATGGCCTTCGACATTTGCACCTCCCATCACCGCTCCCCATGACTTTCAGTTTGGTTCATACACTCACGCTTCTTTCATTCCACATGCTTCGCACCACCTTGGTCTTTGGTAGGTTATTTCTATCACCCTACCCCCAATGAAACACTCATTTCCTTACGATTTGTACATGACTATTGAGGGATTTTTTACAATAAGAACTTCTCTTCACACGCTTTATCACTTCATCTAGCATATTTTTTCCAATAATTTCTTGATGACACACTCTTGCATTACATGGTTCATTCTTGACTACTGAGGGGTATTATCTAAATGAACCTCATCATCTATATGTTGGGGGGCATCACTAATCTTTCCCCCCATCTTTATCTTACTAACATACACTTCCTTACACTATAACAAATATATCATAATATTACATGGCAATTGATCATTTCATCACAATTTCATATGCAAAAACATATTACAGCATCACCTATTATCATCTACACTATATTATCATCGCATTACGCATTAATTGACAACTATGCATTAAAAATCAATTCAACAAATATGAATATCACTTAACACATCAACCATCATCTAGAGAAACAACAATCACATACATCATCATCCCTTCATAACAACAATACACAATGAACATAATCATCATATGCCAATAAATTTTTCTATATATATATATCAATCAAAATTACAAAACCTCTCATCACTAGGGGAAACTCCCATATATTGAATACATCAATACAACTCATATCTCATCATTGTTGTCACTATCCGGTATCACAAGTGCTCTAAAACTCGATGCCTCTCCACTAACTCAACGCCGCTAATTGTGACCCCTATACTTCTCCACCTGCATATGTAATAGTGTGTTCTCCATAGACTACTCCACAAAATGACACTGTATCACAAGGAATTATGCAAACATAACCTGCACTATAGGACTTCCACCCACCACCTCTCTAGCTTGTCATGTCTCCTCGCATACCTCACCCCTCTCGCTTAGTAACATGATAAACATCATTTCTGCTATGACCACTGGATCAAACAAATGGGCATGCTCACTCATTATGTTTTCCACGTGATCTAACATCCCTCCATCTGCAAGTATGTTGGTCAACACATTTTACGCCAACGTGTGGATAGATGTGTCCACAATCAAGCTCTAATACGTGTCACCTACAATCAATAACACAACACATTAGAAAACCATAATCATCACATAAGAAAATATCCAATCATACAACATAACTATATAGATACTCACGCTCCGCTCTCACTGTAGCTACATTGTTGGGGGCATGTGATTGCCACTCCAATCCTCCTCCCTGTGGTAATCTCACCACGTCAAAAAATAATGGAAACAAAAACACCCATTGATGCACTATTCACCATGCATGGTATGCCTCCGTACATCCCGCATCATCTTCGTCTATCATCTCTATTTCCACACCGGTCTTGTCTAGCTCAGGAGGTACTAGCTTCTCTCCTATGGGCCTTGATCTAACTCTGGACCTCCTCGGTGCTCTAACTGATCTAACCCATACATATAGATCTGGGGGCACATCCTGAGCCATATCAAACTATTGAGATATCCGTTCCACATGAAATAACTTGATCACACCTGGGAATTGATCCTCCCACCACATAGTCTTCCATGTGCATCGTAACTCTATCGTATCCTTTGGCCATCCTCCATAATCTTGGTATGTCCTCCATATCACTACCTATCAGCCCATTCAATCTATCAAGTCTTTATAAGTATCAATGTCCATCTTTTTCCCATACACAACAACTAATATCCTAGAAAATATGTGTGGCCTAGCCCACTCTACTTTCAGACCACTAACTAGCCTCAATACTACTATATGATCGTAGGCTCATACATGTAATAAAGTATTTGCTCTGATCCCACCTCCATGTTATTCCTATGTAAATATGTAAAGGTATCTATACAGGTGGGCTAACACACATCATGCCCAGAAATACCTAGTACTCTCCTCTTCTATTTGGTGAAAAATATCATGCATCTTATAAAATATGCCCACACCACCTCCCTCCACTACGATTAATGATGTAATCACCATGGCAATAAATTTCCACAAGTGCAGAACCCTTGATCTTAAAATCACATCCAAGCTAATATGGGCCTTGACAGGCACTCAAGTCCCCACAAAATAGCACCTAGTTTCCCTCATCTATCTCTCCATATTATCCACATCCATGACATGTACCCTCTCACCAATAATATGTAGTTTTAGTATGCGATATACATCCTCTAGTGTGACTTTCATCTCACCTGTAGGTATCCAAAACGTATAAGTGTCCACACGCTGTCTCTCAAACAACACTATCAACATAGGCATATTATGGGGCACATCCCATATCCTCACTATGTGTCATATGCTGGAAAAATCCATAACCTTCCAATCATCATTTGACAAACCCAACCCAAGCAACATAGTCAAGTGGCAACCACCACGAAACTCCCTTGAATGGATATCCCTCTACACACCATAACACAACAACAATAAACACGTTAGAATACTATACATCTACAAAAATAACCACTTACGATATCACTACATATCAAATTTCACATTTACATCGCTCAGGACAAAAATCTGACTCTCTAGATATGGGCACTTAGAAGTAGGACTACGGCACACAAGAGCAGGACACTATTGCTTATGTCGCGAAGGCCATTAACACCTTCACCGATTTTTTACAAGTCCCAAACTCTGAGAAAAAAAGATAATAGTTTTAAAAAAATCACAAAAAATGACTACTACACACCCATTTTTTGAAAAAAAATCATACTTACCAACTCCACCATTATACATGATGCCACGGAAGTTGCTACCATCACAAAATGGCTAGGTCACGATGCTCTAAATTGTGGCATCCTTACACTCTTAGAGCTCACTCTTACACTCATGCAAAATCCAATTGAGTTGACTAATCCCTTTTTCACTTTACTCTTTATAGTCACTTTTCATTACTCACTCTACGATGGTCATACTTCACTTTCACTACTCAAGTAATCCACATCACATGATTTTGCTAATATCATGAGCATTTTTACTCCGATTGCTATCCTGTTTGCATAATTCTCTTTAGAATTCCACCTACCATCGTATCATACACATAACACACATGTTGTTTCTCCTCTATGTTGTTTCTCACTCCATTTACACACATTTTTGTGATATCAATCATACATTGTCTATTAATGGGCTTACTTTAGGCTTGACGTTCATTCTCATTATCACTTCCCCTTTCGCTGAAGGGGGGCATAAAATTTGGGTCATCCTATAATTCCCATTACACCACTACACAATCATTCATCACTTATAATTCATCATTTTCAAACATTTACTAATACACCATGCAATATTTCATCATTTTCTATCGATTCCCCCAATGACCTAACCAAGGGGTAGTAATCATAAAATATCTCTATGATTAAAACATTCAATCAACCAATCAAATAGGTTAAGGTCTCTAATGATCAAAATCATACCATTCAATTGATAAAATACAATACATTCGGCCTCCCAGTTGACCTAATTCGGGAGTTTCATTTGTTACTTTCCCAGATGACCTAACATGGGAAGTTATTCTACATTTCGTGTTTGCTTCCAAATGACCTAACTTGGAAGCCACTATACATTATAGAGACACCCTTAGAGTGGGGGAATGAGATGTCATTTCCTTTCCTATACTAATCCATATGAGTCAACATGTTTGATCCAAATATTTGGATCCAAATTCACTGAAAAAATATTATCTGTGTCCGTCTGCAGTGATTGGAAATTTTGAGGAGGTAGGTAAAGGTTGGAGGGTAGAAAAATAGACCTCTCTTCCTATAATTTTCCTCTGGCCGGTAGAAACACCCAAATCCTCCAGTTTTTCATACATACAAAAATGAGATTTGGGAACTGATCACTCCCTACCTCAACATAATCTAATCATCAACCACAAGTATCGAAATCATCCAATCATTCAAAATCAAAAACATCGGTCTCACTCTAATGTTCTCCTCATCACATGGTTCATATCTCTCTATTTACACCACATAGATCAACACACTAATCCATGATTCACCAGGTTATATGTTCTTACTTCGACACATACTTCTACCACATTTCTGCATGTACTTCTGTAACATGGGCTTCTCCAGAATTATCTCATGTATCTTCCTTACTTCCTTTACAACTACTTGAGCTTTTATTCACCATAGCATAAAGTGGGGCGTAAATATAGACAAAAAATCACACACTTGCTGCTATTTTTCTATACCACCAAGTGTGTTGCTTTATATATAGATTTTTTCACGTAAGGAAAGGTATTCACTAATGGCCCACTATCATAATTTGGTCTGTTTGTCTCACTTGTTGGTCTTTATTGTTGTTGGTCTTGTCACACTTGTGACCTCATACACCTAGTTCTGGCCAGATCACAAAGAATCCTTATCTCTCAGTCTTCGCACATTTGTTGCTCAGTTGTCTCTGGACACTAGCGCCCAAGACTGAACACTAGCACACAGGAACGGACACTAGTGCCCATGACTGGACACTAGCACCCAGGATTGGACACTACTCTGACCCAGGAATTCCTTTCTAGCCTGGGCACCCATGCCCTCTTTATTTTTGATCTTATTTGTGACATTTGAGGTCGGTTATCTTTCAGTTCTCCCATCTCATATCCCTAAGGTACTAGTCGGTATGTCAGATCATTACTATCGAAATTTCAAGAAAGAGATCCCTATATAAATACAACACACATACCACCTATAATGGCGCAGACAATTATTATCAAGGGCTTATACTATCTACATAGATCTCAAGGGAATGCTTCTGGGTGTATTACTTCTACATCACACACTGGATTGGAAGGGGAATGTTCATTCTATTCCATCCCACACATTTTGTATTCTATCTAGGTATCGCTCGCTATCTTGGCATGTCATTAGTGCTGAGGGCGACCTAGAAGCACATTATTGCACAGATAAGCACCTAGAACTACATTGGGTTTGAGATGTAGTGCATCGCTCAACCGTAAGTTCATCTAGTTGACAGACTGAGGACAATATGACCCCTTCATTTTGCATCTTTCTTTTTTAGGATTTGATGTCTCTTTGTGGGGTTCTTGTAAGGAGGATATCTTGTGTTGCAAAGTCTATAGGATGACCTCGATGCATCCTAAGTGTGATCTACTCAGGTAGACCAAAGGTTAAGTACAAGTGAAAAATCGCTAATGACAATATCAGAACTCAAGGTTATGACCTTGTTTGGCAGACTACATGCACCCTGATATTTTAGGTCGAGGGCACCCACCGATGCCCCTATCCCTCTCTAGGCGCTCACAATTTGGCTATATCTACTTCACTTCTGCTATTTTTGTGAAGCTTTGTGTGTGACAATATTTGTTCTGCTATTCCATCACTCTGTTCTAGTCCTAGACACACTTCGAGGACAGGTCTCAAACTCAAGTTAAGTGCCCTATCTCTTTCATTTGCTTTCATTTAAATAAATCGAATAAGCTACCTAGCATTCACATTTCATTGTACGTATCAGTTATAGTAGTCATTGCTTTATGATTTTAATAAAATATCATATATTTTTATTGAATCAGTAAAGACACATTCATGTGTTGTTGATGGATCATTATCCCTTTCTTATTTATTTTCACAATGTTTATGTTTTGAGTGAGTCATAATATGGGGATATAATCACGAGGTTTTAACCATCTTGACATGGTATAAGATCTTTGTTATCCTAGTTTGAGTTGTTTTTTAATTGAAAAAACATTCCAATAATACTTCCTAAGCCCTTAAACATGTTTTTATGCCAGCCAACATTTAGGGTTCCAAAGATCTCATTTGAGTATTTTTCATTTGGGTTAAAACACCAAATTTAGGGATTTTTTCTATTTAAAAAATCAAGTTTTGGGACCAAGCCACTATTTTTATTGAATAATACTTGATTTTGTTTAGGAGCTTCTAGTGATATTTTATGAATTTTTGAAGTGTCAAATTTGAAGGAAAAGAGAGGAGAAACAAAAGACAATCATAAATTTTTACATTATTTATAAAAATTGTGTTGATAATTCATCCATCACTACATTTATCTTATCAATAATTTTTAGAAAATATTCATTTTCCCAAATTAGAGCACCGAGGCATCTATGCCATGAGTTTGAAGATCTAGGTTAGTGTTGAGTTCCTTGTTGGGTGAAGGAATTATTCACTAGTCCCTAAGTATTTGGGACATGGTCATTTGTGTGAGATACCCCTTTGCCACATTCATGAACACCAATTTTTTCACCCATTTGCAACTTGTTTCTCAACATTCAGCCTCTAAAGGATCAACCATAGACCATTTGTACTCTTTTTTTGCCACGCCCTCAAATTTAGGAGGTTGTAACTTTGTTTCTATAAGGTTTATAGAGTGAATTTTTCACCCTCTACTTTTTCAAGTGATTTGCATTGGTGCACTCTAATTTCATGTATCAATAATAATGTTTTATACATTTTTCATTTTTTCCCTGATTTTTTTAAACAATTCTCTTTTTTCAATTTTCAAATAGTTGTAACTTTTGATCCACTCATTGTATTGAGGTGTCATTTTTATTAAAATTGCATGTAGTTTTGTGCTTGTTGGAAATATTATCATTGATGCAAAAAAAATGTTGATAAGTATCTTACATGTTAGAAATATTGTCATTGATGTTTACAAATGTGTGCCTCTTATGAAAAATATGATTCAGTTTGAATTTTGCATGTCCCATGAAAAAAAAACTATTTTATAGTGTTCCACGGGTTTTTGGAGTATTCTATGGATGTTTTAATGTTTCACGGGTTTTGGGGTGTTCCACAGGTTTGATCATGTTTCGCAGGTTTTTGTAGTATTCTATGGATTTTGTAATGTTCTGCGGGTGTTTATGGTGTTTTGCGGGTGTCTGTGTGTATCACGAATTGTTGCAGTGCCTTGTGTGAGGGATCATACTAGAGTGTTTGAAATAATACCACTCAACATAGGATATATTATTCACAACAAAGTGAAATCTACATAAGTCAGGGAGTGTTGCGATACAAAGAAGGATTTCCATGTAATGAAGGAGAAAACTATAGAAAGTCTATAATTTTTCATGATGGTCATAAAATAACATAGGACCAAGAGAAAATAAGGGAAGTCTATAGGAGTCTTGAAAATTTTCAAATATTCCAATTTTAAAGTCTACAAAATCTAACTCATATTAAATATTCAAAAGAGTGTTGACTCATAAAAAATTCAATATTCAAATTTCAAAAGTGCACTTAAGGTAATTATGATGCCAATTTGAAAAGAAAAGAAGAGAGAGAGAAGAGAGGAGTGATTAATGAAGATATATCAAGAATATTTATGAAGAGAGAGAGGAAGAGCAAACTCAAACATATTAGAATGATGAATTGTTGAAGAAGAACAAAGAGCGAGCAATGCATGAAGTAAGCTGAATGTGAAGTGTGATATAAATGCTATCATCATGTTGAGGAAGAGAATACTATAGGTGGATATTTACATTATTGAGTTCGATGCCTCATATAATTGAGGATTGGTGTCTCAAGTGAGTTTTTGGTCATGAATCAAGTTGAGTTGGGCTCAACCTTGGGGATTGGTGTCTCTAGTGAGTTGGAGCTCATGAATCAAGCTAAGTAAATACTTAATGGTGGGGATTGGTGTCTCTAGTATGTTGATTCCTACAAATATTTGTAAAAAAAATAATTATGTGGTTGGATTTGGATAGTATCTCAAAGCAATATTTTCTATGTGGTTTTTCTCTCGAAAGGGTTTCCACATAAATATGGTGTCTACAAATGTATGTCTTGTATGATTGTTGTTGATATGAGTATTAATGTTTTTAAATAAGTAAAAGTTTGAATTATATTGATTCACCCCTCTTAGTATAAATGTGTTTTCTACGATTGGTATCAGAGCAGGTTCCTTCTAAGAAGTCTAACCATTGGAAGGTAGATATTTGAAACACACATGGTGATTTAAGAAGGTTTCTCCTGAAACATGGATCCATTTTTAATGGAACTAATTATGATTTTTGGAGTATAAGGATGTGCACCTATATAATGGCTCTTGGTTTTGATATATGAAAATCTATTGTTAATGGTTATATAGTTCCAACAACTCCTCCAATAGATCAAGCTATAAATAAAGCAAGTGAGAGCAATGCAAAGGCTATGAATGCAATCTTGAGCAGATTGTGTGAGGCATAATTTTTCAAAGTAATGCATTGTAGTTTAATGAATGAAATTTGGGATAAGCTCAAGAATTTTTTTGAAGCATATGAAAAAGTGAAGAAAGAAAAACTCCAAACACATAGAGGTCAATTTGAGAGCTTGAAGATGAAGGAGGATGAAAACATTACAACCTACCTTTTACGTGTGGATGCAGTTGTTAATACCATTAGAGGACTTGGTGAAGAAATCAAGGATGAAACTATTGTGCAAAAAGTACTAATATTTCTTCCTAAGTTGTGAGTAGTCTTAACAGAAGTAACATCATCACTAACATGTTCATTATCAGAAATATAATCAACATCATTATCAAAAAAAGTTTCACATACAAGTATTTCATCAAGAGATTCATCAACATATAGAGACTGGGAGGAGAAATATCATAAGACATATCTTTGCAATCATTGGAAATATTTTTAGAAGTAGAAGAAACATGAGATACAACTTTACATTCATCTTGACTAGCATTAAAAACATCATCATGCACATGTGTAGACACTAAATCACACACTTGGGTACATTTCTAGGTCCTAATCACATGCATTACATTCATATGCTTCCTAAGGGAGAAAAGTACTAATTGTCCCTATATTTGGCTTCTTAGGTTCCTTTCTGGTTTCCTTCTTGGCACAACACACCCTACTGCCCAGTCTAAGTTTTGATAATTCACATTTTCTGGCTCTGGACACTAGTGCCTAAGTGCCCTCCTCCCCTTTGGGTGCCCTAGAAATATTTTTATCTTGCTCTACTTTTGGGTCATTTCTAGTTGTTGGGAATCCGTATCTCTTAGGGGTTGACCTTTTAGTGATCAATTACAAAATTCAAGCAAGGGAATCATATAAATACAATGTTATGGGATCAAATTAAAGGACCAAGATCTAAGCATCTACTATCACCACCTAACGTTGCATCCATAAAGCATTTAAGAGCATCATTGCATCCATCTAGCACCATCTAAGGGACAAAGACTAGTTATTCTACATAAATGCATATGAGGGGAAGTTCATTTTTCTGGGGAAGTTCATTTTTCCATGCACACATCTATTTAAATCTTTTACATCTAGCTATTTTCTTATTATGAAGTGTGACATGCACAAGAACCACCTAGGGTACAATTTTGACACACACACACACAAAACTACATTGGTTCTAAGAAGTAGTGTAATGCTCAGCTGTAAGATCAATTTGTTAACAACCATGGTCAGTTTGAACCCCATTTTGCATTATTTTTATTTTTAGGATTTGATTTGTTTTGGGGTTTTTCATGTCATATCTTTACTTTAAGTTATCATGTCGATATCGAGGATCATTGTGTGACATTCTAGTGACAGACAACAAGGGTTTGCAATGATAACTCAACAACCATGTGAAATTCATTTTTTGGGAATTTTCACAAACACTGGCACCTAGAGAGGGATTCTAGCACCTAGGCGCCATAGTACTGCTCCAGGATTATACTGCATTCATGTATTTTTGTGTTCGGGTATGACCTCTTCTGTTCCATTTTTACTAGTCTTCCACCTTTGAACACTGTCAGGAATATTGCGAAATCAACTAAGTATCTTACCTATTTTATTGCACTTAGCGTTTTATTTATTTTGCTTATTGCTTGTGTCAATTCATGTACTTTATTGATTTATTTATCATTGTTACTTTGAAATAGTCTATCTAGGGTTTAAATAAAAAGTTTATTTTTGTTAAATCATTTGGTGAACCTGACGTGCATACCTCGTAGTCCCTCCTCCATCAAGACCTCATTCACATTGATTCATCTCCTCCTCTCATTAAATTTTCTACTCATGATTATCATGCTATGTTTTCCTCTGATCATTTGTAAATTCCTGCTTCTATTGGATCTAATTCTATTAATAACACTATTAATGATCCATCACTCAACATAAGTGCATGCTCTATTGAAGTTATTGTGGTCATTGGCTATCCATTCTCATAGATATCATATCTAGTGCCTAGATTTTATGGATATGTCAATATTCTAGTCACGGTCGGTCCTTTCACCATGATTGTGCCTTTCTTTGTGGCACTAGCGTCAAACATTGTGATGTGCTCTTAGGTCTTCCATGGCTCATGGCCACTCAAGAAATCATTTATATGCCTCACTTGTCTCTTAAATTCATCCATAACAACCAAGTTATCACTATTCGAGGTGTCCCTCCCTATGCACAATGGCCTCTACCTCAAGTCTCAAGGTGGCCCTTGCACTCACTAGAGCATCTAGGTCCCCTGGACCTCTACAATATAAATTACAATGTACTCCTATCTCTCCTACTTGTTTAGGACACACTCATTCTCATAGGTCTGCTATTCCATCTCATCAGTATAGGTCCATTTCCTAGATATTTCCTTGATCTAGGTGCACATCACCTCACATGCCTCCTCTATATAGGTCGTACATCACCTCACATGCCTCCTCTATATAGGTGTACATCACCTCACATGCCTCCTTTATATAGGTGCATATCACTTTGTAGGAATTCTTAACCTAAGTATTCATCACCTCCTAGGTCTCCTTCATCTCAGTACACACCACATGAATCTCCTAGATGCATGTCACTTTCATGGTATCCTTCATATAGGTGTTCGCCACCTCGATTCCCAACACATGAATTTCATCAGTCTCCTTCACCACCAACTTTATAGCATGTTCCCAAGTCTTCATCTCCTCATACATTGGGTGGAGGACCATTTACCTTCACTTTTATCAGATAGCTTGCAAATTCCCATACACTCAGAGGCATCATGTTAATTATTTGCCCCCTTCTAACATCATCATGTTAATTATTTCTATCCTAGCACTTCATAATTTGCATCTTATCTTTCTTCTTCTTCACATAGAACTTGATACACTACTTGTATCATCATTACCTGATGACACACTCTCATGCTTTAGTTAACACTTGATTTTTGAGGTCATACTATATACATGAACCACATATAGTACACACTGCATAATGCATACTTCATGCATGCTTGAAATCTATCTCTTGCAACTTCTACGACATGCTATGTGCATTATTCACTCTTTATCACTCTGAGATATACTTTTACATGCTACTCATTACCCTATGACACACTCTATTTCTACAGTTCATACTTGACCGTTGAGGTTTCTAATTGAAAATTAACCTCACATCATCTCACTCACACTCACTATGCTCTACGCTTTGACAATAATCTCTTTCTAGCGTACACAATCAAGCCATTTCCCAATGATGCACTCTTGTTCTATGGTTCATTCTTGATTGTTGAGGGGTCATGTATAAATGAACATCGTCTCACTCATGCATACATACACACTTGGGGGCACGTGGATCCTATCACACTCATAGTGCATTCCATTCCATCTCATGTACAACATGATGCATATCTTGGTTGCACATTGTTCTTGTTTCCTTATGCTTACATGTACACATTTTACACATGCTAAATAGATACATTGTATGTCATTATCTTTTCTATATACACATGCACATTCACTTTCCTTCTAGTTGTGATCAGTAAAATTTACATAGATGTATACACATAACATGGATGCTTAGAATTGTACCTTTTACCAATCCCACAATAAGCTCCTTAAGGCATCCACTTTCATACACATTACAATTGCCATTGTTTCATTCTATACTACTTCCTATTTACTAGCGCACTGATATATCGGATCATACACATTGTTTGAAATACTTTATATCTTTCTAACATGCTAATGAGTGCTTCATGTGCAACATTTGTCTTACATGAACTAGATTCCACCATGGTTGTCTGATGATTTGATTACTATTATTGCATTATTGTCTATTGTATGTCATTTTTTGTGGTATTTGCCCTATGTCTTGCATTGATCACTACTTGTATGCTTTTTTTCCACTTCGGCCTTGATTATCTCACGACATTATGAGCAATGTCCCATGTTTGCAACCTGACTTTTCATGGTCTTCATTTTTTTTTTCTTGCTAGCTTACACTATGTTTTCTATACGCGTGCTTATATTGTTTGCACTAAAACTTGTTTCCTAGCCATTTTTTACATGTTCTTTAGTTCCCACCAAGCACATTCCCTCTTACATATTGGTCTCAGTTTAGCACGAGGTCCTATTTTGGGAAGTATCCTCCTAGTGACGTCATATGTGTCCCAAATGAAGGGGGCATTTATTACGTGAATCAATCACCCCATTTAGCAGTATACAATCACAGTTTAACACATAGTCAACACAGTCTATAGTCCCAGAGTTAAGGCTCAGAATTAGACTTGGGTCCTTGTTCCAACATAATACACTAGTGCCAAGATACAGACTTGGGTATCTAGGTGACTTCTATCCCTTCCTTTGGGAACCTATGATCAAGGGGAAGATACACAATTTTTTCTCAGATCAACACGGTTGCCAACAGTTCATAAAGTAGTTGGCACAGTCCAGGAACGGTCCTCCAACAATCAGTACACAATTTATCTTCCTTTTTTGGATCAAACTGGATCAAAATTGAGTAAGAAAAGATCACATCATCTGAAATGGTGTATAAATCTTGGGAAAAAAAATCAAAGGATGGAGAATGACACTAGACCTTTCTCCCTACACTACTTCTGTTGTGATGTGAGATCACCCAAAAAAAAAACTCGCACTTGGCATGAGATTTCCTGAAAATTTTGTTCTTTCACAACATCTTCAGGATCCTTTCTATCTCTTTCACTCATGACATATCAGATGCACATGTTCCTTTTTTCTATTTTTCAACATTTTCACACTTTTTACATGCATTTCATATATTTGGATTGAAACTTTTCTATATACACATATTTGACTACTTATTCGTTCTTCTCTTTTGTAGGTCCATCCTTATGGGAAGTGTTAGTCACATCAATCACACATCAACACATTGGAAACAATTGACGTCAACATTAGGTATCAATGTGAAATCTACACATACGCATCTTACCCTAGGGTCATCATCATCACTTTTCCTTTTACTTCCTCTTTTATAGCTTCCACGCTTCACTTTTTATCACTCCATGTTTTTTCTTGTCTCTTAAACACAATCTCTTATCATTGATCTACATGGTTATCAGGTAAAAATATCTTATCTACTTTATGTTATCAAGATTTCACTCAACAACATAAAGTGGGGGCAAATGTAGACACTAAATCACGCACTTGGTTACATTTCTAGGTCCTAATCACATGCATTGAATTCATATGATTCATAAGGCGAGAAAAGTACTAATTGATCACTATATTTGGCTTCTTAGGTTCCTTTCTAGTCTCCTTCTTGGCCCAACACACCCTACTACCCATTCTAAATTTTGATACTTCACCTTTTATAGCTCTGGACACCAGCACCCAGCCAGGAAGCCAGCACCCAAGTTCCTTCATACCCTCTAGGTGCCCTAAACCTCTTTGTATCTTGTTCTCTCCTTTTGGGGCCTTTCTAGTTGTTGGGTATCCTTATCTCTTAGGGGTCATTATTTTAGTGATCAATTATGAAATTAAAGCAAGGGAATCATATAAATATAATTTTATGAGATCAAATTAAAGGACCAAGCTCTAAGAATCTATTATCACCACCGAAAGTTGCATATCAACAAGAATCTAATAGAATGTTTCCATCCATATAGCTTCATCACAAGGGATAAATGCTAGTTATTTTAAATCACACGCACAGTAAGGGAAGTTCATTTTATTCCAGGCACACATATATTTACATCGTTTTACATCTAGCTACTTTTATCGATCTATCAAGATGTGACACACACAAGAGCAACTTACAACATGATTTCCACACACACACATATAACTAAATTGGGTCTAAGATATAATGTAGACGCTTGATTCGTAAGATCAATTTTTTTTTTATAACCAAGGATAGTACTGACCCCTCATTTTTCATTATATTCCTTTTAGGATTTGATAATCTTTTGAGTGTTTTACAGGTGGTCTCTTTATTGCACGTTATCAATGACATTGGCGATGGGAGTGTATGACGATATACTAATGAAAAACATTAAGTGCATTAAGATCATCTCAACGACCCTTTAAAAGTCAACTACAAGACCTCCTATGTAGACCCTAGCACCTAGGAGAGGGATTCTTAGTGCCTAGGCATCTATAGTACCAACTCTAGGTGCACCCTGCTCCCAGTTATTGCTACTGCATTCCTTCATATTTCTATGGCTATACTGTACGACCTCATGTGTTCCAATTCGACTAGTCTTCCACCTTCACACACTATTGGGAATATTGTGAAATCAAATAAACATCTTACCTCTTTTATTGCAATTAGGGTTTTATTTACTTTGATTATTTCTTGTATCTCTCAATGTAATTTATTACTTTATTTATTTCCATGACTCTGAAATAATCTATCTAGGGTTTAAACAAAAACTTTATTTTTGTTAAATCAACATGTACATTTTAACATTGGAAATAACAGTATTTTCATCTACAGTGGCATAATCAAGACCAAGAATATAATTGATAAGAGAATAATCATGTGATATAACAAGAATAAAAGAAGGTGGAGCAACCTCGGTGACTATAGAAGAACAAGGAGATCATTTAGTGAAGTTTTGGTCAGGTGAAATAATGCTCACACTAGAGTTGCAAAAAATAGTAGGAGTTTTTTGCTCATTAGCAATAAGTATGTTAGGTTTTGGAGCCTATTTTCATGTGAGAAAGTGTTGAAGATTGTACACTAAGAGTACTATACACTTTCCACAGTTGTCTCGCCAGGGTTCGGGGGCGGATAGCCCCCAAGAAAAGGGTTTAGGGGTTTGGCCTTAAAACATGCCCGATATACCGAGAAACAATGCTTTTCTCATATGGGTGGGATTTTTGACCCATAGGTTTATGGGACGGTTTTGGCCCATGGTTTTGATACCCATGGTTTTGTAAAACTACTTAAGTAGTTGTCTACTTATGTGGTTTTGTGCATATGGTAGGTATTATGTAACATTGCAGATGTGTTTTGAATTTGGGTGTGAATTCTGTAGAGTTTGTTGAGCATAGCTCCAAACAGATCTGGGTATTGTATTGAGAGAGTGGTGGCTTGTAATAAAATCTGAGCAAGTGATTATTGGTGGATGTAGCCCAAATTGGGTGAACCATGTTAAATATTGTCTCTTTGTGTTGTGTTATTTTATTCTGCACTTTTATTTAAGATTTGTAATATTTTCTACATATTAGTTTCTACTCTTGTGATTCTGTGAGGGATTATTCCACATATTTTATCCCTTATTTCCTAACAATTGGTATCAGATCCTAGTTTGGTTTGTTGAAGTGTTGAATCGTAGGGAAAGTTTTATCTTGAGTGGGATCTATGGAAGATGATGGAAGATCAAGGGTTGATAAATTCAACAGGCATAATTTCAGTCTTTGGAAGATGCAGATGGAAGATTACCTTTATCAGAAGGATCTTTATATTCCACTTGTCTAAGAAGGTGAACAAACCCTCGAGCATGACAGATACAAAATGGGATTTTCTGGATAGGAAGGCACTTGGGACAATCCAGTTGTGTCTTGCATCTTTGGTATTATTTAATGTTTCAAAGGAAAAGACTACAAAAGAACTGATGGATGCATTAGGGAAGTTGTATGAAAAACCCTCTGCCTCTAATAAGATATTTTTAATGAAAAAGTTGTTTAATATGAAGATGTATGAGAATGGTTCAGTAGTAAATCATTTAAATGATTTTAATATGGTTGTAAATATGATAGCTTTGGTTACAATAGAATTTGATGAAGAAGTTAGGGCTTTATTAGTTCTGTGCTCTTTACCTAAGAGTTGGAATAGCCTAGTAATGGTAGTAAGCAACTCGGTTCTAGCTAACATAAAGTTGAAGTTTGAGGATGTTATAGGGGTGATTCTAAGTGAGGAAATGTGAAGAAAAAGATTCTGGGGAATCTTCTACTTTAGGGAATGCTTTGACAGTGGAAACTAGAGGGAGATAGAAGAATAGAGGAAGCCATGGAAAATCAAAGGATCGGGCAAGGTCAAAATCCAAAAGCAAGATAGTATGTTGGCACTGTGGAAAGTCTGGGCATGCAAAGAAGGACTGTTGGGAGCTTCAGGACAAGAAGAAACAATAGGAAGAAAACAAGGAGGCAAATGTGGCAACGGGTAATGTATGTTAGGATGCTTTGATTCTTTCTTTGCACAATATTACTGAATCTTGGGTTTTAGATTCAGGGGCTTCTTTCCATGCTACTCCACATAGGCATTATTTTGTTGATTATGTTCAAGGAGATTTTGGGCATGTTTTTCTTGGTGATGATGAGCCTTGCAGCATAGTTGGAAAATGTTTTGTTTGGGTTAAGATGCAGAATGGGAATACTTGGATATTGAAGGATGTCAGACATGTGCCTACATTAAGATGAAATTTGATATCGGCAGGGTAGTTGGGAAGTGATGGTTGTACTGTGATATTTACAATGGAATCTTGGAAGGTTACCAAGGGTTCTCTTGTGGTGGCAAGAGGTAAGAAGGTTGGAACCTTGTATTTAACCACTTATAGCACTAATGTTTGTAATCTTGTGGCTTCAGAAGTAGATACAACATTGTGGCACTATAGGCTCGGTCATATGAGCCATAAGGGCATGGAGATCATAAAGAAGGATTTTCCTAGATATACAGAAAACAGGTTTGGAGTTCTGTGAGGAATGCATATATGGGAAATAGAAGTGAGTAAGGTTTCTCAAGGTTGGACCTACAAAGAAAGAGAGTAAGTTAGAGTTGGTGCATTCTGATGTGTGGGGGCCAGCTCAGGTATCATCTCTTGGGGGTTCAAGTTATTATGTTACTTTTATTGATGATGCAACAAGGAAAGTTTGGGTTTATTGTATTAGAAACAAATATGATGTATTTGACACTTTTGTTAAATGGAAAGCCTTGGTAGAGAATGAAACAGGTCTTAAGCTAAAATGTCTCAGGTCAGATAATGGAGGGGAGTATTGCAGCAATGAATTTGATGATTATTGTTCTAAGAATGGAATCTATAGGAAAAAAGATGGTTCTAGGAACTCCGCAGCAGAATGGGGTGTCAGAAAGGATGAACAAAACAATAATGGAATGTGCTAGGAGCATGAGGTTACATGCAAGACTGCCTCTTTCTTTTTGGGAAGAAGCGGTGAGCACAGCTGTGTACTTGATAAACAGAGGACCCTCAAGTGCCTTGGATGGAGGCATACCTGAGGAGGCTTGGTATGGTAAGAAAGTTGATTATTCATTTCTTAGAGTCTTTGGATGTGAGGTGTTTTTCCATATAGACAAGGATGATAGGACCAAACTAGAGGCTAAATTAGAAAAATGTACTTTCATTGGTTATGGTGGTGATGAATTTGGATATAAATGTTGGAGTATTAAGGACAAGAAAATCATTTGATCTAGGGATGTGGTATTTAATGAGAAAGTCATGTATAAGCAGCAGTTGTAGGAAAACAGGGAAGAATCCAAGAAAGAATATGTAACAGTAGAGGATCTTCCAGATGGGAAAGTGACACATGAATCAGTTCAGGAACCTCCTCAATAGGAACCCCAAAACTCCTATATTGAGGAGGTCTTCTAGGGTAAGAAGAGAACCTGAATGTTTTTCTCCTTCTCTTTATTATTTATTACTCACTGATAGTGGAGAGCCAGAGAGCTTTGATGAAGCAATGTAGGTAGATGCCAGGAAGAAGTGGGAGCAAGCCATGGATGAGGAGCATCAGGCTCTCATGGAGAACTAGACATGGGATTTGGTGAAGCTACCTGAAGGAAAAAGAGCATTACAAAACAAGTGGGTGTTCAGAGTCAAAGAGGAAGAAGGAGGAAAGAAAAGATACAAGGCCCGGTTGGTGGTCAAGGGGTTTGCACAGAAAAAAGGTATAGATTTTGATGATATTTTTTCTCCTGTAGTAAAAATGACTTCTATTAGAACTGTTCTAGGAATAGTTGCAGTAGAAGACTTGCACTTAGAACAATCTTGATGTAAAGACTACATTTCTCCATGGTGATTTGGAGGAGGAACTATATATGCAGCAACCAGAGGGCTATGAGGTCAAAGGTAAAGAGGAGATGGTGTGCAAACTGAAGAAGATCTTGTATGGCTTGAAACAAGCTCCACGTCAATGGTATAAGAAATTTGATAGCTTCATGATGGAGCAAGGTTATATTAGATGTCATTCTGACCATTGCATGTATACAAAGAAATTTGAGGATGGAAGTTATATTATCTTGTGTCTGTATGTGGATGACATGTTGGTTGTAGGTAAAAACATGTAGGAAATAAAAGTACTCAAGAAGCAGCTAAGTGAATCCTTTGCTATGAAGGATTTGGGGGAAGCCAAACAAATCCTTGGTATGAGGATATCTTGGGATAGGAAGGAACAGAAGCTGACTTTATCTCAGGAAGAGTACATTAAGAAGGTCTTGGAGAGGTTTAATATGCAGGATGCTAAACCGGTTGGGACTCCTTTGGTAGGCCATTTCAAGTTATCAAAGGAGCAGTGTCCCAAGACAGAGCAGGAGAGAAACCAAATATCCAAGGTACCTTACTCATCAATGGTTGATAGTTTGATGTATGCCATGGTGTGCACCAGGCCTGATATTTCCCATGTAGTGGGAGCGGTGAGTAGATTTATGAGTGATCCAGGTAGAGATCACTGACAGGTAGTAAAGTGGATCCTTCGGTATTTGAGAGGGACCATGGGGAAATTTTTTTGCTACAGTGGATCAGACACCACTTTGTGTGGTTATGTAGATTCAAATATGGCTGGAGATGTAGAGAGCAGGAGGATCATCGAACAGGTTATGTTTGCACTATAGGTGGGACAAAAGTGAGCTGGATTTCATGACTACAAAAGCTAGTGGCTTTGTCAACCATAGAGGTTGAGTATGTTACTACCACAGAGGAAAGAAAAGAAATGATTTGGTTACAAAAATTGCTTGAGGAGTTGGGGCATAAGCAGGAGGAAGGAAAGCTGCATAGTGATAGTTAGAGTGTTATACACCTAGCTAAGAACTCTGCTTTCCACTCTAGGATGAAGCATATATAGTTAAGGTACCATTTCATCAGGACAACTTTGGAGGAAGAGAAGTTGAAGCTAGAGAAGATTCATACTAGTCAGAATCCTATAGACATGATGACCAAGGTGGTCACAAGGGAAAAATTGAAGTTGTGTTCAGCTTTGGTTGGTCTTCATGGAAACTAGTGAAGGGTTGAGAAGCTTGCTCAGAGGAAAACTAGTCTCCAAGTGGGAGATTGTTAGGTTTTGGAGCCTGTTTTCATGTGAGAAAGTGTTGAAGACTGTACACTAAGAGTACTATACACTTTCCATAGTTTTCTCACCGGGGTTCGGGGGTGGCAGCCCCCGGTAGCAGGGGTTCGGGGGCGCAGCCCCCGAGAATTTTTTTTTGGCCTTGAAAAAACACGCCTGATATACCGGGAAACATGATTTTCTCATATGGGCGGGATTTTTGACCCATAGGTTTATGGGACGGTTTTGGCCCATGGTTTTGATACCCACGGTTTTGTAAAACTACTTAAGTAGTTGTCTATTTATGTGGTTTTGTGCATATGGTAGGGTTAATGTAACATTGCAGATGTTTTTTGAATTCAGGTGTGAATTCTGTAGAGTTTGTTGAGCATAGCTCCAAACAGATCTGGGTATTATATTGAGAGAGCAATGGCTTGTAATAAAATATGAGCAAGTGATTATTGGTAGACGTAACCAAAATTGGGTGAACCATGTTAAATACCATCTCTTTGTGTTGTGTTATTTTATTTTTCACTTTTATTTAAGATCTGTAATATTTTTCTACATATTAGTTTCTACTATTGCGATTCTATGAGGGATTATTCTACATATTTTATCCCTTATTTCCTAAAAAAGTAGTCTCTGAACTTCGTCACCAAATCAATAATTTTGGTAAAGGGAATGAAGTTCAACCTCAACAACATCATGAAGGATAGGATTCACACTAACATGATACATAATTTTCCTAGGAGAGGAGGATCTATTTTTATCCATGAGGGTTTTGTGAATCCTAGGGAAAATAGTTATAAGAGAGGGGTTCACCAAATGATTTAATAAAATATGAATATTAAATATAATTTCAGAGTCACTATGATAATATACAACAAAATACAACTTCTAAGCACTTTAAAGATGTAAACGTGTAAGAAAATGAGAGAGATAGGGAACTTATCTGATTTTCACTTATCCCAGAATAGATCTGAACTGGAACAACTGATGAACAGGCTGGGAAGAATGTTGGGAATGCTCACTATATATTATGGAAGTTGTGGACAGAGCTAGACATGGGCGCTTAGGACAGGGTGAGGGCTCATATGCTATAGAGACCGCTCCTAAGCCCTAGTGACTATGTGAATGCTCATAATCTAATTTTTCATGTGTCGTTAGGATTTCTCACTTATTCTCTTTTGATAACTTGTACATCATAGTTATATCTCTGAGGTACCTATAACTTACAAAAAAAACCTTAGCTACATGCATAATCTCACAAAATCATCAAATTGGAATAAAATTGCAATATGTGAAGTCAGATTGACCTCAGTGTTCATCCGAAGGATGAACTTATGACTGAGCACTGCACTACATTCCAAACTCCATGTAGTTCTATGTTCTCGTGTGTGAAATAATGTCCTCAGGTTTCCCTTAGGCTAATGACACTAAGATAGTGGGATAAAGATAGATAAAATGAAAATGTGTGGGATAGAATTCAGAAATTCCTCTTCCTATCCAGTGTATGTAGAGTAAATAGCCCAAAAATGTAGTCCCTTTGATAGTATGTAGATATGATTTTCCCTTTACAATTTTCCACCCTTATAATGGTATATATGTTGTGTATACATAGAGATTTTTGGTTTGAATTTCGACACTAGTAAAATGACATGCTTACTAGGACCTCGGATAGGATTAAGAAAACTGAAAAGGTTGACCATAAATGTCAAAAATTTGAATAAGAACAAAGAGGATAAGAGCGGACATGGTAGACAGGAGCACCTGGGCACTAGTTTACAGACTAGGCGTTAGTGTCCTGGGATAAATAATGAAAAATGTGAGAATACTGACATACATGGATCCCTGTGACTTGACCGGAACTGCATAAAAAAGTGTCAAATGTGAGATATAAAGACAATAGAAACAACCAAAGCAAAAAAAATGGACTAGGGATTGTGTCACCAGTGAATACTTTTCTTACTTGATATATGTGTATATAACAACATACTTGGTGGTATAGTAAAATAGTAATATGTGCGTGATTTTGTGTCTACAAAAATATTCAGATGAATGGTTTCAATCCATATGTTGATATTTACAAAAAGGAAAAAGGAATAGAAGAAAAATTAGAAAGTAGATTTCTTAAAGAAAGAGAAGGTGACTACTGTATACACCTAATTTTTCACTTTTCACCTTTCATACATGTTACTAACAATTTCTTTTGTGCAGATAAAGGTCACTGATGCATCCATTTCTAGAGTGGGTGCCTTAAAGGGCATGTCGGAAATAGAGAATGGTTATTCACGTAACCATTATGGGTTAGAGAAAATACACGGAGAGAGTGTTGTTATTTTGTCTTGGCCTTAGTTTTATGTGTACTAGGTATCCTTGTCTTCCTAGGTCTCATGCACATTGCATTCACAAGTTCTTGCTTTCATCTCATCACTCTAGAATTTTCTCATCCATATCCATGATCTATGACACCTATTTTCAATTTTCATGACACCTTACCTCTTTTCAACATCTATGGCTGACACCATCACTCTTTGGTGATGGTGTCGGTGTTGTATTTCCTTTGGATGATACCGTTGCCCACAGGAAATGACGTCCTATACATATTGTCACCTCATTTGACATTCATAAGAAAAGGAAGCAAAAATCATTTAGACTGCCATTAGATTTACTCTTTTGCGCCATCTTCACATCTACTTTCCTAGGTCTTAGTTCATCTTGCATATTTCTTGGATTTTATTGGATAGTCTTATTCTTAGATGGTTGCTTGCACTATTAGATCACTTATAGTGAGTCTAGGACATGAACATCATTCCCCTTCTCCACCTAATAGATACTATCTCTCTGCGTGCTACTTCTCAGAAGAGATAGATGTATCAGTGACTACCCTATAGGTACAAGGTGAGTGATCTAACCATCTCTTGTCATTTTGCATAGGTAAGTTCATTTCCTTCTTCATTATGTTACGTTATCTTATAATTTGATATGTTTGGAAACTAACTAGCATAATACTCTTATCCATTATGATTATTGGCTCCTTAGATATCATCACTTTCATTTCAATTATATCATGTATGCTTGTTTCCTTTATTTTTGATCCATACTTCTCCACACCAAACCATTGATATCTTACTAGGGTTCCTTCCTCTATCTTGACCGCAAGCCTTGAAAACCCTAGTTTGACCTATTATAAGGATTACTGCCCTCTATATATGTGACCCTAGAGCTCACTATAGCCCCTTTAAGTCTATCCTCTTATATTCTGGTACATGTGTGTTTCCTACTCGTTGCCTCAATACCCTTGTAGAATGGACAATTTAGGAGTGCATCTTATTAAGACACATTTTGGCCTGCATATAACTACACTTTGGAAAAAGTAGATTTGGATCCTTAACTACTCATGCATGTCAATAACAAGAGACAACTTGCAACATTTTATAACATAAAATAACCACACTCAGATCAATTTTTATTTTCATAAATGAACAAATATGATCTCGAATATGCATACAAAAAGTTCGGTACTAAATTGAGGAAAAATAAACACAAAGTTTCATTTTTTGTGTATAAAATGTATAGTTTGCAACAAAGAAATAGATTGATTGAAAGGAAATGAAGTTCTGTTTTGTATATGTTTTTTGAAAAATTACCAACCCCTTGCAAAAGATAGATCCTCTTTTTATAGAAGAGAGGGGCTATAAGTACCTCCCAGCAACCTTCAGTTACATATACACATTATTTTCCCTCACTTAAGTGAATTTTGCAATTGATAAGTATTCTTAAAAAATTACAAAACAAAAATAGAAAAAAAAATCATGCATGGAAGACTAGGAGGGCTAGGAAGAAGCGGTAACTTTCAAATTCAACACATACATCTGGACTTTGATAAATACTCCTACTACTTCTATTTTTTTAAGTATTATGGTATTGGAGAGATCATTGAGCCAAGTCCCCATATTATTTAATATTTTAGCTCTAGTACCTTTGAATTGGGCCAAGTTTTTAGAGGCCTCTACCACTATATTATAAAACTTAGAAATTTCATCCATCTTTTATTGATTGAAATTATCAACACCAAGAAGTTTTTATTTGATGATATTTTTGAATTGATCTTTCATATTTTTTGCTCTGTTGAGATTTGAAGAATTATCTTTAAAAATATCACAATGAAGAGCCTTCATATCTGCAAAGATTTCAACTTTCAAAGCCTCTCCCTTTCATATATAAAATTGAAGATTTGTTGCAGATTCTTCCAATACTTTGATCTGCCACTTAACATTGTGAGATCAAGTCAGTGATAAGTTAGTTTTTGAATCATCAAGAATATTCTCAAAGAGAATTTTTTTCTCATCAATTAGAGCAATGATTCTCAATCTTTTGTCAATCTTGCCCATAAGTTGGCTTCTTTTTCTACATTTTCTATCTCAAAATTCAATTTTTTTTGTGATTTCACAAAGATATAATACACATTATAGATTTCATCTATGAACATCAAGGCATTCACTAATAAAATTTTAATCTGGGATTGCATGAATTTTCCCCTTTGAATGTGCATATAGATTTTAGAAATGTACTTGGTTTCAATTTATCCTACTGAAGTAGAAGGTGGAAGGGATGTTATTAGGGTAGGATCCGAGGATAGAAAGGATTTGATATAAGTTGAAAGGTATGTATGTGTTTTTCCATTTACTCTTATGTTTTCTTACATTTTCAGCTCTCTTAATTTCCCTCAAGATGTTCTCCTTCAAGTTTTGTACATCTCCTTCTGAAGTATCTTTTCCCAATAAGATCCTTATAACCTCACAGTTAACCAAAGTTATTTCATTTTCATTTTAATCAATTGTTAGGCCGATGCATTTGAATATACAAGGTGAGACATTTTATTTGCTTTGTTTGGAGTAGGGGTTCTTTGGAGGAGAGAAACTATAACATCATAATTCAAAAAAGTTACAACTGGATTTGATTTCTCTTCTTTTTAAGGACAGGTTGGACCATGTGAAAGAAGTATTAGTAATAATAAACTCTAACAAAAATGTAGTAAACACATTTATAATGAGAGGAGGTGGATTAGGGGCTTGTACATATTGGATTTCAACAAAATGTGATTTCTCACTTGGTCCACACTTAGAGAATATTATGTGGTGCTTGTACCATGGAATGTAGCTTTAATATAGACATTGTACTACAACAATCCCAGTGTAGATACAAAATCACGCACATATTACTATTTTTCTATGCCGATAAGTATGTTGTTTACATGCATGGATATTAAGTAACAAAAGTATTCACTGGTGACATAATCCTTTGCCCATCCACTTGTTTTATTGTTTATGTTGTCGTGCTTTCTCACATCTGTCATTTTTGTACCCAATTATGGTAAGGTCACAGGGATCCCTGTCTGTATGTCTTTTCACATTTTTCATCATTTACCCCATGACAGTAGCACCCATTCTGCACACTACTGCATAGGGTCTCCTATCCTTATTTTTATTTCTACATATTTTGACATTTTTGGTTGGCCTTTCTAGATTTATTATCCCTATCCTGAGCTAATAGTCAGCCTTTTGTGTCGAACCATTAAACCAAAACCTCAAGGCGTTAGTGAAATACGCACATGAGGATCATAACATCCCACCACGCTTCCGTAGCCCAGACCCTAGGCTAGATTTATGCCTATATAGCGGGACCCCACCCTACCCTATACCGAGCCCTAGGTGAACACTACAATTATGGCGTAGCTACCCATGTCGGGACTCAAACCTGGGTGGTCGTTCTGATACCAAATGTAACCAAACCGTTACAACCAAAACCTTGAGGTGTTAGTGAAATCTGCACATGAGGATCATAACATTCCCATAAGTTCCAAGACTTAGTTACAAAATATTTTATTAAGATAAAATTTGATCATGAATGCAAATTACGGAATAAGACTTCCGGAAAAATGACATTCACCCTATTCCAGAAAAACTTATCAATGTGATAGTGATTCATAAAATCATGATAATGGCCCTCGGTGCATGAAGAATTAAGGATAGGTTGCTTCAAGGCTCTCAAGTTACTATGTCAGGCATGAAGATTTTTTTAAGTCTCTCCATGAATGTGTTCTCCATATGCTTAGGCGCAAATGTCTAGCCTTAAGCACCTATGTCTAAAAAGTGTAGTTTTCTCAGAATCCTAATTGGACAAGAAGGTACTGGAAGCAGTCTGCGACAAAAGTGTCCATCCCTATTCAACAATTTACATCACTACTGGTAGTTCAAGAAGGTTGGAGAATTCAAAATGAATTGAATCTCTCTCTCCCATTTACTGATGGTGTTCTATAGGCTAAGGGGAACAATTCTCTCTATCCAATATGCATATTGATACATATAGAGTACTATAGGTTCAAAATCTCTTGTAGGATTTTCTGAAGAGGTTTGTACTAGTTGATGACTTCATAATAGATGTACATGACTATAAGAAGCATAGAGCAAGATGAAAATCTCTTGGAGGGCATTAAATTTGTTTTGTAACTTGTGTAACTAGTATCTTATGTTTATGGTTGACAAGTGTGGAGTGTAGATGGTGGTTTGGAATTGATAAAGGGTGTAGGATACTCTAATTAGGCTCTTTAAACTCTACAAGACCTTCAATCAGACCTTAGTACCATAAAGTGAAAGATACCATCATCAATGTCACACTGTGCTCTGTTATTTTTAAATTTTAGTGAATTTGGTTGGATCAAAAAACTTACCCATTTGAATTTGGTTGGTATAAACAATATAATAAGAATTTGATTGGAAAGGATGAAGAAGGGTTCTACAAAGTCTCAGAATCTTGAATTTGCAAAATTCATTGAGTGTGGAGTGAGAAATCAAATTTTTACTGTTCTTGGGATCTCACTGTGAGAAGAAACCATGAACTAAGGTTTATAGGATAAAAAGGTGGTTTACTAAAAAATCTACCAAATAAAATTTCCAAAATTTCGAAAAAATATATGTAGACATGCAATGAACACATTATAAAAATAATCAAGGTACTTCATCAAGGCACGAGGAAATATTCGTTGACTCAGTGTCCTCAAATATTTTTTTAATCATGTTAAGAGAAAGAAATCATTTTTAATGAAATTAATCAATTTAATTTTTCTAAATCATCATGAAAAGGTTAGAAGGATTGTGGAAGATGTCAATCAACATGAGTATTTTATTAGGTTGATTTGAAAATGCAAGTATTTCATGATAGTGATTACCCCCTAAGTATGCACAAAATTATTGTATGATGTTACTGGAAAATGGAAAAGTGCAAGATTCTTAAAAGGAACACCATGGTCAGTGAAGTAGGCTTAGTTGGTGCATCAAAATAATGTGTGAAAGATCCTAAAATCTAAGAAAAAACTATTTATAAAGTGTTGGATCTCATTAAATATCTTGAAATCCTACTGTGCAGTTAAGATACTAAGTTGTGGTTGGTTTTGAAAGAACATGAAAGGTCAAGAAATTTCCTCATTCAAATTGTACGAGTTCTTGGAGAAGCTAAAAGGTTAAAGACGATAAAAAAGTATTGAGGTATTCTTCTAAGCTTGAAAACATATATGAAAGGACATATAACTTATGAATTGTAAGAAAAGTCCAAAATTAGATATAATTTTTGAGTTATAAGTTGAGGTGTTTAGCAATAGATTGTGTATTGAAAATAAAAAATAGGTAGTAGAAGGTGTGAAGATAAGTAAAAAGTATATGTCTTTTGGTTGGTGGGTGTGTAGAAAAAGATACATTACTTTGATATATCAAAACATGTGTTGTAGTAAAAATGTTTAGGTGTGTGAAATTTATCAAAAGTAGTGAAGAGTTATGCAGAGAGTGAAGTTGAAAAGGTATAAATTAAGAGTATGATAGAATATAGAGGCTATGACTGAGATTTATCTATCAACAGAGACAAGATCTTTGATAGGTGTTGAGATTTAGCAGTTGAAAAAGTGAGAAAAATGTTGTTGACAAAGTTAGCAATGAAAATAAGGATGTAGAATTGTAAATATTGAGAAATTGTGTGCATATAATGTTTTGTGCTACATCAACCTACTAGGCTGTGAAAGTACAGTGTATACTACTCCTTGTTTGATATGTGCAATCTCATCAAGACAAATTTTCTCTATATTTACTAGCCCTTTCCTCTAATGCCCTTAGTAAAGGTTAAATATAAAGTGATACCAAGCTTGTAATTTGTGTTGAACATGCTGTTGGGAGTAATGGTGAGTATTTCCAAGCTTGTAAACCGTGTTCTCAAAATATGGAGTGTTGTATATGCCTCATGAAGATAGTAGAAAGTGCTTTACTTGCACCACGTTGATAAAGGTCTCTAAATCCCCTGAAGAAAAATGTTTGTATAAAAATTACTAGTCTGCAGATGACTGTGGATGTTGGGAATATTTCACCTCATAGTATCTATGTTGCTCAATGGTCTGTATCATAATTGCAAGCTGTTTAAGGTGTCTTGGAATTGTGTAAGTCTACTTGGTGATTTGATGAAGGAAAATATTTCTCTGAGTGATAAGGTATAATTTTTTTAAAGACAAAATACAAGGTTTATTATAAATATAGGGAGATATGTACATTTGTATCATGTTAAGATTGAAAACCTCTCATAAATTGTGACAGTGGTCTGTATCAGGAAAAAAATAGTGCTACTTTTGAGGTCTTGTACATCTTTTTCTAAGTATTCATAAATTGTGACAGTGGTCTGTATCAGGAAAAAAATAGTGCTACTTTTGAGGTCTTGTACATCTTTTTCTAAGTATTGAAATATAGTATTGAACTCCTATAAATACCTTCAAAAGATAAGAAACATGTGTATTGGGTTTGTAATGTTATGTAGAGAATGAGCTTTTCCTCTCATGAAAGGAGTATAAATACATTCAAAATTGTAGATCTACATAACTGTATGATTGTTTAGGGTTAAGCATGAAGAAAATTGTATGATGATATAAGAAGAAGAGTGACATGAAATTATGTAAGGTCTAAGGGCATGGAATCAATATGAAGACAAGGTGAATTCCTACCCAAAATAGTAATGAATCATGACATTATACAAGTTCTGGTGATCTGTACAAGTGAGACTATGACTAAGATGTGTTATTGTAATAATGGTTTTCATTTTGTTTTCCTACGGTGAAACAAGTTGGTAAAGGTATGGTGAAGTGAGTATTTTGGCATAAGTTGATCATGTTAAACAAAATGTTGATTTCAGACCTCTAGCCTGATTGTAGCTAGTACTACAGTGGAAGAAAGAATGGTAGCCTGATTGTAGCTAGTACTACAGTGGAAGAAAGAATGGTTCTACCAATTGAGTGAAGGGTGCATGCCTATAATGACATGGGAAGTGCTTATATTGAATTACAAATGATGCTAGAGGTGATCTACAATACTAAAGATAAATCCTTTTGACAAGTTTGGTGTCTTGGCTCTGTGGTGAGTTGAATTTGGTTTTTGCATGAATTATCTCAGCCTAATATGAATGTCAAGACTGAGAAAATGGATTTGGACCTAGAAAAATTTGCTTAAGGTAATTTATTCTAAGAATCCAAGGTTTGTAGCTCAAATTTGTGTTCTTGAGCTAGAAACAATGGTCTTAATCCTAGGGGGAGTAGTGGTATGTCTTGTCATGATGTTAAATATGTTTGAAAGCATGTCAACATTAGTTATAAAGCCACTAAAGTATAACTTCAGGGATCTCAACCGTTATGTGATTTTATGAGTAAGAAATTCTAAAATCAAGAAAATGTGTGTCTAGTCAAGCCTTGCAATCCTATGAACGAAGTTAAAGTGGTTGTCTCAGCCATTACCCACTATTTTTAGGATGTTTAAGACTTGTATGGATAAGACTATGTTTAGCTACAATGGTATCATGAAGCCCAAAATTGGATAGAGGAGAATAGGGGACTAAATTTTCACACCCAGAGGGTTGAGAATAATGTTTTTTCTCCAAAAAAGGTATGATTATGATTCTCTATTGTTCATTGATGATGTTTAGATGCTAGAGGTATTTGTCTCAGGGGAAGCATGGTGTTTGTAAGCTTGAAATGAAGGAAAATCAAGTTTTGAAATGATTTCCAAGGTTTGTTGTCTTTTTCTTTTCTTGATGGGATTCTTTATCTTCATGAATCATTGGTTTCCATATCAAGTCCATGCATACCTTTTTTCATATATGTCAAATGGGGAGAAATGTTTCAAGAAACATGCAAATGTGGTCATCTATGTGTGTGTATTCACGATTGCCATCAATGTTTCTAGGAAGGTTGCCATAAATGACAAAGGGGGAGTTTGTTGGAAGTGTGTGTCACTTGTGTTGTCATTGATGTCACAGTGGTCTAGGTGATCTAGGCATGTTGGCTAGGTGATCTAGGTATGTTAGCTAGGTGATTTAGGGGTGTCCTAAGATGCATTTGTGTGGCTTGAGTCTCTCAAAGGTGGTATGAAGGTAAAAAATTTCCATGAGGTAAGTGAGATGTGTTAATGAGTCCTGTAACCTGTCCACATGGTCTAGTCATGAAGTGTATGAGTCAAGTCAAGTCTTTCTAGGTGTTGGCCTAGTGCAAATACATGGTGTAAATCAAGAAAACACGAGAATTCACTCAAACCAAAGAAAGTAATTTTTTTAAAAGGAAATATAAGGTGAAAAAAGAGATACAAGAGGAAAAATAGGTTCATGAGACTGGAACATGTCAGTATGGAGCTTTCTTAAGCCAATCCATAAGTAAACAGGGGTGTGAAATGTTGACCCAAGGTGTGATGATGTAAACCAAACATGGTGTGAGAATAAAATGATGATATATGGTGTATAGAAGTATTCTTAGGTATATTTTGAGGTGTTTTTAGGCACTTATGCAGGTCAACATAGTTCAACACACTGGGAATCAGAGACCAAAGGGGCACCTAAATGACATGGGATGGAAAGATGAAGGATTAACCAGAGAAAAATATGAATTTGAGGGTGTTAGAGGGATGTGTACTTAAGGTGTGAGAAAATTTTCAGAAGTTTAGGATGGATATTTTGCAAGTTATGCAAGAATTTCGAAAATTAGGTTTTTCAAAGTATGCAAATTGAGCACCAAAATTCTTAGCATTCAGAGAAAAAAATTGGTGCCTCATTAAGATAAGTAATAAAGGATTAAATTATGATAAAATTATGGTGAAAAATTTATTTTGGTGATTGGTTGAGTATTTTAGAAGTTCTATCTATTTTTCTGAACATGTTTTGTATCACTCTAAACCCCAGTTTTAGACCAGTTTTGGAAAATTGAGTTGGATAGGGTGTATTAAATATTTTTTTTCTTGGAAAACTATTTGAACATGAATAGGACTCATGAGGGAACATTTTTAATGTTATTTTGAGCTCATGATGCATGGCGGGCCTCACTAAAAAATAGGGATTTTGTGAAGATTTTAGTGCACAAGAGAAACTTACAAAGGAACCACTACTAAAATTTGAGGTGGATGATGTTGGTAATGTGTTATTAAAATTATTTAATTAAATTAGGTTACTATTTAAAAAAATTTGGAGTAATGGTTGCATATTTAGGGCATACCAACAAAAGAAGCTTGTTTTGAGAAGATAGTAAAAAAAGAATGAAGGTAACCATGTTGAATTGAATTGACATGATGTTTTTTATTTATTTGATCCATATTTTCATGTGTAATATTATTTTTGGAAGTGATTGGTTCAATTTTCATAAGTCATTTCTTGCTTAAAGGTGATTGAGCCAAAATTGCCCTTTTAAGCCTATTTTAGAAGCATGTCTGAATGGGTATGAAGACGAGACTCTCTCCATTTGACCTATGGTTATTAATGCCTGAACATATTTTATAAATCCAAATTTAAGTTTTTTAAGAGATAGGGATCTCTAAAAATTTCTTTGGAAGTGTTTGACCACATTATATGGAAGACTAGTTTTTGTGTTTTCAGGACCATCTAGACCAATTGCAGAGATCCAAGTTTTTGGAATACTTATGCCATGAATTGGATAAGTATGATAAGTGGATGAGATATTATATTTAATTATATTTCCATGTATATATTACTTGCCTTATGATGAAGATATTTTAGGTATGTATCAGCTCAAGTTTTGAGGACCAAATTCAGAGATGCTGAAACCAGCCAAGAAAGTCTTGCAAAGTGGTGTTTATTTATGTGTTAAGCCTTGCATTTTCTCTTTAAGGTAAAGTGTAATGAAATTAGAATATCATAATATTCATCTTGATATATTACTTGGGTCATGAAGATCAGTGGAAGTGGTCTAGCTGGATGGGTTTTCAGGACTGTGTTTGTATAAGCTGATTTAAGCATACCTATTAGTCCAAATCGAGTGTCTTGGATAATGTGGTGAGTTTATAAGAATACAAGAGAATAATTTGAATTTGTGGGACAATGGACCACATGAATACAATTTTTTAATACTTGTGGACAAGTTTGAGAGCAAGAAGAAAAAATAGGATCTCATTTTGAGAAGAAGACAAAATCTAATTTCATTCAAATCCCAATTCGAATTCAAAGCTAAGAAGTTGAAGAGTCAAATGGAAAATTGAAGTGCAAGAGCCATATCTCATGAAGGATTTTTTTTATTTAAAAGGGTGTTTCAAATTTAGGTGTGATTTAATTTTTGAAAAAATCCCCTTTTCTTTTCTTTTGAAGAAAACATTTGTCTACAAAGAAAAAAACCTTGGAAGTATCTTCTTTTTTTAGGTTAAGGGAAAATAGTTTTGAAGTTGGACTATACCATGTATACAAAAGGGCTCAAAAGCCAGATAGCAAAGGTGAGAGAAACAGCTCAGAGAAGGGCAAAACAACCAACTTAAGAGGGCTCAATAGCCAAATATGACAATACATGTGAAGAAAGGATCTAAACGAAAAATGATCCAAAAAGAAGCAGAAAAGATCAAAAAGCAACCAAAAGAGATACACCATTTGAAGAGTTGTAATAGATAGCAACTTAGCAGCCAAAAAATAGCAACACAACAACCTGTTACTTGATAGCCCTGTCAATCTTGGTCTTGATAGCCTGCAGCGACATGAAGAAGGCAATGGCAGTGGCCTGAGAGGAGTCTTTCATATCCACCTGAGCAATTGCAATATCCCTTTTCTCTTTAGGGCCCCAAATGTCTTCATTAATCCCACTTAAACTGCAGACACTATGAACATGTTGTTCAATGAAATTATAAATGCTTTTAAGGCAGATAATATGCAATCATTGCATATTTTTACATGAAGAGGAAGTCTCTTCTAGGTTAGTAGCTGGTTGGAGTTTCATGAAGAGGATGTGAGTAAAGCAAAAATGGTGAAGTCTCAGTTGTCTGTGATCTGATTTGAAGAGTTGTAATCTGATTTGAATACCAATAAATAAGGTTTTTGAATATATTTTGTGTTCATGATATGTATGTGTTTCTTGATGAACTTTATCTATTTGTGATCAAGTATCAGTGTATGTGATTCATGAGGGTGTATGTTTGTTGTTTGAAGTAGAATAGATAAATTTTTATAAAGGACTGATTCACACCCCCTCTCAGTCCCTTGTCATATCTAACACCCATTTCATATGCCTCTGGTTTAGATTCAATTGATCCATGTATAAGAAAAATTCACTTGTCAATAAGTAATGTCTCCACTTTTTTGATGCTTGCACAATTACATAGAACTCTTGTTCATAGAACGAATATATCCTCTTGGTGTCATTTAAATTTTCAATAAAATAGGTTATGTGTCTCCCTTATTGAATTAACATTGTGCATGTGGCTGTTCCACTTGCATCCTAATCCACCTAAAACAATTTGTCAAAGTTTGGTAATGATAGCGATAGTTATATTTCGATCCTTTGCTTTAATCCCTAAAGTTTGTGCTCTGCATCTTATGTACACATAATTTTCTTACGATCCCCTTTCATTGTCTTTGTGATCATTGCACACACTCTATTTAAATTTTGAATAATTTCCTATAGAATCTCACAACTCCATGAAAGCTTAACACTTGAGACACATTCCTCAATGAAACTCATCCTACTAAAGATCATCTTATCTAGATCCATTCACAATCCTTCATGGGATATTATGAATCACAAGTAACTTAATTATTCATGCATAAACCTAAACTTCCTTATATTAACAAAAAAAAATCCTCTTATAAGAGCTTCATCATTTTTCGTAAGTGATCCAAGTGATCCTCCCTTATTTTGGTAAACATTAGTATGTCATCCATATATACAATCACAAATCTTCCAAGGAATGACTTTAATACTTCACTCATTAACCTCATAAATGTGCTTGGGGCATTTGTTAATCTGAATAGCATAACAAGCCACTCATATAATCATTCCTTCATCTTGAATATAGTTTTCCACTCATATCCTTCTCTAATATGAATTTCGCGATAACCGTTCTCCATATCAATCTTGAAAAAATAATAGGCATCTCTAAAGTAGTCCATAAAATCACCCATCCTTAACATGGGAAGGCTATATACTTGATTATGATCTTGTTGATGTCTCTGGAACCAACACATGTTCACCATTCTCCTCCTTTATTTGGTGTTAATATTCCAGGTACCACACATGTGCTCAAATATCTCAAATTAAACCTTTGTACAATAACTCTTTCACTTCGATTATCACCTCCACATTCTCTTTTGGTGTCATTCTATTCGGTGCCTTATTGGCAGTCTTGATCCTAGTATTAAGTCAATTTGGTGACTGATATTGTGATTGGTAGTAAACCTTGTGGTAAGTCTTTTGTCACTAATTACAAAAATTCCTTCAATATTTTGTGTACTTCATCTAGGACCTTCTCACCTTGTGCATAATCTTCACACACTTCTTTTGGAACAATCATAAAACATTCCTTCTCTTCCTCAACTTCTTACAAGAAATATTTTCTAGACACAACTAGAAACCTTACACAAACTCCCTTGCACACTTCACCTTCATCCTTATCCTTCAAAGGTGACAAATTAAATTTTCTTCCATCCTTTTCAATGGGAATAACCTTTGTGCGCCCCTCATAGAAAAAATTCTAATTGTAATGCGAATGTCTTCCTAATAGAAAATGGAAAACATCCATCGACATCACATCACATAAGACTTCATCATAGTAGTTCCCTATCTAGAACTTAACAAGGATTTTCTCATTCACAAAGACTTGATGGCTTTTCTGAACCATGACACTTTGTAGGGATTGGGATGTGTAAACAATTTTCATACCCAACTTCTCCACCATTTCACAAAAAATTAAATTAGCTTTGTTGCCACTATTGATAATCACCTTGTGACACTTTCTTCCTAACTTGCATATGGTTTGGAACAAATTTTACCATTGTGTAGGTTCATCCTCCCTTAGCACAGTATTGAATAAAATTTTCCTTATCATCAGATATTCTCCATGCTTTGGTCCTTATGAATGCTTTGTAGATCCTTATGATTCCTCATCTCCATGCTCTATAACACTAGTTTCTATACACCTACTTGTTACATCACCTTGCACACTTGGACACTCATATGTGTGTGTGTCTAATTGTTCCACACCTAAAACATGGTCTGGAAAATCCTCTTCCCCTTCCTAGGTTAAATATTCTACACCTCCTCATCGTTTATGACACTCCTTCCTCCCACACACCACCTCGTGTACGTGTCCACAAAACACTACGCTCATCTTCTTAGAGTTTGTGATATCCACAACCGCTTCCACCTCTATTGTACACATTGTGGCTTCCTCTTCGAACTGCACTCTGACTCTTATGTGCCAACGTTTCTTCAACTTCTACAGATAATTGATAAGCCTCATCCGTTGTATGAATTCCCATAAGACTTAGCTCCTCTTGAATGCCAAATTTTATGTCATTTATGTATGTTAGGACCTTCTCTTTGTCAACCTCAGTATGCCTAGCTCTTATCATGATCCAATGAAACTCCTTTGTATTGTCTTTGAATGACATCTCCTTTTGCCTTAGGTTTTGTCACCTCTTAAACAAACTCATTTGATAGTCTGAGGGCAAAAAATTACTCTTCATTTTCGTAACCATCATATCCCAACAAAATAGTTTCTCTTTTCCTCTCCTTCAACACTCATTTTTTATTTCCTTCCACCATGAGGTTGTATGCTCCTTCAAATTATTCTGCGCTACCTTTACTCTTTGTGAGTCATTAATATCTTTGAACTCAAATTACTCCTCCATGCTTGTGAGCCACTCAACTAGTTATCCTGGTACCAGTCTTCCAAAAAATGACAGAACATCCATTCTTGGTCCTCAACCTATCTTAGAAATAGTCCTCAAGAGTCACGCTTCTCTAACACCAATAACTTCTTCTTATTGTTCTTCACCTCTAGTGGCTCTTTCATTTCTTGCACCTCTTGCTACTCCTTCATCATCACTTTGAGTATATTACGCTACAAAGACTCTGCCTTGATCATCTTCAACAACCTTGAACCTAGTCCTTATACCCCTTAGTTCATTCGTGACTTGTTTTATCACACCCATGATTGTTACATTTGCCGCACCTCCATTAAAAACCCTTCTCGGAAACATATTTATTTATTCAACTAGATTTCCTCACACTCAAAAAGATACTAATCTTTACACTCACATGGCGACAGGCTGCTGTAATCAAAACGATCTTGCATCATTTTTAGAGTCACACACCATGGAAAATAGACTCAAACAACACATCATCTCCACTAACTCCCAATAATATACCTCTAATGCGGTTGTTAAATTTTTTAGAATAGAATCTAAACTAATACTAGGGAGATATTTCACACTAAGGTTTCCCACATAATTGATCTATCTTTGGCTAATATTCAACCTTTCTGTGTAATTTTCAATAGCTTTTAAATGAGACGTCAGATCAACTTTTACAGTTATCTCTTCCTGTTCTTTCTTCTAATTGAAAAATCATTTTGGAATCTTCTCCTATCTTAGTCAATAGTTTGTCCCATTGTCAACCACGTATGCTGCTTGTTAGCCTCCACCTACTCCCTTATCATTTTTTGGTTTTTTCCTCTCGCAACCCAATTTACTATGTAAATCCTTCATTTGTTTAGCTTTGCGCATTGACCTTTAGAAAAGATTAGCGCACTCATTTTCCTCCATTGCACAATTATGGCACACTACCTACGTGCTTTTTCAAAATTGTTTTGTGCCCTGGCCTTCGATAAAACACCATACGCTATTACATGTGTCCTTTTCAATTCTACCATGCAAAACTTTTTCCTCACACTATACGCTATACGCTATTACGCTATTACGCTATTACGCTATTACATGTGGCCTTCGATAATTATACCTCACACTTCGTAATACAATTTTTTTTGCAAAAACTTCCACTCACTCCCACACAAACGTCAAAACATTCACCCATGCCTCCTTTACCTCGCTTTCCCTTAATGCAAATGAAACACTTCGTGATATATCCCTATAGGTGCTTTCAAATTTGAAAATTCACTTGTGCAAAAGTGCTTTGGAGGCAAAACAATAGTTAGGGAAAGCAAGCACACGAGTGGGCAAATCTCAATTATTTTGTGGGCAGATTTCAAAGAACACTAAAAATGGATTGACTTTGTTTTTATAGCCTCCAATGCTTATTAATGAAGGTTCAAGCCTAAAGAACTTATTTATAATGTATCTTATGTTTTATTAATTAGTGTATCAGCTCCACAATGGAACCATGGAAGGGTTTTGTGCGTTCCATTAGGGAGCGATAAAATCGATGAATTATTTCTTAAATCACCTTGTCAGGATTTGAGTGGAACATTGGAATAATGCTAAGGGTGTCGCTTATGTCCAACTTCGTCAATTCAATACAAATCAATGCTCGAATCTTATTGTGATGCCAACTAAGTTGCCCGATTGGGGAAGAGGCGGAAAGAGGGAATGGTTCTAAAGGTTCCATTTGCAGTGAACATAACCTACATGGGTGTAAAAAAATCAACACGGAGCTCAACTTTATAATAGTTTTCTTATCGGCTCCATCGAGGAACAAGGGAACAAAGGGAAGAGTTCCACTTGTTCCTCGTAGAGGTTACAAAGCCGATGAAGGGCCAAATTTTTGAAAAAATGACAAAGTCCCAAAAATGAAAGTTATAAGTGGGACACATTTTACTCTTAAAAAATGTTTTACAAAATTTGAACAATTTTTTTGGTAACTTTTCACTTTCATGTCAATAAGAAGGAATGCCAAATGTAATTCACCACTTTGGCCTTCTTCTTCACATTGTATACAACCTAGAATATTTTGATTCACAGTAAGTATTGATTCAAAATAAAAAATTACAAAGATTGTCAACAAAATATGCTACTACTATGATTTGATGTCGAATCCATTTATTGTATAAATATAAATCCTCACCAAATCATCAACCGGGGAGCTTGGTAAGACACTTACAAATTTTTAATGAAATTGAATGTTCTACTACATTTTCCCAACATGCACAAAATATTAATGTGGCATTGACTACCACTTTAGTGGTGGTTTGGCTATATGTCATGCCAATACATTTCTTTTGTGCTTAGTTGGGATTTAAGTATGTTTAAATAGATTTGACTAAAACACTTTAATTATGAAATGAAGTGGTGCAAATTTCGATTGAAAAAGTACACACACATAAACAAAATAGATCTACATAATAAAACAAATCTTTTACGTACTATTTAAACATCTAACAATAAAAAAGATGTGACAAAAATAATACCAATAATACAAATTATACAATAAAATATAAAAAAAGATTAAGAAGAATTGGTTGACCAATAGTATGTGAAGTAACCCCTCTGAAAATAAAACATAATACACTATTTTGCATAACACTTAACCCCTTATTAATCCCTAACAAATATTAGGGCATTTACACTTTACTCAAAAGTGTTCAATGAAAATGCAAAGCACATACCCAAAAAAAGTGTCAATGTCAAGAACTAATTCCAAATAAATGTGTAGGGGTATAGATGTCCCATTTGATTTTAAAGTTATAAAGTAAACTGACACTGCTTCATTATTTTGGGCCCGGCATCTAATGGCTGCCCATGCCACCCATTTCTTCCATTCCCATAAGCTTTTTCGTACTAAACATTTCACTAATATGTGGTGGAGAAAGATCCTACATAATACTACCAAACATTTCCCATTAAAAATATTTCTTGTATACCTTTTTTTTTCCCTTGTATACCTAAACAATAGACAAAAACAAAGATTTTATCATCCCCATTTCCATTATCTCGAGGTTGAATGTGGAATCATTTATTAAATTATTAAATGCATATATGACAAAGGTAGTGGGTGAATGTGGAATCTATATTTATACCAACCCTCCTCCACTAACATTGAAATTGTAGTTTTGTTTAAAAATTGGGAAAAGTATGTGAATAGCGAGAGGCAGAGCCTCACTTTATCCATTTTATTAGCATTATTTGCGAAATATATCAATTTCTAAATAAGTTGACTTAGTTCTCCTTATGTACTTATCTTTCATGTCAATTGAATGGTTATAGTTCTCCTTATGTACTACACGAGATTAAAATATGAAAAAATAAATGTGGTTGGTTTATTGGTGAAGTTGTCTCGGTCACAGATATCTTGTTAAGAATAAAAAAATTTGAGTGTAAAGACTCAACATTAAAAACAATTGATGACGTTGAGATCTTGTTTCAAACAAATTAGGCAAATGGATACTCCTCAATCTTTAGTGGTAAGCCAAAGAAAACAGATACTTTATACACCTAATCTATATTATTAATTGTTATCTCAAAGATTTAAATATTTATCATTCAATTAATTCTTATTTTATTATTTTAAATGTCTGTATAAAATATTTTTAAAAAATGACTTTAATAAATTTATAGTTTATATTTAAATAAACTAAAATGTAAATATAATCCAAGAAAATGTAAACTTATTTTTAAATTTTATTGTTATTTGATATAATTGATTAATAGAAAAATGTATACTTATTTAAATTATTTGATATTATAGAATTAAATGTATTTTACCTTTAATCAAGTAAATAATGTCTAATTAATTGTTTAACAAAATATATAAAGAAATATAATAGTTTTATATTGTATATTAGAAGCTCTAACATCTATCACATTAAAATCTAGTCAAATATAACAAGATGTAAGACTGTCCAAACAATCACTACACATTATCAAGACTGTACAAAATATTCATGGTAGATGATTTGTCATGTTGAAAATTTGAAATTTTGAATTTGTTTGCCCACACTTGCTCTTTTGCTTCCTTTCCCTTTCTCCATGCATTATGATTCCTATTTTCATATAATGGTACAAATCTAATTGACACAAAGTGTTAAGGAAATCAAAGTTTGAGAGTCTGCATTAGAATTTAGGTGGCTAAAGTGAACTATCCCTCAAATAGTCGCTCCCCTTAAATTGGAAAAAAGATGACAATAAACATAGGTTACATAGTTGAAATAACATTAACTTATGTGCCAAGGTTCTTCACAATAGAATCATAGATAGAACATGATAAGTGATTGAGTGCAATTGTTTACAATTTCTACTCTAAATGTACAACACTCACATATTTAAAAGGGATTTTAAATTCAAATTTGGCAATAGAAGTTTGTATATTGACTTCTACATCAAGCTAAAAAAAAAGAAAGATAGAAAGGGGCAAATGAGTGCATCCAAGCATAGCGGAGAAAGATAAATGATGTGAGGATCATATAGATAGTCCTAACATGGCGTCAAGGCTCTACAAATGGTATTCACATCATGATTGAAAGGTATACATAATAAATGGAAGTTAACTTGAGGGTGGAGAAAGAAAGTTTCTAACTTTGGAAGTCAATAAAAGACCTAGAATATTTTAAAAAAATGGGCCAAATTATAAATACTTAAACAAATTTTGTGTCATTGCCAAAACTCATAAAATAATACTAAATAAATACCAAGAGGCAGTCTTTTTTATTTCTAGATGTATAGTAATTTGGAATATATGGGATTATTTAAAACCGAAAAAGAGTTGTTTACCATAATTCTTATTTATTATTTAAAAAAATTGTTTCAACCATATTAATATTATATGGAATTTTTGATTTGATGGTTACACTAATATGTGTTTCCCATGTGTATTATTCTTTGGTCTATGGATCCAATGATTTTATGTCATGTGTATTACTCTTTGGTATGATATAAAATACAAAGTGTCTATTTATATAATCTAATATATTAAATAAAAGCATCGATTTGACATGTAATGTTTTGTTAGTTATGTACTCCACCTTTTTGGTCTGTTGTTTTGGGTTGTGAATCTTTCTAGCCACCCCTTTTATCGTAGCCTATTTTTATAGTAATATAATTATGATAGTTCTAATTTAAAAATGTGGTAATTTGAGATGTGTTAAATTTGATATCCATTTGACTGATATTTAGATTTTTTTCTCCCTACTCGAAGAATTTGATCAAAGTATTGTAATATCTTGGCTATGTAATAGATTTTGGAGCTCCATTTCTCCCCATTTTTTTCAATATGATATAGTGGTGCAACTAGATTGGGGATATGTACATCACGAATTAGTGGGGAATCCAAAAATAAAGTAATGCAGTTATTAATAAACATGGTGATAAATTGAAGATATGCACCTTGACATTGATATGTATCAACATTTTTCATAATTATGCATTTAATATATTTTCTTGATTTTTTAGGTTTCAGGTTAGATGATGCAAGATCATATAGTTTCTCTTATAATCTTGCATCACACAAAAAATGCTAGTTTAGAACTAAATTTAGCAGTGCATAATGTTTTCTATTTGTGCCCAGTCTTTGGTTTGTAATTTATGTAAGGCTCATTTTACACCATTTTGTCTTGTAATTTATTTACCTCCTGCAATTGTGTAAGTGTCTCGTTGTTGTTCGCACCTAGTCTCTAGTCCACCTATGTTTGTATAATTTGTAGATATGCACAAGTACTATGTAATAGTTCATAGTTGTTTAATAGTTGAGGTATGTCCAAACAAGATGAGAAAGGTTCATCATATCTTGTAGAATCCATGAAATCTTTCAGGAGATAGAAAAAACATGTATTTTAATAACACAAAGAAGAAATATGTTTCTAACAGAAAGAGACCACACACAGAGAATAAACATTTTGTGTGGGTGTCATCACCATGAGAAATTTTATAGCCTTGTGTTACCAAAACAAGTTCACCTCAATGACATTCATGTACCGTTAAAATCATGAGGTCATTGGAGCTAAATTGTGATAGCACGTCACAATTTATGTTATTTCTAGGTGACATTATAAGGTGGGTGTTACACACACACACACACACACACACACACGCACGCACGCACGCACGCACGCACGCACGCACGCACGCACACGCACACGCACACGCACACGCACACGCACACGCACGCGCGCGCACGCACGCGCACACGCACACACACACACACACACGCACACGCACGCACACACGCACACACACACACAATACTTGTGTTAAAGATGAGTCCCACACAAGCTAAAGCTGGAATTTGGAATGTTTAGTCAATCTAATCACAAGCTAGAGTTAAAGTTTATCTAGTTGAGTTAAAATGGTTATGAATCAATAAATTTTTGAGCTATTATTCGATTTATGTTGTATTACATTTTATGCATAATTCATTATGTGTTTTTGAGGGATTCTTAGCCTAAGGTACCTGTACGACAGAAAAGTGACATGTGAGCGTGGGAATCTACAAGCAACTCTTCCTCGCACACGACCTCCCGAGGTCGTGCCGAGACAGCCGGTGGGGATGGAATATGTATGGGATGTAGGCAAACTAGTTAGGCAATCTAATGTCTTCAATACGCACTAGTGGAATTTGTGAATCTAAGGCAAAGAAGGCCCTCCTAACCTGAACTGGTGTGATAGATCGATTGGCAAGGATGACTGCTCGAAGGCTCCAATCAATATCAAGCTCTGGCGTGATTTGATCTATGGGTTGTGGAATACGTGGAAAATGACCTGGGATAGTTTCATGTACGTCTCTGGATGAGGTCATACGGTGGATGGTAAATATAGTTGACTCTATAGACGATTCTCTGGGCTAGTCCAGAACTCTCTAGCTTTATTAGCTGCTGTATCTAGTAAGGATAACTATTCGATGATGATAGGTGGAAGTGGGAGTGGATCGGAATACTAGTGTGCATAGGCCAGTGTCTATGTATGATTGACTCCTACAGATTCGTTGGGTTGCGGGATTTGTGGATCGCAACCGTGGACTCTCGGTTGTTGCAGTCCTGCTATGGTCATGCGTAGAAATCAAGTTCCCAATCCCTAACACCCAGTAATCTTATGTTTTCTCAGCTTCTATATTCAAAACTCAATAGCTGTGCGATCTTCTCAGAGTGCCTCACAGGCGTTCATGCAACCTAAATTCTTAGGCTAGTATCTATGTCTAGTGAGAGTGTCTCCTGCGCCTAGCTGTGGGACCAAGGGATCACAACCGAACAGGTTTGTCTCTGTTTTGAGCCCTTCTGCAGTCATATGGATGTTACCTAGGATAATCTATAGTTTGGTTGATTCGACCAAAACGTGTGCGCTTGGTCGTCCTCTATGTTTAACACCGCTCAACTGGGAATTGATTTGTTGTAAGCTTGCTGTTGTTCGGAAGACTTGGATCCTAAGATTTTGATCTATATCAGTTATCATTTTGATGAGATTGGGCGGGGGCATGATTGGCTCAAATACGTATTCCCTGGGATCCCTAGGTTCCATGATTTTCATGCAAAAGTAACAATGTAAAGACGAACTGTAGCAAAATAAAATTTAACTACGTATGAAGTATATCTATAGCATATATGACTTCTATATTTTTTTTGTATTTTCTGACGAACTATTTGAATGAATTTAAGAAGAGCAACTATTTAACATATCTAGACATTTGACAATTAATTTAATGACAAATTAAAACAAACAAGATAACCGAGTGTAGCTATTTGTTTGTGCAATTTGTGAATCTATTCTAAATAAAGAAATAGCTTGACTCTAATCTATTTGCAAGAATCTCAATCCTACCTCAGAAGTGAGGAGTGAATCATAGTTTCTCAGAAAATATCAATCCCCACAGCTTCCCTGGAAATATCGAGAGTAGAATTGACTGAAACAAAGTGATTAACTACTTTATTTGATATGCTACTAACTAGAACTTTGAAAGCTAGAACTTGGATTCTACAGAATGGTGGTGAACCTGATGGTGTGTGTGATCTTTTCCCCTCAGTGTGATCTACTCATTCTTTCGTGTTCACATGGATCCAAAAAAGCGTGTAATGCTAGCATCAACAGAAGTAGATATTGGGACAAAGGCAGCTCAAGATACACTGACTGAATACAATGCGAGTAGGAGAGGGATAACGTAAGAGTACAGAGCTTGGCTTATGCAATTCCTAACGGGATTTATTACGAGTCATGCAATATGAAAGCGTCTAGAACCTGAAACTATCCTGTTTGAGGAGAACAAAACCTGTAACTTTAATGGCTTCCTATTGGTAAACAGACTATTCTACTCCAATGGATTGGATGAAATAACAGCAGTGCTTACACAAGATGGATATGTGGCTTACCAACATTAAAACAATGCTAACTAAGCATGCAATGAAAGAAACTAAGCACTCTAAGAAAAAGGAAAGCTAAATCTATTGCAAAGAGAAATCAGAGGCAAATTTGAGGGGCCATTTGCTTGAGCACAAGCCAACTATTTATAGCATTTACATTTACCCAAGGTAAAAGCCAAATAGAACTCTTAAACTATAAAAAATGGCAAAACATTATTCCAGGGAACCAGAATCATAAATGCAAGCTTATGGTGGTGAAAGAAAGCTAGTAAAATGTTGAAATTACATGAGTCGTGTTAAAAGAGCTTTCTAGAAAACGTGTAAAGGACCACCGCCCTGAGCATGGCGGCGGTTACAGGGACGCCACCTTGTTCAGGGCGGTGGTCACGAGACCGTCACCCAGGTAGGGCAATGGTTTCGTCACTGAAGAGAAAAAGGCTAAGAAAAGAGAGGAAAAAGGAAAAACAAAGCATGCGGGGGCTAAGCGGGGCATGCGGGATGTTAACGCACACTTGGAGATCTTTTCCAAATCTTGAACACCTTGTGAGGAGACCTGTATCATCATTGGGGCACATGTCCCGTTATTTTGGTAGTACAGTACCTTACAATTTTGGGTATGTACATAGTTGCCCCATCGGAGAAGACGTTTTAGCCATGAAAAGCCCTAAAACGGTGTAAGGTACCTTTCACTTTTACTGCACGTTACTTTAAAGATCATGTGAATAGGTTGCATAACATGTGAAAACTTAAGTCTGTGACGCTAATAATGTACGCCGATGCAAAATATCTCATTTCCTATGAAAGACGAAAATGTATGAACTCAAGTGCAGATAGACACAATAGGTTGAAACGCTTGAAACAGATAACATTGACATAACTCCAGAGACCATATTTGTATGAAAGATTAAAATGGTGTACATCTATGTGTACCTTATGTCACGCTTCAAATATGGAAAGGTGATTAAAGGTGAGGACATAACGTTGTTTGGTCTTCCAAAGAAGAAACAGAGAGTGGGCACTACAAGGCCAATTGAACTGAGTCGATTTGATCAACTCAGGAAGAACCAATACCTACATACCTTGAAAATGTTCTAGTGTGAGTAGGAAGTCGAACAAGTCCGACAATGAGAAAGCTGGACCATGCACATGAACAATTTTGAACATAGAAGGCGTGACATCTAGAGGATAGTTTTCTTCGAGTGGATCCCTCATAGCCAGTCAGGAGGTCACCAAGTGCTAAACACTTTGTGATGGGAATGAAAAAGAAGAAAGGATGGAAGTGCTGAAAGTGTCATACCAATGGAAGATAACTACTGGGTAGGAAAATGTCCTCACAATAAAGCATGATAAGATGATGTGCACTACTCCAAGCCTATTAAATTTACATGAACCCATGAAGGGATAGGTCAGACCACGATCGCCGCCCTACCCAGGAAGTTGGCCCAAGTATACAGTGACCGCCAGGAACCCACTGGGGATCATAGTAGTGCTGGAGTGGATACTAAGAGTATAATGCACCTTGCTGCATGAAGGCGAAGGTTTTTGAACAGAAGGAGAAGAAGTAGAATAAATCTATGGGCGATTGAGTTTGCATTAATAGCATTTGTACGTGCTGCCACTGATTTTTCACAGTAAAACATAAGAGAGTGCTAACCAGTGAAAACAAAGAATAATATGTTTTTGGTGAGAACTCAAAACCTATGATATACTGAGAGAGAGTGACTAAGATCACCTGGCTGACCAAGAGTATTAAAATACCCTTTCACAGGATGAGGAGAACAGTCTATCAGAGGGCTGGGACTTACTATGGATCTCCCGAAGTGAAAATAATTGTGCTCCTTCGTAAACACACTATCGTGGAGCATGCAGTTCTCACATTGGGATGCTGATCGGAACACCTTCCGATGTTTGCGAGGAGTCATGCGGTGAGTGGACTATTAGAATGAAGAGGGTGCCACATACCCATCGCATATTATTGTCAAGTCCCACATCAATTGTCTGATGACTCAAGTTAGTAGATAGCGTTGGGTTAAGGTATCTATAGAAGTTACACAGTGTTGTAACATTGATAAAGCGGCAGACTATAAGACCAACTCTACGGGATCGAATAAGAGGGGTAAAGACACAAAAATAAAGTGCTTCTATAGAGGAAAAGGAGACTTCGCTAAGGAAGAAATACATGAAGGTTATGAAAATAGCCAAAGAAATTACTGATCGAGGTTATGGAGAAGTGACCTACATTATGTAGGATAAAGTGCCCAAAAAATTTCATTCCACTCTTCATTATTTGCACAGACAGAGGGGCACGGTCGGATATATGCCTGGGGAGCAGAGGCATTCTAATGGGACCACCTACTAAGACTTATACAGGATGCTACGTTTACAGAGGTAGCGAGATCCTAAAGCCACCATTACAAGGAAAATTTCTAGTTATGAGTTCTATCTATGCAGAATTTCATCCCTTAAGATAGGGGTGTGAAGAAATGGCAGATCCTGGCATTGACTATGTGAGCAACACCAAATGTAATCATTAGGAAAAGGAATCGGTAGCTTAGAAGAAGATGAGGTCAGCTTCAGGTTGCCAAGAATGAAACTACTTGGACGACATAGAAAGAGTTATGTTGGTACCAAACTAAGCACAGGTACTATGGCCGTGTAGAAAGAGCTCTTACGCTGGTAGAATCTCCTGCGCAATGCACTTGAGCAGCTTATTCATAGAGTGGGGCGAGTAAGGAAAAAATTAAGGACCTCTTGGGAAACTTTTCGCTCAGCAGTTTGGATATACCATGGATGGGAATGCTTCCCCAAGCATGGCACCAGTATTCTCATGAGTCTGATAGGCCATGAAGGTGGCCTAAGATGACTCTTGATGAATTGGAGGCCGTAGTTACTCCTGACATTTCATATAAGACAAATAAAGCATTGAGTGATTGGTACGTGCATTAAAGGGAGAGCTGGTGCGCCTCAGGCACCTTTGCTTCAGATTATCTGCGAGTCCTGATCATAGCCAGTGATGACCCCATTGAGCGTGGACTACCAAGTCTGAGGAGTAACTTACATTTTTGCGATAGTACAGAGGAGGATTCTTTCAGGACAGTTGTTCTTTTAATTTTAGCAGGGATAAGTATCGATTATCATGCACGCTAGAAAAGTGACGATGCAAGCAGTGAAAATATACAGGGTAGACTCTGGTCTTCAGAGGACCCAACCTCCTAGGGCCATGTGCCGAGGATGAGTCTGGTGCGGAATGGAATATACGTGGATACATCCATTGGAGCAGCCCTCAGTCGGCAGCGTCATCTTATGGCGGGTGCTGATAACATAGATCAATAATGGAGATCTGGTGAATCTAAGGCAAAGAAAGCTCTCTCTAACCTGAATTGGCGTAATGGTTTCTTTAGATATAATGGCTGCATTGGAGTTGCTCCAATCAATGTCAAGCTCTACCAAGATCCTATCTATTGGTTGTCTAATATACATGGAAAGTGGTTTGTAGAGTGCTTCGATGAGTGGCGATATTTGATTCGACAAGGTCATGCACCGATACCCTGATGATCCCCATGGATAGGATGCACGTAGAGATATCCGTAGAAACTGTGGGTGCCTTCAACAGCCGGTCTACATACCAGAAAATGTTGGATTGAGTCTAGCATGTGGCTAAGATTTGGTATGGAAAATTGTGTTATGATATTTGGCGGGGTACAGGACGGCTGAGCGATTGATAAATACCAGTGTTCATAAACTGGTGTCAATACTTAACTGACTTGCAAGCCCGTTGGGTTGTGGGACCTGAGGATCACGACCACGAGTTCATGTTTTTTGTGGACCTATTATGGTCATGTGAAGAATCAATCTCTTCTTCTAACTATCCAATGGTCATAAGCCTTTTAAGTTTCTATGTTTAGTACCAAGGGTTGTGTGATTTTCTTAGAATACCTTACGGGTGTTCTAACAACTTGTATACGCAACCTTGTGTCTATGTTGATGAGAAGGTCTCCTGCATTTGGATGCGGAACTAACGAACCAAATATTTGTTCTCTTTCGGGTTCTTGTATGGTCATGTAGATATCCTATCAGGGCAGTCTATAGTTGGGTTGACTTGACTAGAATGTGTATGCTTTGTCGTCTTCAATATTCAGTTGTCTCAATTGTTCACTAATTGTTTGTTGGTTTGTTGTGATTTTGAACCTTAGTTTCTGTAAGCAATTTTGTATACTCCACGTTTGTTTTGGCAAAGTGATGAAAATAAACCTATACGATGAACAAATAAACCTGCCCCTACCCCCAACTCCACGCAACTAGTAAGATGCGAGGGATTATCACCAAGAGTTGGGAAGGGCGCAAGTTATGAGGTGTAGTGAAATGATAGTGATGGAAGACAGACAAAGCTTTGGCGGAACCAAATTAGGACACTGCAAGTCCACTCCACTCGAGTGACTTCATAGTTTTGGATGCAACTTAAAATCAGATGACAACTAAAATAATCAATTTAAAACAAACAAAATAACCGAGTGTAGTTATCTGTCTGTGTAATTTGTGGATCTATTCTAAAAAATAAAATAGCTTATCTAATCTATTTGCAAGATTCTCGATCCTACCTCAGAAGTGAGGAGTGAATCATAGTTTCTCAGAAAATATCAATCCCCATAGCTTCCCTGGCAATATCGAGAGTAGAATTAACTGAAATAAAGCAATTAACTACTCTATTTGATATGATTCTAACTAGAACTTTGAAAGCTAGAACCTGGATTCTGCAGAATAGTGGCAAATCCGATGGTGTGTGTGATCTTGTCCCCTCAGTATGATCTCCTTGTTCCTTCCTATTCACGTGGATCCAGAAAAGTGTGTAATGCTAGCATCAACAGAAGTAGATATTGGGATAAAGGCAGCTCAGAACACTGACTGAATACAATGCGAGTAGGAGAGGGATAGCGCAAGAGTACAGAGCTTGGCTTATGCAATTCCTAGCGGGATTTATTACGAGTCATGCAACATAAAGTGTCCAGAACCTAAAACTATCCTATTTGAGGAGAAAAACCTGCAACTTTAATGGCTTGCTAAGCTATTCTACTCCAATGGATTGGATGAAATAACAACAATGCTTGCACAAGATGGATATGTGGCTTACCAACACTAAAACAATGCTAACTAAGCATGCAATGAAAGAAACTAAGCATTCTAAGCAAAAGGAAAACTAAATCTATTGCAAAGAGAAATCAGAGGCAAATTTGATGGGCCTGAAGCAATGACAGTACTTGCACAAGATGGATATGTGGCTTTCTAACTGCAAAACAATGCTAACTAAGCATGTAATGAAATAAACTATGAATCCTAAGCAAAATAAAAGACTGAACTACTGAAATGAGAAAATGAGAAATGGATGAGGGGCCATTTGCTTGAGCACAAGCCATCTATTTATAGCATTTGGATTTACCCAAGGTAAAAACCAATTTGAACTCTTAAACTATAAACAATGGCAAAACACTATTCCAGGGAACCAGAATCATAAATGCAAGCCTATGGTGGTGAAAGAAAGATGGTAAAACGTTGAATTTACGTGAGTCGTGTTAAAAGATCTTTCTGGAAAATGCATAAAGGACCGCCGCTCTGAGCAGGGCGGCGGTTACAGGATCGCCGCCCTGTTCAGGGCGGTGGTCATGAGATCGCTGCCCAGGCAGGGCAGCGGTTTTGTCATTGAAGAGTGAAAGGCCAAGAAAAGAGAGGAAAAGGGAAAAACAAAGCATGCGGCGGCTAAGCGGGGCATGCGGGATGTTAACACACACTTGGAGAGCTTTTCCGGATCCTGAACACCTTGCGAGGAGACCTGTATCATCATTGGGGCACGTGTCACGTTGTTCTGGCAGTACAGTACCTTACAATTTTGGGTACGTACAGTACCCCTCTAATTTGATACACCTAACTATGACTAAATCATTCGATATCAGAGAAAGTTTTTTCCTTGTATGTTATGTGTATCATTTATTAAGAAATAATCATCTTACTTATCCCATTTGTGAGTGTGATAGAGAAGTAATTATAGGCATCTTTCAACAAAATTTGGATAGAAAATATATAATACCATCATCAATTACTATCAGCATATAATTATAGAAATATTCAATGAATTAATTAGATAGAATGTGTAAATAATATTGACACCAAGGAACTATTTTATGAGTGAATGCAAACAAAGGAAATAATAATGAAAGATTACCATGAGGAGGTAATCATGAAAGAACACCCAAAATTATAGATATGGATGGTATGATGAGATATATGCAATCTCATCTAGAAACTATGAAGACAACACATCGCTAAAGCATTATAGACAATGAAAATAATTATGGAATCACAAAATAAGTTCCCGGAATTGCTAATGAGGAAGAAAAGGTTGAAGAACATGAATGAAAAGTTCTAAAAGTTGTCACAACAATGAAAAGTAAAGAAAAGTTGGATATTCCCATTTATTTTAGAAGATTGAATCCTAAAGAGCTCATTGATTGGATAGTTTATTTGGATAATTGTTTTGAGTATGAAAACTTGAAATATATAAGGAAATTCAACTTTTTGGCATGAAATTGAAACATCATGCATCTCTATGATGAAAACATGTGTAAGTTGATATTTTGTGCAATGGAAAAATAAAATATAAAGACTTAGAATAGATTCATTGGGAAATTGAGAAAAATTTCATTTCATAGGATTATTATATGAGTTTTTTTAAGAAGCTCCAAATTGTGTGACAAAGGGATATGGATGTAAGTGATTACACAGAGGAATTTTACAAGTTAACAATTACAATTGGTCATGTTGAGATGAAATTGAAGATATTTAATGTTATTTGAATGAGTTATGCATGGAAATTTGAGATGATTTAAAATTTAAGGAAGTTTATTGGTATGCACTAAAGGTAATAGTGTGTAAGAAAAAAATAAAAATATGAAGAAAAGGTAAGTTCACGTGTTGTCATGGACAAGGTAGCAACAAAAGAAATTATGTGTAATAATAGGCAAGTACTTCACATGGTGATTATGATGTATAAATAATTAGGGGTAACTTTAAAAGAAGAGGTCAATGTGGGGGATGTTGATTTACTGGAACATGTTTCAAGTGAAAATAAGTTGAGCATATTAAACTTGAATTCCCGCACACAAATATTGATTCTGATAGGAATGTGTGTTTAGTGCATATTGCACATGTAGGTAAATAAAATTTTACATCAATACATCACACCAATTCCCCTGAAACTAGAGAAGCACTCATGATGAAAAAGATATTTTTGAAACCTATGAAAGTGGAGGATAGTCTCATGCAAAGGAAAAAATTGTTGTAAACAATTTGTAAGATAAGAGGCAGTCGTTCCAAGTTAATCATAGATAATGGCTGTATAGATAAAATTGTTTTGCAAAAAATGGTGGATAAATTAGTTTTGAAGAGGATAGAACATCATAATATATATAAGGTTTCTTGGTTTCTAAAGGTAATTTGATTTTGTTGAATGAAAAATGTTGAGTAAATTTCCAAATTGGAACATACATAGATGAATTTATGTGTGACATATAGGGTTTCATGTGAAGTTGAAGATACCAAAGAGTGATAAATAGTGACACACAATGATACTGCTAGTTATAGATTCCCATTTTAGGAAAGGGAAAACCATATAGTTTGGTCAGGATATTATACCTGGTCCTAACTATCTGGTACAATCCTACCCAGGAAGCTCCAGAAACACAAAAGTTAATTTTTTAAGTTCTTAAACTATGTTCTCATTCCATATTACTCATCGACACATCCTGCCAACCTCCTGAACCAGTTAAGTGCTTCTTTCTCTCTCCGATTACACTTATAATTACATATATATAAATGTTTTTATGATTGTTATGTTGTATACTTCATTTTCTTGATTTGTAGTATAAATTTGAATGTATTCATAAGCTTAGTTACAATTATATCAATTCGATATAACTTAAGTAAAGTTAATTAGGGTTGATGCAGAAACTAGTGGGACCAATGTTACAAATGGTTAGTAATAGACCCAAATTTTAAAGTTCTCGTATATAATACTCGTGCACATGCTATATGAGCACACTAGGGAAATCAAGTTTAGAGATTTCATGTTTTTAAAATTTAGTTATCATTTTGTTGATATTTTATATGCATGTCTCTATCAAACGTGAATACATGTTTTGGCATGTGATTTATAAGTTCACTTGTAAGGTGTGGGGAAAAACTTTCTCATTGTTGTGTATACCATATCCTTAAGAGGTTTTGCATTTTCCCATCCCCTTCGATTTTAATACAGTATGTCTTTACTAGATTAAAGTGGGGGTAATTGTAGTACCCAAATTATGTTCCTTAGGCACTTGGCAATAATCATTTGGCATTTACATCATCCCATTTATACATTTATTATTTAAACCTATAGGCATCCTCTTCAATCCCACAACTCTAAGTCCACTAAGTCATGAATTATTCTTCATCTTAGTACTTCTAAAACCAATGCACCTTATATAGAATATGTCTTCAGAATATTAACTATTTTGCTCATGTATTTTATTAGGTTCCACCCTAAGTTTGAAATGGCTCACCATTTGAGGGCAAGTTTGACTAAATAATCCATTTGAGGACAAGTTTTGCCAATGAATCCATTCTAGGGATATGAACTTGTTTGTTGTACTTACACCAATCACATTTTTAAATACACAGGTTACCTTGGATGGGTTAGGGTTTGTTGAGTGGGAAATCATTCCCATAAGTCACGTATATAAACACATGCACCCTAAAATATTAGGGACATATAGGGATCTCTTATTCAAGCACAACCTAAGAAGGATTTTTGAGCCCTAATAATTGAAACATCAATTCCTTATAGCACATTACAATAATTGACAAGTTTGAATACATTCTCATTTGTTGCTTTAAATCAATCTCATGTGCTAAGATTGAAGCCAAAGTTTATTTCCAAGTTTTGAAGGCCTTATTCAGGATTTTCATTTACATTATTTATGCACACCCTCACACCTCCACCGAGAATGAGTATTACATGTGCACGAGGCCCTTTAGAGGTAGTGTTATGTCAGCAACACTCATTTGTCATGGGGATTGTTGAGGTTAGTCCAACTCATTAGACTAACCCCTTTTTAGGTTACAAAGTGAGGAGAAAGGGTTTTAACACAAGAGAACTTATTTGTAGGTAAAAAAAGTGATCATATGATTTCAAACACATATCCCAAATCCAAAGACATAGGCACACTAGGTACCATAATCCATTTGCAATGAGTAGTAATAAAGGACAAAATCAACAGCCTTAGGAAAAATTCATCAGGTGAGCCTGTCTAGAGCTCATTTCAAAGCATTCATAATTTATATACATCCTTGCGACACTATACACAACATATTTACCCAACATCACATAATTGTCACATCTCTAGACCCCACAAAACAATGACATATTTTTAAACCCTAACCCTAGCCTTCTATAATCTACTTACAAAAGTTGTGTTGATCAAATATGATCTTATGGCATAATTTAGGACCATGAAGTTTTTATATATATCATTCTAAATTAGAATACACATTTGAATTAATATCTTGATTAGATGAACCTAGTTTTGATAATATAATATGGTGTTGTATGTGTTGTCATGCAAATGTGCAACAAGGAAATTGAAAATTTTCAAGCATGACAATTATACCCCTGTGCCAAATTTTTCATGTTTTATCATTCCTAGGACACCCCAAGTCAAATCCCTGTCAGACTGGTCACCCCTTATTTGATGTAAAATCTTATCCCCCAAGGTGATTTATAAAAGTCTATCCATTCCCCCTAGGTGATTTTAGGGAGTTCTAAAAAGATGCTAGCTTCTGGCAATATTGGGAAGGGCTATCACTGGCCTTCCCAGGATTGGATCAACCACCCTGGAGTAGAACGAGAAGGGAAAAATTCAACATGGAGGTGAATTAAAGAACTTATAACATCATTGAAATAATTTTGGAAGGTTTAGGGAAGTTTGAGAATATTTGGAGCAGTCTTAGCGAAAAATAGGGTACACAAGCCTAGGCAGTACATAGGCCTAAAATAGTTGTCGGGCTTCATAAGAAGATTCCAGGAGCTCTGGATGGATTTAGAAGTAAAAATAAAACATTACCAGAAAGAGGATTTCAAGATCTACATGATGGTAAAATAATTATTTTCACAACACCTTGGCGCATAGGATTGGCAGGCAGTTTTTATCAGGTACAAGTGGAGTCTTAAATCATTAATCTTATTTTTCATGGATTGGATGAATGAATAAAGACATGATGCCCCCACCATTGGATTCAAAATTCCATTTCCATTGAGTATCATATAAAATTTCACCAATAAACTCCACCAGGAGCTCAAGTTATCTTCTTTCTAAGTTGCCCTCTCAAAGGCAGTTCAGGGCTTAGTCATTTTTCGGGAGGATACGTGTTAACACCAGGAGCCTGGCGGGATTTCATGTCCCCAATGTCCATAAGGTCAGGTACAAAAACCATTGAAAAATGTTCCCAGCCCCCATGTGGCCTCTTGGACCCTCATATGACCTCCAGACTTGACAGTTCAGCCCCAAGGTGCATTTTTGAAGCATCCATTCCCTATCGTCGGATCGGGCTCCACGTGTCAGCTCCAGGACCACCATGGAAATTGATGTCCCTTATGTCCCTAAGGTGAGGGACATCACACCTTGAAAAATATGTCTAGCCCCTATTGGGAGTCATTTGGACACCCTACGTGACCGACTTTTAGCTCCCAGGTGCATTTTTGGAGCATCCATTCCTTGTCATCGGATCTGGTGCCATATGTCAGCTCCAGGACCACTATGGAAACTGATGTCTCTTATATCCCTAAGGTGGGGGAAATCAGACATGGAAACATTAACCCAGCTCCTATGGGGAGTCATTTGGACACCCACGTGACCAACTTTCAGCTCTCGGGTGCATTTTTCAAACAAATCCCCTGTCGTCGGATCGAGGACACATGTTGCATCACCTTGACACACTGTGGAAATTGATGTCCCTCACATCCTTGAGGTTAGGGACATTAGGGAAATAAAAATTCTCCCAGCCCCTCCATCTGCAAGTTTTGAATATTCAAATCCAACACTTAGCCATTTCTTTCCCCTCATTTCTCCTTCACAACTTCTCTCCATGCCATGGCCATGTTCTTGCTTGTCCAGACACCCGGTCTGCCATTACTGATTTGAACCAGCTTCATCATGATCACCAAACTATCCACATCATGAATACACAGCAAATATGTAGGCCTTAGAGAAAAATGGAGTGGAATGACGAAGAATGAAGAGAAAATGGAGATTTTTCACCAGATAACTACAAAGCCACCCGATCAAAAATTCATCATATCTTACAAAGTACAAGTTGGATTGAGATTCCATCTTTTGTAGAATTTCACATTTTGAAAGAAAATCAAGATGCAATAAACAAGAGGTCAAATGGTGCCTAGAATCATTTTCTCCCACAAAAATTCTCACTTCATGCACCGACTCACATTCGTCAGATTTCCCATCATTCTTGCAATAGGAGTGAGCTAAAAAATTACACACGAGCTCCAAATGAAAAACCTATTGTAATGGATGTGTTTTCATCTCAAACGGAGACAAAAACTAGACCTAAAAATTTCAATCTCCATTAATGGCCGCCATGGTATCTCCGTACTCGAAGCCATTGCCAGGTCAAAATTTCAAAATTTATTTCCAATCATTCTTGACGGAAAAACTATGTGAAATTCGGAGGGTGTAATTGTAATGATAAGACGAGTCCAAAAAATTATGTTCCAGTCACAAATCGAGCACTAGAAGCACACTTTCTAAAAATAGCAATTTTTCCTATACAGACTTGTTATGCTTGGAAATTCATCATCAAAAATAGCTGAGACAAAGGCGGCGGGCATTAAAGATCATGAGGAAGTTAGAATGAGTGTTCAGAGCATAAAATAGTGAAAATGACCACTTACTAAAAATAGTAAGTCCTTTATATGGGTGCTTACTAAAAATAGTAAGTCACCCCAAGAAGCAGGTGAGGCAAGGGTAGTGTGCACAGGATCAAATAAGGGAGTTCATTACATCACGATGGTCAAGAAGAAGCAAGACTCATCACTTACTTAAAATTGTAAGTATCTCATTTGGGCATTTACTAAAAATAGTAAGTCACACTCAAAGGGTAGTTTTGGCACAATGGGACATTCAGAACTTCGTCGCATCATAGATTTCCATCAGCGAGAATCATTGGACTTCATCTGGGACGGCATCTCCTCTTCTTCTTCTTCTTTCTCTCTCTCTCTTCTCTTCTCAAACAACACTCCCTCTCCTCAATGTTATATTTTTGCGTTGATGGTTGCACTTTTTAATATGACTTAAGTGACTTTAGAAATATAATGTAACTTTAAGTCACCTTGCTATTATAAAAGGGACTTAAATATTTAAAGTGGAATATGAACAGTCTTAAGTCATATTAAGGTATTTGAAAGGTCATGAGGAAGACAAGGAGTCAAATCTATTCTATAAATTATAAATCCATTCCCATTTCATAGGGTTGGTGATTGATCTTGTAAACTTAAGAGAATCTTGTACTTTGAGAGAACAAAGGAGATAGCCATTTTCTTCTATTTCCCCCCTTCTCAATTTCCTCCATTTCTCCACTATGTACAACTTTGTTTGAGAAATTAATACAAGAAGAAGGAGTTTCTAGCTTCCTTTGACTAAGAGATTTATTAATACTTTGTGTTCATCAAATTTCATTTGGTCTTAAGGATGCTTACAAAGTTCTTTCTTCTCATAAATGCATGTGATGATACTTCTAACTAGTGTGTGTGTGCAGGAATCTGATTTTCTACTTGTAGCATTAGTTCTCCTACCTCTTTTCTCACTCCCCTTTCCCACTCTTGAGACAAAGCTTTCCCTAGCAAGAGATTGTTAGCTTTGTCGCAGGGTCAGTGGAGTGCCCCTGTTGGATCCCCGGTCAAAAGGCCACCACAGAAATCCACCTTTTCACGTGCATGCATATACGGCAGCTGCACCAGTTAAGTAGAGGGACTTAGATTCTCAGAGCATTGGCAAGAAATCCACAAAAAGACAACAATGGAAGACAAAAAAGAAATACCTCAACCCATTGTTCCATGGGGAAGGAATACGGTCCCGATTTCTCTTGAACCATCTCTCCATGATCTACCAACAAGTTCCCATAAGCAATTTCCAAAGTTCAAAGGTGACCAAAAACAACATCCAGAAGAACACTTCGCTGCCTTCACAACATCATGTGGAATTCTTGGTGTCCAACATGAAGACGTTGTGGTGAGACTGTTCATGGAGTCCCTCCAAGAAAAAGTAGTAGAATGGTTTTACCTCCTTCCCACCTGATCCTTCACTGGTTGGGATGACATCAAGGCTACCTTCAAGGAAATATTTAAATCAACTGAAGACTATTAAGACCTCTTGTTGCAGTTGCCTCAAATGAGGAAAGGAGAAAGTGAAACCATGAGAGACTTCATGGCTCGTTTCGATCGGTTGTTTTGTAGGATACCTGAAGAGGATTCACCATCTCAAAACAATGTTAAGAGATTCTTCCTCAATGCACAATCATCAAAAGTAGGATTTTTTCTGTGAAGAGCCCAACCAAGGAAAATTGTAGAAGCACAAAGCATGGCCATTGAACTTGATGATGATCTCATCCTCTCTGGGAAGATTAAAAATCCATCAAAGGGAAAGACCCAACTTATTGAAGATGAGAGAACCAATCCATCACTGCAAAATATGGCTAATGAGATAGAATATTTGAAGAGGGAAATATTTGAACACCTTTCTTCCCAAAGAAGCAACATAAGTCAGATTGCAGGAGCACCCCAAAGGCTTGCCTTGGAGGCCCCACCCGTGAACATAAATGGAAAATTTCAAGAAAGAAAAGAAGATCTTGAAAAAGAAAGTGAAGGTGATGATTTCTTAGAAAATGATGAGTTTGAGAATGATACAAAAATCAGATTATGTGAGTATTCTAGATGTGATGAAGAAGATGAAGGGGATGCACATAGTTTCTCATGTGCGGTATTCACTCATTCTCAGTCTAAGAAAATATCATCTCCCTCCACTACTACAAAAGAAAAGAAGGTTGGTGATCCTCCTATGATGACTCCAAAAAATAAAATAATGAGTCAAGGATCCCCACTTCCATCTTCCATGAAGTCTACATTGTTAGAGCCTGACCCTGTGGCAATTAAGAAGACACCCATAATACCAAGTAAGTCTTTCGATGTCTCTTCCAAGTGTAAATCTAAATTTTCTTATGCAAAATGTAATACCTTGAAAGCTCCTAGTGTGCCATTCAAAATACCATCCATCCCTCCAACATCATATCTTTCTCCCAAGCCTATCCAAACTCTAAAATCAGTCCCTTGACCCCCCTTGTCCACATCTACTCCTTTTGACTTCATAGAATATGCAAACAAAGCTTAAGTGCAGATTACCAAAACTAAATATTTGCAGACTCATCCTAAACAATTTGAGAGGTTTGTTCAATACATCAGGAGTAGTAGTTTAACACCCAATGATGCAGCTCCTCATTCTAAAGGAATACCATCAAACCTACCTACACCTCCCTCATAGAACATGCTTTCTCTGAGTGCATCGAATACTAATAAAGTTGAACCTTTATATGTCTCCCTCCTTGTTGGAGAATATGTACTGAACAATTGCATAATAGATTCTAGTTCCTTAGACAACGTGATGCCTTTGAAGATCATGAAGGCTCTCAAACTTATCATGATTCCACCCAGTGGATCTTTTTACTCTTTGGAGTCAAGAGAGGTCCCACTTATAGGGAAGGTCAGAGATGCATAGGTGGCTATCGCTAGATTTCTAGATAAGAAATTTTCAGCTATGATTTTGGTAGTAAACGTCCCAACCTCATTTGGAATGTTGCTGAGTAGAAATTTCTGCCGAGACTTGGGAGGGAAAATTAAGATGAATTGGTCTTCTACAACCATACGAGTGAAGGGAGACATGGATAAATTACTTCCTGAGAATAAAATGAGGTACACAGTATGAAATTTTGGAAGCCTAGAAGCTAACATTTTTTACCAAGCTAGCAAGCGGATGAATCACTTTGTGACAACCGAGGAGAAAGAGGATATTCCCATCTTGATAGGTTCAGACTTGCCTTCCCAGAGGGATTCGGACTTTGAAGAAGCATTGAGGAGATTCGAGTTAGAAGAGGGAAGCTCCGAATTGCTAGATGATGCAAACCATAAAGAAGAGGAAATGGTTCTTGACGATTTTCAAACAGAAAAATCAGCTTATGTGGTTATCTGTGATAAGGAGATATTCTCATTCCCATTTGAAGATAAAGACTCCCTAGATCATGTTACCCATGAAGATACCAAGTTGTTCTGCAATGAGCCCTCAAACAATGGGAAAGAACCATATGTACAAGAACTTCTAAGAGTCGTGAAAGAAACAGAAGACTTTGAGATAAGTCTTGAACTCCTCATGCAAACCATGAACATGCAAGACAAACATGAAGATGACTTGGAAGCCTCAACGAGTGTGAAGGTTGGCTATGTTGAAACAAAGCAAGATGTCCTTCTCGAACCAATGGTTGATGGATACAACAAAAAAATGGAGATATTTTCTTTCCCATTTTCAGAGGAAGATTATTTCCATGATGAAGAAATGGAAGCAAGAAGTTTCGAGGCCTTTGAAGATGTATCTCTTTTTGATGAAGGGTCGGTAGAGTGTAGTGGTTCCCAAAATGATGAGGTAATCCCTATAGATAGTTTCCTTGAGCTGCATCCTTCAAATGTGTATGAAGAGGAGCTACAGGAAATAACAAAGCATAACTTTGTGCAAAAAATATTGAATCTAGTAGAAGTTGTGGAAGATCCCTAGCTGATCCTTGATCTCTTCACTTGTGCCATGGACATACAAGACAAGTATGAGGTCGTGTCCAATCCTCCCATTAGTACTCAAATGCCTCACAGTGGAGTAGAGATAAAGGATGAATCAAATGTTTCTCATGGAGATTATGTCAATGAGCATATACCTGAGAAAGAAAGTAACTCAGAATATCCAAGGAATTGGAACGAAAATCACCTTTGGGGTAAAGATGAGTTGCTCGATGGAGAATCAACTATATCAATAAACATGGAAGGAAATTGGAACTATGAAACTGATTTCAAAGAACATGAAGGTAGTGGAATCTTCAAGAAAGGACCTGAGCATCAAGAAGATCACATGGATTCACTCCTACCAAGTACATAAACAATTGTGAAAGCACCTAGCTTTCATAAGCAGCTGAGGAGGGGAGGGTACTTTCTAGAACCCATCAATGGCTTCGCAGAACATCATCATTCGGTGTTGCCTCTTCAAGGGTAAATTTTGAGAGATAAAAAGTGCTTCAATGAAAGTGGGTTATCCCCCACCTTGTACCATAGGTGATTATAGTGTGTGTTTCGCTTCCTGTTGAGTCTTTCATTTTCATTTTGTGTGTTTGTTTCCTTCTTCTCTCTCTCTCTCTCTCTCTCTCTCTCTCTCTCTCTCGTAAGTTGTACATGACTCCGTATGGCCCAATGGATAAGGCACTAGTCAACAAACTATATGGTCTAAAATTGAGATTCTAGATTCCCATGTCATGTCTTCACTATGCTCATTCCATGTCATGTCCCCAAGCTAGAGCCAGCTATTTTAGTGTAAATGTGTAACATGGAAATTGATCATTTCCAAGCACGACAATGATACCCCAGTGTTAATTTTTTCAAGTCCCATCATTCCAAGACACCCCGAGTCAGTCCACTCAGTCTAAATGACCTCCTAAATAATTTTATCTCATCCCCCTAGGTGATTTAGAGAAGTCTATTCATTCCCCCTAGGTGATTTTAGGGATTTATGAAAAGATACTATCTTCTAGCAGTATTAGGAAGGGTTATCGCTGGCCTTCCCAAGACTGGATCAACCCCTTGGAGTGGAACAGAAGGGTAAAATTCAACATGGAGGTGAATTGAAGACATTAAAACATCATGGAAATAATTTTGGAAGGTTTTGGGAAGTTTTGAGAAACTTAGAGAAATTTGAGAAAAAAATAGGGTTCACAAGCCTAAAACAACTAAAACAGTTGTTGGCTTCAGCAGATGATTCCGGGAGCTCCGGATGGAGTTAGAAGGAAAAAAAATACCGATGGAAAGAGGATTAAAACACCTACATGATGATGAAATAATATTTTTCACATTACCTTGGCGTATAGAATTGGCAGGCCGTTTTTATCAGGTACAAGTGGAGTCTCAAATCAAAAATACAATTTTTCAAGGATCATATGGATGAATGAAGACATGATACCCCCACCATTAGATTTAAAATGAAATTTAAAGTCAGGATCATATAAAATTTCACCAATAAATTCCACTGGGAGCTCAGGTTATCCTCTTTCTAAGTTGCCCTCTCAAAGGCAGTTCAGGACTTAGTCATTTTTCAGGAGGATGCATGTCAACACCAGGAGCCTGGAGGGATTTCATGTCCCCGACGTCCCTTAGGTTAGGTACGTAAACCCTTGAAAAATTCCTCCATCCCCCATGTGACCTCTTGGACCCTTATGTGACCTCCAGACTTGACAGTTTAGCTCCTAGGTGCATTTTTGGAGCATCCACTCACTACTGTCAGATTAAATGCCACGTGTCAGCTCCACGACCACTGTGGAAACTAATATCCCTAAGGTGAGGGAAATCAGACCTTGAAAAATGTTCCCATCCCCCTATGGGGAGCCTTTTGGACATCCGTGTGACCTCCAGACTTGACAATTCAGCCCCCAGGTGCAGTTTTTGAGCATCCATTCCTTGCCGTCGGATCTGGGACACATGGCATCACCTTGACCGTCATGGAAATTGATGTCCCTCACACCCATGAGGTCAGGGACATCAGGGACATAAAAATTTTCCCATCCCCTCCATCTACAAGTTCTGAATATTCAAATCCAGCACTTAGCCATTTCTTTCCCCTCATTTCTCCTTCACAACTTCTCTTCATACCATGGCCATGTTCTTGCTTGTCCAAACACCCGGTCCACCATTTATGATATGAACCAGCTTCATCATGATCAAAAAACTCTCCACACCATGATTATGTAGCAAATATGTAGGCCTCAGAGAAAAATGGAGTGGAATGTCGAATAACGAAGAGAAAATGGAGATTTTTCACTGGATAACTACGAAGCCACCCGATAAAAAAATCATCATATCTTGCCAAGTAAAAGTCGGATTGAGATGCCATCTTTTGCAGAATTTCACATTTTTCAATAAAATCAAGATGAAATAAAAACAATTTCAAATGGTGGCCATAATCATTTTCTCTAACAAAATCCTCACTTCGTGCACCGGCTCACATTTGTTGGATTTCCCATCAATCCGACAATAGGAGTGAGCTAAAAACTTGCACATGGGCTCCAAATAAAAAAACCTTTCACAATGGATTTGTTTTCATTGCAAACAGAGACAAAAACCATACCTACAAATTTCAAGCTCCATTAATGGCCACCATGGTATGTTTGTACCCGAAGCCACTGCTAGGTCAAAAGTTCAAAATTTATTTCCAATCATTCTAGATGGTAAAAATATGTGAAATTCGAAGGGTGTGATTGTAACGACAAGATGAGTCTAAAGAATTATGTTCTGTCACAAATTGAGCACCGGAAGCACACTTTCTAAAAATAGCAAGTTTCCCTATATAGACTTGTTATGCTTGGAAATTCATCATCAAAAGTAGCTGAGACAAAGGCGGCGGGCATTGAAGATCACAAGGAAGTTAGAATGAGTTTTCAAATCAGAAAACAATGAAAATGAACACTTACTAAAAATAATAAGTCCTTTATATGGGTGCTTACTAAAAATACTAAGTCACCCCAAGAAGCGGGTGAGGCAAGGGTAGTGTGCACATGATCGAATAAGGGAGTTCATTACATCACGATGGTCAAGAAGAAGCAATAATCATCCCTTACTTAAAATAGTAAGTATCTCATTTGGGAATTTACTAAAAATAGTAAGTCACACTCAAAGGGCAGTTTTGGCACAATGGGACATTTAGAACTTTGTCGCATCAGAGCTTTCCATCAGCGAGGATCATCGGACTTCATCTAAGACGACATCTCCTCTTCTTCTTCCTCTTCTTTCTTTCTCTTTTCTCTTCTCATACAACACTCCCTCTCCTCAATGTTATAATTTTGCGTTGAGGGTTGCACATTTTAATATGACTTAAGTGACTTTAGAAATATAATGTAACTTTAAGTCAACTTGCTATTATAAAAGGGAATTAAATATTTAAAGTGGAATATGAACTATCTTAAGTTATATTAAGGTATTTGAAAGGTCATGAGGAAGACAAGGAGTCAATTCTATTCTATAAATTATAAAGCCATTCCCATTTCATAGGGTTGACAATTGATCTTGTAAACTACCGAGTGCATTGTACCTAGAGAAAGCAAAGGCGATATCCAATTTTCTTCTACTTTCCTCCACTCTCAAATTTCTTCCATTCTCACATTATGTACAACTTTTATTTGAGAAATCAATACAAGAAGAAGGAGTTTCTAGCTTTCTTTGACTAAGGGGTTTCTTGATACTTGGTGATGAGTGAATTCTATTTGGTCTTGTTGTTATTTGTAGAGTTGTTTCTTCCCATAAATGCATGTGTTGAAGTTTCCAACTAGTGTGTGTGTAGGAATTTGATTTTCTACCTGCAACATTAGTTATCCTACCTCTTTTCTCACTCCCCTTTCCCACTCTTTAGACAAATTCTTCTCGAGCAAGAGATTGCTAGCTTTACCGCAGGGTCAATGGAGTGCCCATGTTAGATCCCCCGGTCGAAAGGCCACCACAGAAATCCACATTTTCTCACACATGCATATACGATAGCTGCACCGATTAAGTAGAGGGACTTAGATTTTTAGAGCATTGGAAATAAATCCACAAGTTTTTCCACCCTAAAATTTTTCTCACCAACAAAGATGTAATTACTACTCTTTGTGAGAGGGTACCTATGATATCACTAGACTAAAGAGAGTGTGCACCTCACCTTCCCTAGGAGTAATAGGGATCCCCACCTCACAATAAACATGCCTCTTCATGGGATAGGGAGAGGAATAATATTTCTCTACACTGACAATAGGAGGAGAGATTGAGATTAGCAGGCGTAGACCTCAACTATAGGACATTATTGACCACCTTAAATATATTTTGAGATTGTACACACTAAAATTTTTATGGGTGTGCTATTGGGTTTGGGGATGGCACCCAACTAGACAACTTAACTAGGTTCTTCAAGTTATGCACCTTCACGAGAAACACGAGGGAAAAATTCATTATGCATCATGTAAGTGATGGAGTAGGGTTTTGATGATGGAAATAAGATAATACAATCCTATTGGATTTAGAGATAGTAACATTGGATCTCTTTGAGGATTCCTTCATATTGTGCTACATTTTTGTTGTTGAAATAATTTTTCGTATGGAAAATATTTAATTTCCACCAACATTAATAGGGCTATGCCACTCCTTCTTGTGTATGGGGAGGCTTCAATTATTGAATGTAAACTAATATATTCCTATCTAAATGTTGTTGGGTGGCCAAATAGGCTAGGAATCACACAGTGAAACTTCAATGAACCTATGAAAAAGTGCTTATACAAGATATAAGGGAGGAAATTTCAGCAATGAGGGGTGAAGGAGAGAAATTACACAAAGGAAGGTTATTGTTGTGAGTAGGAACAAGCATAATTCACACCCAATAATTAGAGTATTCCAACATTCAATTAGAGGAAAGAAAAACTGAAGTTATTTAGTGAGAAAAACAGTTATTTGCATTCATTCATCAAAGATTTAAATCTCTTTCTTGATCACTATACTTACAAAGTGCATATTATAAGGTATAATAAAGGAAACATGAAAAGATAAATGGAAGAAATGTAACTTTTATTTCTTGTATTGGTGATACTCAACACCCAAATGAAAATCCACAATTGCTACCAAGTACTAAAATTCATAATCTTTTGGCATGGAGAAGCCATCCCAATTTATATCAATGTGAATTAACCTTTCACCTACCTTCCACATGACTCTTTGTGATATCATTCAACTTGTGACTTTACATCTTCCTAGGAAATGAGAAATAAGTTCCCTTTTTTTTAATTAAAGGAACTTTTACAATATAAATTTAGAAAGTCACTTAAGTCAGATAAAATATAATAATTACACTTAATGAATAATTATAAGAGGGATAGAAGAAAGAGGGGGAAAGAGAGAAGGGGGAAGAATTTACCATATCTGATGAAGAAAATCCCCATGGTGAATAAATTTGTTGATTCATGCCTCCTGATGAATATTTTTTGGAATTAGATCCTGTTCCTTGAATTCTTCTCTAAATTGATATACCGTAAGTGATAACTTATCCACTTCTAGAATGAAAATGCAGCCCAACATCCTGGTCCATGTCTCAGGGACATTACTGATATTTTTACATTGATGAATCCATTCTTCATATCTGTTGAAATTGCACCAATGCAAATTTTGATGTTGACAGGGACTATAAGTTGTTTTCATTGAAGGAAAGAGATTCACCTGCCTCTTTCTTAACCAGCTCCTGGAAGAAAGCAATGAGTTATTTTGATGATGAATCCTTGGTGAGAAGAGGAAAATCTTGAGTCTCTGAACACAATTATAGAAATTGTTCAAGATCTCAAAAGAATATTGTCTGCAAGAGTCCAACTCAGATATTACATTCTTGAGCATTGCATATTTCATGTCCATTATGTCAATCTAAAATTGAGACAAGTTCTCTCCAACGGATGGAAACATGTTATTACCCATGAGGGTGTTATATTTGAAGGAAATAATCTCGGATACCAATGGAAACATCTCATATAAGTGATTTACCTCTTTTATAAACTACTCCTTTTCTTTTTTTACATTTTATAATATTGAAAAACTTGATGAGAGAAATGATATCTAGAAACAATGCCTTGCATTGCTCAATGTTTTTCTCATTGGCCTTCCCATACATCATGTATCCTTGTGCTTTCTCATTTACCTCAGGATCAACACTACTGATCGAAGGAATGTATTCTATAGGAAGGTAATCTTTCATGTCAAATTCCAAGAAGGTTTGAATGTGAGCACAAATTTTTATTACTTGTTCCTCGAATGGCATAATTTTTTCCCTACATTCCTTGTTCCAAGTGAGGAGGTAGGAAGAAGATTCCTTGAATAGATGAGATTCTCCCTCATGTGAAGCTTGACCTAATGAGATGCAAGTTAACTCATAATCTGATAAAGTTATGTCCTAAATGGGATTTTCATTCTTATGCCTAGAAATCTCAGTATATTGTTTACCTGAGATGCCACTGAAGAAGTGAGATGTTGTCTAATACTTCTTTCTTCGCTTGGACTTAAGTGTTCCTAAGGTTGCTTTAAGAATAGGCATGATAACAAGATATTTTTTCCTTATATCACTCTTTATCATTTCTTGAATCCATGGAAAAGGTTCTTTAGGAGTGGTCATGATGCCAATCACTGGAGCACCTTCAGGAGCCTATTGTGGAATCAACTCTTAATCACGGTGGGAAATATTTTCCATTAGGGAGGACATACTTGGATACCCTTGAAGAGAAAGGTGATGTAATTAATCACTCTTATAATGCTTTACTTTGACAAACCCACCTTTAATAACACTTTGAGCTCACTCAAAAATCTCAACTCACTTTGGCCAAATCTCCTAGCCCACCTTGGTTTACTTAGCTCATTGAGCTCATTCAACCAACTTACTAGAGAGGTGTAGATGGATCTAACCTAATCAAAAATTCATGATGACCCAATTTTTTTTAATTTCAATGGATCCTTGACTCTTTTTTAATCTTATTAGACTACACAATGTTCCTTGCTTTCAACTGTTACACCTTACGATTTTCCACTTTACTCTCATACACAAATGTGACAAAAATGATGCCTCAGGATCCTTGTAAAAGATGCATTACCTCATTTGAGCTATTCCACCATCACACAACCCTATGAATATGTCAAAATAAATTGTTAGGATTGTGGAGTTAAATTGCTTCACAGATAGCATGGTTTACACCTGGCTGGTTTACACAGTAACCGGTGTTGGCCAGCATATTAACCATCATCGTTTAACATAAGAACCGCCATCGGTCAATAGATGAACCACCATCGATCAAGGTAACCATCACCATTTACCTGTGCATGAAAGTTTATATTTAACTCACGGAAATTAGGTCTAAATTTGTTATAAATTTGATCTAAAGGTTGTAAATGCATGACCATTGTGCCCTAATTTTGCATATGCCTATTTAAGCATGAAATCTAGGGTTAGAAGGTGTATTAATAGAAGGATTGAATTAGATCCTTGATTCTCCTAGATTGAGAGGATGAAGAAGATGAAGAGAAAGAAAGAACAGGTTACATGAAGACAAAGTCTCCATGGAAAGGAGCTGGACCTAAGGAAATAGAAGGTACATTTGAATGGTGAGAAGAGGCTAACATCTTCTAATGTATTTCCTCCATATAGTTATTGTCTTATTGTAATGTCTTGCATAGTATGCAAAGAACATAGAGTTTCTTCTTTTAGATCCACATGTTAGTGAGATCTTGTATTGTAGATCCATGAGATCATATTGTATTGTTGATCCATGTAGATCTAGATATTGTAGAGGAGGCTATCTTCATGTTTGAAAAGGTTATGCAGTGATGGAGAGACAAACTTATTGGTGCACATATATAATTGCACATATGGTAGACCCATGTGAGAGGTCGTGTTACAGATCCGCAAAGAACTTGGCAGTAGTTCAGAGATACATTAGTTCTGAGTTATGTGAGATTTGTTGGCGGTGTTTGGAGGCATAGTTGTAGTGCATTCATGGAGATCCATTTAGAGATTTGGAGGAGAGGATATACTCTTTGAGAGATGCATTGTACTCTTGTATTGAAGAGTTAGTTTTTACTCTTGTTATATTATATATATGAGATCTCTATCTTTGGTGGATGTAGCCCACATTGGGTGAACCATGGTACATGTTGTGTTATGTGTGTTTACTTTATTTTGATTTGGATTATTCTAGTTTATACTTCCACTACTGTAGATTTTGGAGAATTGTTTAGATCTTGTGTGCATGATTTTGTTTGTTATTGAATCATAGCACTATTCAGCAGTCTTGAATTCCTAACAAATGGTATCAGAGATAGGTTTGTTATCTTATATGATACCAAAAACTGGTATTAGAGCTTGGTTAGCTTGGTTATTTCAAAGCAAGGTTTTGCTTCAGTATATTATTAGTGGTTTACTGACAATTTTATGAGAGTAGGGTTTGTTTTACATGATGTGAAGATCACAGGAAGAGATTCAATCTCAAGTGGGAGTTGGAAGAGTAAGGTTGCTAGAAATTATAGTGACTGACATCAGTTAAGTGGTATCCGATGCTGATAGGGTGACCGTGGTCAGTTACAAGGTAACCGTGGTCAGTTACAGGGTGATCTTAGTCGGTTATTGGGTAAAAAAACTATAAATAGAAAATCAAAGATATGAAGAATTAAGAAGATCTGAAGAATGTGTCTTATTTGATAAGGTGCCCCTGGTTCTTGGAGGCACAAACATGTTGGTCAGATTGCATATCCGGTTATTGAGGTATGGTTTTATCTTGGTATTGCAGTGCTTATCTTATTTTGGTTGCACATGCATGTTTGGGATTGCAGATCTAGATCTGAGAATGAGATACATGAGAAGTTATGCATCCTTGGTGTAGTTAGATGCACAAGCTTCTTAGAGAGGAAAAATATAATAGCACATAACAAAGATGGGGTTTCCATAAAATAAGCATGTTCTTCAGGTTGAAGATGTGGTTGTGTATCTTGGTGCTGGTAAGGTGATGTGTTTCATCTTGGTGTAATTTTTATTTCATGTATGATTGCTGTTAAGTTTTTGTGTAAGGTTGGGTGGTTCTTGAAATGACTGGCTCAACACAAATATGGGCTTTGGTTGGAGTAGGAACCTAGTTTTGTGACGTATGCCAATTTTTGGCATTGTGTTAGTTCCAGCAGCACCGATGTCGGTCAGGGAACTAACATCGGTCATAGAGGGTAACTAGTATTGGTCAATGAACTATGGTCGGTCTCTGTGACAATGATTTTGCACAGGGTTTCTCGCAGTAGAAGAGGGCATGGTTGGTTTAGTGTCCTATTTTGGAGGATCAGGTTTCTTGCACAATGTGTACAGGTAGAAACGGTGCATATCACTTCAATGTTTGGATCAGAAAGAGGATGGAGTTGGCTTGGTTAGTCCAGTGAGACTTTGGGTCAGGTATCTCTATATGGTTCATGTTTTATTTCTTTCATTTGGAGCAACTGATATTATGTTTGGATAGTGTGCACAGATTTACACCATGTTTTTGGTGTTGTTTGAATTTTATTTCCTGGTTGTGTGGAATCTTGAGGACAAGGATATCAAGTCTAAGGATGAGATCCTCAATGAAAAGTCATGGTTAGACACAATTGAAGATAATGAAATATGTTGAGTACACAGGATGAAAAGAAGTTGATTCACCTACTTCACAAGAAGTCCAAAATTCTATGATGTTGCAATATTCTTTGATAAGAAGGGAATCATTTTATAATTTCTTTTATCTAGTTTTATTTCTTATTGACATATTAGCTTTTGAGCTTGGTGTTAGAGGTAGTGTAGGGGATTTTGTGTTCAATGGGAGCAAGCCATGGTTGTTGGCATTGTAGGATTGGATACATGATGCACATGCATAGTGAGGGGATATTGCTACTATTCAGAGTGGCAGAGGCACTAGTCATGGTTTTTGAGGGAAGTCACAGATTTACAGGTATATTGAGTTTATTGCTTTGTGATGTCACTTCTGGTTTATTTTATGGTGCCTAGATATTCCTTAGGGATGGCAGTTGATGGTTGATTTAGCTAGTTTTAAATGATAGAGAAATTTTTAGATTTTGAAGGGTGAAAAAGGAGAAAATCTTACTGTTACAGAGACCGGTGCTGGTTAGGGTTAACCATGGTCGGTCATCTAGTAACCATGGTCAGTTAGGAAACTGTGGTCGGTTTGGGTCACAGGTTTGACAACAGTGTTTATTTACCATTTTTAGATGGTGTCATTATTTTGCTTTCATCTTGGTTGGTTTGTGCATTATGTTGATGACATGTATGTTGGTATTTGCACTTGGTATTAGTTGAATGGTTATTTGTTATTGACATTGATGAGCACAAGATTCATATATGGCTTTGGATTTAGTCAGTGAGAGACTTGGCGCTTCTTGAGAGCCTGATGATATGGATGGATGTATAGGTGAGTTTATACATGTGGATAGATTCAGTTTTGTGAGTCTATGATGATACGGATATTAGATTTGCACATGGATGCCTATGAACATAGTTTAAATGCCTTAAGCATGAGTAGGGTATGTTTGTATTTCCTCTTGTTACTATGTTACTCCTTGATAGGTATGTTATCTATAGATGAATGTCTTGGACATGATAGTTGTTTATGCAGGGTTGGATTTGCAGAATGTAGTATTTGGATTTTTTGAGTTGTGAAGGTGTTTTGGAGTAATTAACCACGGGTTGGATGTAGAACTCATTTGGGCAGTCTTGACCCAGGATCTTGTTATGCTTACACATATTCTAGTTTGACTTGTCTATGGTAATTTGCATTGGTGGTTACATAGAGACATGGATAGATGGATGGAGAACATGGTTGGTTTTATAGGTATGGATATGGTTGCAGTTGAAGCTCAGTAATTTAGTTTAACTGGGAGCTCTTACAGGTGTGTTAGTCATGATGGCTTGGTTGCATGAGGAGCTTGGTTGGCTTGATTTCCTAATACCAACAATTGGTGTGGTTTTACGATTCAGTGGGAGGTTGAAGCTTGGTTTCACAGATTAGTTGTAGCTTCATGCAGGTTTGGTAAGTCATGATTTTATCTTCTTGGTTTGAGAAGATAGTTTGATCTTCCTAGTTTTATTATTTGAGAGAATTGTTTAAGGAAATAATAGATGGTGTTCACAGTGTGTAGAGGATAATTAAGTACATGTACAGGTACAAAGGTTTAGAAATTTTTGTCTCCAAGTGGGATATTGTTAGGATTATGGAGTTGAATTGCTTGACAGACAACATGGTTTACACTTGGCTGGTTTACACAGTAACTAACATCAGCCAGCATATTAACCACCATCAGTTAGCATAAGAACTAGCATCGGTCAGTAGATGAACCATCATCGGTAGGGTAACCATCGCCAGTTACCTGTGCATGAAAGTTTATATTTAACTCACGGAGAATTAGATCTAAATTTTTTATAAAGTTGATTTAAAAGTTGTAAATACATGGCTATTGTGCCCTATGTTTGTATATGCCTATATAAGCATGAAAGCTAGGGTTAGAAGGTGTATTAAGAGAAGGATTTAATTAGATCCTTAATTCTCCTAGATTGAGAGGATGAAGAAGAAGAGAAAGAACAGAACATGTTACATGAAGACAAAGTCTCCATGGAAAGGAGTTGGACAGAAAGAAATAATAGGGACATCTGAATGGTGAGAAGAGGGTAACATCTTCTACTGTATTTCCTCTATATAGTTATTGTCTTATTGTAATGACTTGCATAGTATGCAAAGCACATAGAATTTCTTCTTGTAGATCCACATGTTGGTGAGATCTTGTATTATAGATCCATGAGATCATATTATATTGTTGATCCATGTAGATCTAGATATTGTAGAGGAGGTTGTCTTCATGCTTGCACATGTTATGTAGTGATGGAGAGACAAACTTACTTATTGGTGCACATATATAGTTGCACATATGGTTAAAACATAAGAGAGGTCTTGTTAGAGATCCACAAAGAACTTGGTAGCAGTTCAGAGATACAGTAGTTCTGGGTTATGTGAGATATGTTGGTGGTGTTTGGAGGCATGGTTGTAGTGCATTCATGGAGATCCATTTAGAGATCTAGAGGAGAGGAGATACTCTTGGAGAGATGCATTGTACTCTTGTATTGAAGAGTTGGTTTGTACTCTTGGTATATTATATATATGAGATCTCTATCTTTGGTGGACGTATCCCACATTAGGTGAACCACGGTACATGATGTGTTATGTGTGTGTATTTTGTTTTGATTTGGATTATTCTAGTTTATACTTCCACTGCTGTAGATTTTAGGGAATTGTTTAGATCATGTATGCATGATTTTGTTTGTTATTGAATCATAGCACTATTTCTCAGTCCTGAATTCCCAACATAAATGAGATGAATGAAAAATAAGCCTACTACAACTTTTGCGCTCAGAATGAAGATTTTTTATTTTTAGCAGGTGGAATCAAGACCTGCTATTTTGGGACATTTCACCTGTTTTTCTCACATTTGGACTTCTTGATCCTTTGACATGTTTATTTCCACTTTTTTGATGATGATTTTATATTTTTGGAAACAGTCCCAAATTCCCATTTTTAGATAAATGAGATGACCATGAAAACTGAGCCTACTGCTTTTTTGACTTTTTGACCACTCAGAACTGCCTATTTTATCATTTTTAGCAGGTTGAATCAAGACCTGATATTTTGTTATATTGTTTTAACACTATTTTAAGGGGACACTATTTTTAGTAAGTGGAGATTTCACCTGAGAATTATCTCACATTTGGACTTCTAGAAACTCTGACATGTTTATTTCACACTTTTTTTATGATGATTTTCTATTTTGGGAAACTTTATATGTTTCAGATACATTACCATTGATCACTTGCTTAGATTTTATTACAAGCCTCCACTCTCTCAATACTACCCAGATCCATTTGGAGCTATGCTCAACAAAATCTGAATTCACACTCGAATTCCACATCTACAATACATTTACTTATCATCTATCATATTAAGACCATATAAATAGACAACTACTTAAGAAGTTTGATACAAAACTCAAAACCAAGGGAAAAAACCATGGGTATCAAAACAATGGGCAAAAGTGGGCCCAAAAACAGCCCAACGGTTATTACCCATGGGTTAATAAACCACCCATGAAAATTTTCTTCGGGGGCTTCACCCCCGAACCCCCTTGACCTACTCACCGGCGAGCGGGACCACCGTAAAAATAAAGTGGAGACACATAGAAGGTGTACCACATTATTGCAAATAGGCTCCACAAACATAACAATTAGAGACTGATTTCTACTGAGCTAAGATTCTCACACCTTCACTTTTTGCGAAGGCCAACCAAAGCTATAGCTTTAATTTTCATCATGTCTGCAGGAATATGTGAATCTTCTCCAACTTCAATTTATCTTCCTCCAAAGTTGTCCTGATGAAGTGGTATATGATTGCATTCTGGAGTAATCAGAGTTCTTAGCTAGGTGTATAGCATTCTGATATCACTATATAGTTACTATTCCTCCTGCTTATGCCCCAATATTATTGTAGCTAAAATCTCTTTGCTTGCCTTTATGGCAGCAACATACTCAGCCTTCGTGGTTGACAAAGCCACCAGCTTCTATAGTCATGAAAAGCTCATGTCCCACCTACAGTGTAAATATAACATGTTGTGGTTGTTGAATCTACATAACCATGTAAAAGTTGTCTATCCATTGTTTTACACAACTATCCCCTTGGTTTTATTGAAGGATCCACTTTACTGCTTACCAATTACCTTCACGCATAAATCTTCACAGGTCCCACTGTATGGGTATTAGGCCTAGTGCACACCATAGGTGCCAAATTAATACCTTTGACATCTGGTTTCTTTCCTGCTCTGTCTTGGGACACTCCTCCTTTGATACTTGGTGGCCTGCCAAAGGAGTGTTTAGCATCCTGCATATAAACCTCTCCAAGATCTATATAAAGTCAGCTTCCATTCCTTTATCCCGAGACATCCTCATACATACACCCAAATCCTTCATAGCAAAGGATTCACTTAGCTGCTTCTTGTAATTACATGTTTATTACCTGCAACTTGTCATCAATATAAATAAGACAGGATAATATAACTTCCATGTATACACACAATGGTCAGAATGGCATCTGCTAAAATGCTATCATGAAGCTATCAAACTTCTTATTTGTACCTGAGTTTCAGGTACAAGCTTTTCTTGTTTGCAAACCATCTCCTCTTTACCTGACCCCATAGCCCTCTATTTGCTGCATATATAGTTCCTCCTCCAAATCACCATGGAGAAATGCAGTCTTTACATCAAGGTTCTGTGTCTTATACTGCAACTATCCTAGAATAGTTCTAATAGAAGTCATTTTTACTACAGGAGAAAAAATCTCATCAAAATCTATACCTTGTTTCTGTGCAAACCCCTTGACCACCAACCGGGCCTTAATCTTTTCTTTCCTCCTTCTTCGATTTGACTCTGAACACCCACTTATCTGTAATGCTCTTTTGCTTTTGGGTATCACCAAATCCCATGTCTGGTTCTCCATGAGAGCCTGATGCTCCTCATCCATGGCTTGCTCCCACTTTTCCTGACATCTACCTTCATTGCTTCATCAAATTATCAGTGAGTAATAAATAATAAAGAGAAGGAGAAAAACGTTTAGGTTCTCTTCTCACCCTAGAAGACCTCCTCAATATAGGAGTTTGGGGGCAGCCTTCCTGCAACTTGATTCTAACCCCATTCGGAAGATCCTCTACCACTGCATATTCTTTCTTAGATTCTTCCCTATAGAACTGCTGCTTATACATGTAAATACCACATCCCTAGATTCCAATGATTTTCTTGTCCTTAATGCTCCAACATTTATATGTCATCACCACCATAACCAATGAAATTATATTTTTCTGATATCCTCTAGCTTGGTCCTATCATCCTTGTCTATATGAACAAACACCTCACATCCAAAGACTTAAGAAATGAATAATCAACTTTCTTACCATACCAAGCCCCCTGCATGCCTCCATCCAAGGACTTGAGGGTCCTCTATTTATCAAGTACACCACTGTGCTCACCGCTTCTGCCCAAAAAAAAGAGGTAGTCCTGCATGTAACCTCATGCTCCTAGCACATTCCATTATTGTTATGTTCATCCTTTATGATACCCCATTCTACTACAGAGTTCCTGGAACCATCTTTTTCCTGTGGATTCCATTCTTAGAACAATAATCATTAAAATTGCTGCAATATCCATTATCTGGAGACATTTTACATCTAAACCTGTTTCATTCTTGCTTTCCATTTAACAAAAGTGTCAAATACATCAGTGTTTCTAATACAATAAACCCAAACTTTCCTGTTGCATAATCAATAAAAGTAACATAATAACTTGAACCCCCAAGAGATGATTGAGCTGGCCTCCACACATCAGAATGCACCAGCTCTAACTTACTCTCTTTCTTTGTAGGTCCAACCTTGAGAAACCTTACTCGCTTTTGTTTCCCATATATGCAGTCCTCACAGAACTCCAAACTTGTTTTTGTATATCCAGGAAAATTATTCTTTATGATGTCCATGCCCTTATGGCTCATATGACTGAGCCTATAGTGCCATAATGTTGTACATCTGAAGCCACAAGATTACAATCATTAGTACTATCATAAATACAAGGTTCCAACCTTCTTACCTCTTTGCACCCTTAGTAACCTTCCAAGAGTTAGTTGTAAATATCACAGTATAACCATCACTTCCCAATTGCCCCGTCGATATCAAATTTCTCCTTAATTAGGAGACATCCTTCAATAGCCAGTCTTTTCCATTCTGACTGCAAGGTCGATCACCGAGAAAAACATCCATAGAATCCCCTACATAATCAAAATAATGCCTATGTGGAGTAGCCCCTGACTAAGTTGCCCCTGAATCTAAAACCCAAGATTCAATAATATTATGCAAAGAAAGAATCAAAGCATCCTGACATACATTTGATTTGCCTCCTTGTTTTCTTCCTCTTGTTTCTTCTTATCCCGAGCTCCCAACAGTACCCTATCCACAATTTCAGCATACATTGGAAGATCTGATTTTCCACGGTTTCCTCTATTCTTCTGCCTCCCTCTAGTTTCCACTTCAAAGCATTCCTTGAAGTAGAAGATTCCCCAGAGCTTTTTCTTTACATTTCCTTGTTGATCACCCCTACAACATCCTCAAACTTACTTCGAGTTGGCTGGAACCGAGTTACTTACCGCCATTACCAGCTATTCCAACTCTCACGTAAAGAGCAAAGAATTAATAAAGCCCTAAATTCTTCATCAAATTCTATTGTAACCGAAGCTTATTCATAACTATATTGAAATCATTTAAATGAGCTACTGAACTATTCTCAGACATCTTCATATTAAATAAATTTTTCATTAAAAATATCTTGTTAGAGGTAGAGGGTTTTTCATACAACTTCCGAGATCTTTTGTAGTCTTTTCCTTTGAAACATTAAATTACCGAAGATGACTGATTGTCCCAAGTGGCCTTCCTATCTCCCATTCCGCATCTGTCATACTGGTTTTTTCACCTTCTCAGACAGCGGAGTATAAAGATCCTTCTGATAAAGGTAATCTTCCATCTGCATCCAAAGACTGAAATTCTACCCATTGAATTTATCAACCCTAGATCTTCCTTCATCTGCCATAGCTTGCTAAAAACTTTTGCAATTCAACACTTCAGAGCTCTGATACCAATTGTTAGAAATAAGAGATAAAATATGCGAAATAATCCATTACAGAATCGCATGACCGTAGAAACTAATATGCCAGATCTCAAATAAAAGGCTAACACAACACAGAGAGACAAGATGGACGTGGTTCACCCAATTTGGGCTACATCCACCTAGAATCACTTGCATTGTTTGGAATCAAACCCAGATCCATTTGGAGCTATGCTCAACAAAATCTATAGAATTCACACTCGAATTCAAAACACATCTACAATACATTTACTTGTACATCTATCAATGCATAAGCATATAAATAGACAACTACCAGTTTGATACAAAACCGTTTCAAAACCAAGGGAAACAACCATGCCTATCAAAACAATGTTCGCCCATCAAATACCCATGGGTTAATAAACCACCCGTCACCGGCTCGAGTTGAATACATCGAGTGTAAAATAGAAGGTGTACCACATTCTAACATTGGCCAGTTTTGCAAATGTTTGGAAACAAACAACCAGCTGCATAATCAAAATTAAAAAAATAAAAAATAAAATTTTATCCATTAGGGGTACATCTAAACATAATCTTGTTAGTCTTTGCTAAAATATAGAAATTTGGAGGAGTCTTTTCCTTGAGTTGGACTTGCAAAAATCCAATCGAACCACCGAGTTGAATCGAGGTCCCTATTTTACATTGAAGATTGAGTTATTTTTCTTAGAGTAGGAGGGTTGATCCAACTCTACATCAAGCCAAAGCCCCTGACTGAGTTGTTTCTAAGCCTTGCATTGGAGGCCGAGTTTAATTCTACAAAAGTTGAACATATAAAGTTAGCGTTGCTTTGGATCGAGCTCATACCGAGCAAGTTGTGCATTGAAATGACCGAGCCATGGGTCTCATGTAAGTCAATATTTGCATTGTTTGGAGGTTAAGATAAAATATTTTCAATGCCCACTGAGGTTTATAACCCCCTGCCTCTGCATTGTTCGAAAGCATTCGAGTTGAATACATAAATAAAGCTTTGCCAGTTTTGTTTAAAAACAACCATTATCAAACAAATCAAATGGTGATCGGACATGCAAAAAACAACCAGTGGATTAGTCAAAACAAAACAAAATAAAAAAAAGCAAAACAAAAAAATGGCGTTCCAAAACACAGCGAATCAAAAGTGACAGAAAATAAATAAGAAGATTAACAAAAGCATTTGTAAACAAAACAACGATGTTCAGAGCAAAAAGAACCAAGATCTGGTTTCTTCGGATAACCCTAAACCGCCACCAGCAACTGCTGCCACGAGAATAATCCACAATACATCTGACTTTAAAAGGTTAGTATTTTTTCAAAGAGTTTAAATATTACTTGTCTTAGTTCATAGTATATGTGCTTTGAGCGCCTATGTGGTTATTGGGTAAACATTTGGTATTGTGAGGTCAAGAGTTCGACCCACTTATAAGTGGTGGTTTGTAAATTTTTAAAAATTTGGAGGATCATATAGCCATTGTCACCAAATATAAAGGCTAAAATCACAACTAAAACACATAGTTGTCTCTAGACCCTAGGCTATTTTAGAGGAGAAAACCCTATTTAGGGCTAAAAATGTTTTTCTCCCAAATTGCATATTTTTTCCTTCTAGTTAACATTTTCTAAAGGGGGACCACTTAAAAAACTACATTTTGAGCCATTTTTTGTTCAGTGAGCTGTATTGAGCTCCAGAGGCCACCAGGGCCCCGAAAAATAATTTTTTACCTACTATTCAATTTTTTCAAAATTTTTAATGTAATTGCATATTTCAGTGTACTGTACTAATTTGCAGGTTGCCATATTCAACTGAAAACCATTGTAACTACTTAAAAAATGGCAGATATTGTACTCAAAAATATTAAAATTTGGTTTTGTATCACTCACGAGATCTTCAGATCTCATTTGAAGCATTCCGTATAAAGAGTGCCTCTAGGAAGCACTTACGGGTAAAGTCTTCATGAAGACTACTACACTTAATGCCTAATATAGCTGTAACAACATAATTTAAACATTGACCCTTTAAACCAATGTGGTGTAATAAGGATACAATGCACACACTTTGAGCCCTACCATCTGTCTGTGAATGATCACTTGACTTAAATCTGGTCTAAGAAATTATCCGAGTATATAGCGAAGTTACGCACCGTGTATGAGGATATTTATTTTAGTCGGTGTCAATAATCACACAAACCCCTTTCAGTACTATCTTGGTACCACGTATCAAATTATTTCACATATGTTAACACCTCTTTCATGTACTTCTGAGTATATAGAAAGGGCAAGATTCTTCCACATACTGACAGGTATATCAGAAGGGCGCATATATAGAAAGGTTCGGTATATCGGACTGATGGTATATAGATTGGGAGACCATATACCTGGAGTGATAAGAGCCTTACCCTTTGATTTTGTAAAATGGACACCAACACCCCCAAGTTCTTTCTTCCAGATTCACAACTTCTTAGAGGAAATAACTATGCAGCATGGAAGACAAAAATCAAGACACAACTTGAGTTTAAAAATATTTGGACTGTTGTGAATGGTACTGTAACTAGATCAACAAATGATAAAACAAAACAGAGAGTTTGATAGATCTGATCAGAAGGCCAAGTTGATAATATTGTTTGTAGTGTCTGACAACATGAAACCCCACATTCATGATGACAAATCAGCCAAAGAAGTGTGGGATAAGTTGAGCACATAGTACAAGGCCAAGAATAATAATGTAATAAAGAATTTATAGAGTCAGTTACACACACTAAAGTTCAAACAAAATGAGAAAATAGAAGCTTTCTTAAGAAGAGTTGTAGAATTATGGGCTTCACATCTATCCCTAGGAGAGGAGGTCACTGATGAAGCTCTCCTTCCCATTGTTCTGAGAGCACTCCCTCCTTCATACCGCATTTTTGTGACAACACTCAACTTGTCAAATTAGGCAATGAGTTTTGACAAGCTGGTAAACCAACTACAACAAGAGGAAGCAATGTACAATAAAGATGATGAAGAGGAGAATGCACTTTCTTCTCATCAGAAATGGAAATGAAAAGGAAAAGGAAAACCTCATTCCTATCAAAAGTCCCAAAATCAGAATCAACATCAAGGGGTCAAACAACAAAAGAAGAAATGTCCTATTTGCAAAAGATGACATGAGATGAAAGATTGTTGGTATAATACTTATAAGAAAGGTTCATCAAGAAAATCTATACCTAAACATCAACAATCTCACAAGGGACATTCTAACTACAATTAAGGGAAGAAAAAGGGGAAATGGAAAAGAGAACCCTATCGGCAAGGAAATCTTGTTGAGTAAGAAGAGCATTCAGATACTGAAGACTACTTTTGCACTGCTCAATAAAGTGAACCCTCCACATCATCTAGTGATGTCTGGTATGTTAATTCAAGAGCCACTCAGCACATGTCCAACCAAAAAGATTCGTTTACTTCAATAGTGGACACGCCTTTGAAAAACCATGTTTTTTTAGGTTACGATTCTTCATACATAGTTCAAGGGATTGGGAACATTTCTCTACCCCTTGGTTCACGTAAATGTAGATTGTCAGATGTAATCTATGTCCCTAGGTTGACTAATAATCTGATGTTAGTCAGTCAACTCCTAGATCACAACTTGAAAATTGATTTTAATACTCATTCTAACAAGAAAATGTGTTTAATTCGAGAAAAATCATGAGGCTCAAAACTTGTTACAAAATCCTCCAATGTGGGACACATGTTCCAACTTGATTTTTTCCACAGAGATGATAAAACACTTGTGGCTAAGAACTCTACATTTTCACAGTTGTGACATCAAAGAATTGGTCATATCAATTTCAAGTATCTCGAGACACTTCACTGATATAATATGGTAAAAATATTACCATCTCTCCAGAAGGATACAAACAAGTGTCCTCACTACTTAGAAGGAAAATAACATAGATCTTCATTCCAGAAGAGTACTTATCGAGCTCATGGTAAGCTTGATCTAGTTCATATCGATATTTGCGGTCCGATGCAACCAATTCATTCTGGATTTCAGTAATTCATGCTTTGTGTTGATGAATCTTCGAGAAAAATGTGGATATACTATCTTCGTAAGAAACATGAAGTTTTTGAAACTTTCAAGAAGTTTAAAATGGATGTTGAGAACGAAATCGGTCATCACATCAAAAATCTCTACTCAGATTGTGGGGGGGAATTCACCAGTAATGAGTTCAAATCCTACCTATAAGCTCACGAGATGTCATCAAAAAATTCCTCCTCGACACGCACCGTAGAAAAATGGTATTTTTGAGAGAAGAAATTATACTATTATGGAAATGGTGTGATGCATGATCGATGATTCTAGACTATCAAGGAAATTTTTGGAAGAAGCAACAAAAATAAAAATTTATTTGTTGAAGAGAGTGCCCACAGTTGCTCTTAATAGATTAATGCCACATGAAACATGGTCAAAGTGGAAACCATCTATTCCACACCTCAGAGTATTTGGGTACAAAGTAAGTATGCACATACCTAAGAAGAATAGAAAGAAATCAGATATGAAATCAAAAAAACTTATCTTCATTAGCTATAATGAATAGATTCTTGGGTATAGATTAATGGATTCAAAGACCAGGAAAGTATACACTTGCAGAGACATTGAGGTTTTTGAGAAAAATGAAGAAGAGACTCCTCCTCCAGACTCACCTGATGTATATTTTTCACTAGTTGTAAACACAAAAGATGATGTTCCCACAAATGATGAAAGTGGTGATGGGGATGATGGTGTGATCAGATAGAACCACAACCCATGGGAGCAGTTCAGTGTATGCCCGAGTGGTATACTAGCATGTTACGAGATGCGAGATTGGATGCTCCACCAGATACATCCACCACTCAACCGCAGATTTGCAGTAAAGCAAGAGAAGAAGTAAAACTTTATTTAATGAGTAGAGTTATTGAGTCTAATGAGCTCACTATAGTCTAAGAATCCCTACAGTCAAGCTTGGAAAAATGTCATGGATGTTGAGTATAACTCAGTGATGAAAAACACCACTTGGTGACTTGTCAATCTTCCACCAAGAAAGAAACCCATTGGATGTAATGGATATTCAAAACAAAGTACAAAGGAGATGGGACCATAGATGAGTACAAAAAAATACTAGTAGCAAAGGGGTACACTAAAAAAGAAGGCATTTACTACAAGGAGACATTTTCTCCCACGGCTAAGATCAAAACCATCATAATGATCTTTGCTCTAGTTGCACAAATTGGTTGGAAATTCCATCAGATGGACGTAAAAAGTTCCTTTATAAAAGAAGATTTACAAGATAAAGTCTATATGACTCAACCCAAGGGATATGTTGTACCTTGTCAAGAAGAAAAGGTATGTAGACTTAGAAAATCTCTGTATGGCCTTAAACAGGCACCCTGGGCTTGATACATCAAAATTAATGAACATCTCATCCAACATGAATTTTTCAAAAATCCATATGATCCCAATCTCTACCTCAAAAATTAAGGGAGGGATATTGTGATTGTTTTTTTTTATGTCGATGATCTAGTCATCACTGGAAATTCAGTGAGGATGATGGATGCAACGGAGAAATATCTTAACCGATCGTTCAACATGACAGATCTCAAGCTGATGCACTATTATCTTGGATTAGAAGTATGGCAGAAAGAGAATCACATCTTTGTTTCTCAGTTGAATTATACTAAGAAAGAACTCAATAAATTTAGGATGATGGATTGCACACCTATTGCTACACCTATGGATAAAAAATTGCAATTGTCTTGTTCAAATCCATCTCCTATGGTAAACGCAACTCTCTATCAGAAGTTGATTAGGAGTCTCATTTACCTGACATACACTAGACCAAATATCAACTTTTCAGTGAGCTATCTTTCTAGGTTCATGCAGGAACCCATAGTTTTTCATTGGAAGGCAACAAGGTGAATCTTGAGATATCTCAAGGGAACAATGGATCTTGGTCTAGAATACAAGAAGAATGACAACTTATTCTTAACTAGATATTCAGATTTAGATCAAGAAAGAAACATTGATGAAAGAAAATCCACTTAAGGATTTGTGTTATTTATGGGATCTAGACCAATATCATGGGGAATTAAGAAACAACAGATTGTTTCTCACTCTTCCATAGAAGCCGAGTATCATGTTGTAGGTGAAGTTGTCTGCAAAACGATATGGCTATGTCACATACTTGAAGGAATTGGAATACCACATGACAAACCGACCACCTTGTATTTTGACAACGAAGGTGTTCTCATACTTGTTCACAATCCAATTTTTCACAAAAGAACAAAGAAAATTGAAGTACAGGTACATTTCATACGTGAACATGTCTTGAAACATAATATACAACTTCAATTTTGTCCAACAACTGAACAATGGGTAGATATCTTCTCAAAGTCACTTTCACATGAAAAAATTGAGTTGTTAAGAGAAATCCTCTCCTCATCCCTTGAGGCAATGAAAAATTAAGGGAGGGAATGTTAGGTAAAACATATTTTATTATAGTTAATTTTGTATTTACTATAGTAATTTGGTAAGTAATATATAATTCTTATATGGTTATGTTTATATAACCATCTATATTGTTTTTATTAAAATACATGAGGTTGTTGTAATTATTGTTATATTGTTATATTGTTTCCTTGTTGTACCTGTGAAATTTAATTTTTTGTTTGTACTTGGTTGTGCAATATCTATAAATATTACAACCCATTCTTTGTAATGTTGATTTCCTACATATCAATAAAATAACGAGGCTTTCGTCCCTCTTTTGAAATTACATTTTCTGCCATTAAAAAATATAGAGAATCATCTGATATGTTGTTACTTTCTTCTTTAACGCACCTCAAATAGAGGAATACTATGAAAATTTCATTCAGTTTCGTTTACCGAATTAGGAGATATTAATTTTTCTAGTTTTCGCGCATTTCATCATTCTGGGAATATTTTGGAATGGTATTTGGATAATTTTTACGTTTAATGGAGGTTTGGTAGCTATGCTCATGAGGGCATGGAGGAAAAATGGATTAGAGATGGATTGTAATGGATTTCTAAAAAATTTGGCAGCACTTCTCACGCACACACAAGAAACGAAGAAGCAACGACAGTTAAAAACTTAACAATTTTAGGTTTTTGATCATATTGGAATGGGGCACATTTTTTTATCCAAAATATCCTATAGGTATGGGATATATGGGGTAGAAAAAATTTCCCTCACCCTAGCATGACAATTGGCGATTAGTGATTGTCCAGCGGAGGAGAGAAAGAAAACAAACACAAAGCACCTAGGGGCTAAGACTTTCTCACAAAAAGATCCATAGAAAGGGCTAGAATGAGGCACATTTTTTCCTAACTATCCCAAAGGGATGAGAAATATGGGGTATAAAAATTTACCCTCTTCTAGGAGTGATAAGTGGTGGAAGGTGATTTGATGAGGCAGAAAGGGGAAAGGGCTAAAAAATGGCTTGCGTAGCCTTCCGAGGGTCATATGGAAAACCAAGAGACAAAACAAGAATGGGGCACATTTTTGTTTCCCAAATATCTTAAAGGGATGGGAAAAATGGGTAGTAAAAATGCACCCTCACCTTAGCATGAAAAATGTCACTTTGTGTTTGCACGAGAAGGAGGGGAAAAATGAGGTGAAAAGGAGCTTATCTTACATTTCAGAGCTTCATAAGGGTCACATGATGGTCCATAGGGATTAATTGGGATTGGGTGAATTTTTGCATCCCAAATATCCCAAAGTTTTGGGACATATGGCACAGAAAAGTACACCACATTCTCATGCTTACATGTGTCCAGTTGTAAAAACGACTCAGTCCCAAAAGCTTACCTTGAGGAGATCCTTAAAGACGAAGTTTCTGGAGCTCTAGGAGGAATATTTTGGAACTTATTTATATGAAATTTAATTTAAATTTCCTTTAGAGATTAATGGGATGGATCTCATGATCTAATTATTCCTAAAACCGCCTCAAAAATAGCCTACTATATCGAGACCATATGGTGTGTATGCTAAAACAAGTTGTGAAAAGAATCACTTGGGCCTTGTTAAACAACTAAAAGAACCATTGTTTAGATAATTGAATTATATTTCTATATGTATATTTCCTTACAGAGCTTCCAGAATCATCTTTCAAAGCTCAAGTACTATTTTGAATTGCAAGATCCTTCACCTTCAAAAACCCACTTTCACTGAACTTGTTCCTAAACCTTCAAATATTCCCTAAATTTTCCTAAATAACATGAAATATGTTCTTAGCTCCTCAATACCACTTCCTGAGTAATTTTGGATTTCAAATCTTCTTTGGAGGATGCACACCTATCCCAAAAATTGTAGAAATAGCCTTTCTAGGTCTATGGATGAATCTACCTTGGGAAACATTTCACCAAAAGAACTTCATGAACTTGTTTTCATATTTTAAAAACTTGGGAAATGTTATTAAAAAAATGAGAACTTGGAGGATTGGGATAAGCATGGAACAAAGGGAGAAGTGATCTAGGGAAGTTCTAAGGAGGGTTTACATACAAAAATTTTGACACTAGGGTAAAGTTGTCATGTTTCAACATTGAATTTTTCCCTTGCAAAAACACATGACAACAATTTATAAATGATTCATTCAAAAAAACATTTACGAGTTCTATGATCTATGACAAATGAGTGGAACTATATAAAAAATGAGGATTTTTTTTGGATCTTCTTTGGTATGTGGATTATATCAAGGATGAGAAAATCAATATTCATATTTTTGTATGACCATTGAATCTTGAAATTTCTAGAGCTATCCAAATTCACTCCCGATTGATCCTCGAGGAATCAGTGGAGAAGGCCTATTTTTACAGAGGAGAAAAAGGTAAGACATAATATAATAGAAATAGAATATGATCATATATTAAAAATTATCAGGGAAGTACGTAAAAGGATATACAACCATAAACTAGGAGTGGGATTTGACCTCCAACCTTCACCCACAGACCACCATAATAAAAATAGTCACAACAACAACAAAAACATATTTACCATTGTCAAGATGCATAGAAATTTAGAGATTTTTGGTTATTAGTCTTAACCTAACTAAATAGAGATCAAAGGCAAAAAAGATAATAGGTAGGCCCTAGACCTTTAATGAGTCCTAATGAGCTAGGCCATCACTATATAACAGACATTATTATCATAGGATAAGGGGTGTTCCATGGGGATCAATACCTTAAGTAGGATGATGTTAGTTTTTTGACAGTGTGGACCATTTTTCTAGGAATTTACCTTAAATAACTTCAATGAGTGAAAGGGGAAATCCCCTTGTCAAATAATCTTTTTGGGGGCATGAGGGAATCACACAAAATTTACATGAAATAATAGATAACCACTAGGTAGAACATTTAGCTAGGGTGATATAGTCTTCAAGTGGTATCTGGGGTATTCCTATTTCTGTATTATTTGAAACTGGTTATTCAAACTACTTTACATATCCTTTGGGAGTGGATTGATGTAGGCTAATAATATCTAGGAATAAAAATGTCAGGAAAATGAGTTATCCTCCACGACCAAAACATTAGTTATTTAATTAGTTAAGGTGTGTCTTATTGACATAGGAGTATTCACTGCCATGATATACCTACACATCCTTTCCCTAGGATCATGAAAGACTGTATTGGGAATGGACTGGCTTGCATCTCACTAAGCCAAAATATATGGCTATTACAAGGTATTTGAGTTTTGTGATAACTTGGGATCAGAGGTAGTGTTGTCAATTTTTGCCCCGGGGAAAAAATTGGACAATAGGATAATCCCCGGAGACCGAATTTTTTTCCATAAAATATTCTGGGTTATCCTGATGATTTCAAGCTTTAAGAGGTGTTTTATGATCCTCTTGGATTTTTCTTATCTTTCCCCAGTCCTGGAAGATCGAGTTTTGGTCAAAAGAAGGGAATTGCCTCTGGACCCATAGTCACCTGATTCTAAGTCAGATGGTTAAAAGTGACATATAAATTTTTAGGTACCTTATCACACTTCCATGATCCATTTTTTCACAGATGGGTTCAAAGTTTAATAAGGGTCAATGCAAGACTTAAAATTTTGTCAACACAAGCCACATGTGAGCTTGGGCTAAAAGCAACTCACTAAGTTATCGGTGAGTCAGTCGGCATGTGAGTTACATAGAGTGAGATCTACACTAAGCTCATTTTGGTTGTTAAATCTACATTCAGGAAACATATCGGGAAGAGTGTTAATGGATACTACAATGAAGGTTGAGCATCCATGTTTGACTTTGGTGACAGGAGATGCGAGTGAGCTCGGTATGGGATGAGGAGGACAACTCGACCATGACACAGGTCGAGCGCGTCGAACCATGGAAGCCAAATTAAGTGTGAGCCCGTGTGGTTCAACTTGCACATGATGGAGTTTGGTCATCCATGATAGCTCAACCAGAATCAATAATGGTATTCATATGAACCAAAATCACTCATGAAGCATACAAGGATAATCATTTAATGACTCATGTCGAGCCAATGATTGCATGGAGGAACAAGATTATTAGGTGAGCCACAATAAATACATGAAATACCATGGAGCTCAGCTCACAACCGGATATTATAGGTGGTGAATATGTTCAATATGTGCAAGCTTGGAATTAATTGAATTCGAGCTCAAAATTGGTTGTGGTGAATTTAGAAGTGAGCCATTTCAGACGACTCATATGGTTCGGATCAACGAGTTAGGCCAAGGGCAATTGTAAAGTCAGTAAGACGAGTACAATGGATGAGGTTCATTGTAAATTTCTTGTTCGAGTCGGCTCTAAAGAAGATGCATCTCTACCTTGGGGATCTGAACATATGAGTCTACACTGAATTATCGTGGAACATAGGGTGAAGTGCTCATGATGTTTGAGCAGAGTCAATCAAAAAGTTGAGTAGAGATCATTCGGTTTGTATGGTAAGCGAGCTCAGTGATTGCAAAAAGTAAAGGAATTAGGAGTTGTAACACAGGGATGAGCTCGGTCAGCATCATGGAATATTTTAGAGATTTATTTTGGAGATTCTTTTCAGATAATTCCATTTCAAAATTTCAGAGATTTTTGGGTCAAAAACATTGAATGAGTTGAATATCATTGAAGCCTGAAACTCCAAAATTTAGAGTTTCAGGTTTTTGGGATTTGGAGATTATGTCTTTCGGGTTTCAGAAATTTGGGCCCATTTTTTTAAAATTCCTTTCAGATTTCTGATGTCCGAAATTCCAAAAGTCTGAAATTTTAGACTTTCGGGGCTTTCGGGTTTTAGAATTCTTAGATTCGTTTTTAGGATTTTTTACTTTCAAACTTCCAAAGTCTGAAAGTCTGAAAGTTTGAATTTTCAGATTTTGGGATTTCAGGTTTCGGAAATTTTCATTGCCAATTCACTTTTTCATCTCCCAATCTTTGAAGTCCAAAACCCCGAAATTCTAAATTTTGGGTTTTCGGGTTTCGGACTTTCAGAAATCCTTCGTGCAATTAATTCTTCACCTACCTCCGTACAGATCAGGTTTTCTATTTAAACTCACATTTTTTCTATCATTTTCACCTGACCTTTTTACTTTGACATTCTATTTCTTCTACTTTGCAACATAATTTTCAAGGTATTCAGAGTTGTTTGAAGGATCCTCTCAAGTTTCCCCTACTTCTTCTCAACAATTCTCATTTTTCAAGGTTTGGGAATTAATATTGTTCGAAAAAAAAAATCCTTTCCTCATTTTTTCAGAGATTTCTTTCGGAGATTTATTTTCGGAAATTTTTTCTTTGGAGATTTCTTTTGGATAATTTTTTCAGAGATTTATTTTTAGAACTTTTGGCTTCGGAGATTTCTTTCGGAATTTTTTAGTTCGGCAATTCTTTTCAGAACTTTTCAGTTTGGGACTTCGGAGGTTTTTCTTTTGGGTTTTTAGAGATTTTATTTTCGAATTTTCTCCAACTTCAGCTTCCGAAACAGAGGGCTTGATGTCTACTTCCACTTTAAAGGGAAAGGAAAATATGAAGTACTCATTTCTTGGGGTTTCTCCTCACTCCTGCCTGTCTTCCCACTTAGGGAATATAGGGGACACTGTATGATGGAAAAGTGACAAGTGAGTATGGTAATCTACAAGTAACTCTTCCTCGTACCCGACCTCTCGAGGTCGTGCTGAGACAGTCGGTGGGGATGGAATATACATGGGGTATAGACAAACTAATTAGGAAATCTTATGTCTTCGACACACACTAATGGAATCTGTGAATCTAAGGTAAAGAAAGCCCTCCTAACCTGAACTGGCGTGATAGATCGATAGGTGAGGATGACTGCTCGAAGGCTCCAATCAATATCAAGCTCTAGCGTGATCTGATCTATAGGTTATGGGATACGCAGAAGATAACCTATGGGTGCTTCGTATATGTCTCCCGACAAGGTCATGAAAATGGATGATGGATATATAATGGATTCTATGGGTGATTCTCTGGTCTAGTCTAGAAATCCTTAGCTAGATTAGCTGTTATGTCTAGTGAGGATAATTGTGTGATAATGGTTGGTGGAAGTGGAAAGGATCTAAATACTAATGTGTGTAAACCAACATCAACATCTGATTGTCCTGTGGGTTCGTTGGGTTGTGGGACCTGTGGGTCACAACCGTAAGCTCGTGGTCATTGTGAACCTTCTATGGTCATGTGCCAAATCAATCCCTAATCCCTAGTATCCAGTAGTCGTATGACTTTTCGGCCTCTATATTTAGAACTAAAAGTTGTGCGATCTTCACAGAGTACCTTACAGGCATTCTGGCAACTTGAATTCTTAAGCTAGTGTCTATGTCAGTGAGAATGTCTCCTGTGTCTGGCTATGGGACCAAAGGATCACAACTAAATGTTTTCTCTCTTTCAAGCCCTTCTACAATCATGCGGATATTTATCTAGGGTAATCTATAGTTTGGTTGGTTTGACCAAAACATGTGTGCTTTTTCGTCTTCTATGTTTAGTCCTCTCAGATGTGTGCTGATTTCTTGTAGGTCTGTTGTTGCTCGGAAGACTTGAATTCTAAGATTTTGGTCTATATCAATTATTGCTATAACAAGTTTGGGTTGAGGCACGATTGGCTCGAATACGTATTCTCTGGGCTCCCTAGGTCCCGTGATTGTCATACAAAAGGAATTAATGTAAATCTAACTAAAGCAAGCTAATTATGCAAAGTATAGCTATAACATATATAAATTCTCTATTTTTTTGTATTTTTGGCAGAGTTTTTAATAGAATTAAGATAACAACTATTTAATATATATAGGAAACGACAACTAATCTAATAACAAAATTTAAAACAAACAAGGTAGCCGAGTATAGTTACTTGTCTGTGCAGTTGTGAATCTATTCTAAATAACTAAATAACTGATCTAATTTATTTGAAAGACCCCTGATCTTACCTCAGAAGTGAGGAATGAATCATAGTTTCTCATAAACTATCAATCCCCACAACTTCCCCGGCAATATCGAAAGTGAGATTAATTGAAATGAAATGATTTATTACTCTATTTGATATGTTTTAACTAAAACTTTGATATCTTGAACCTAGATTTTGCAGAACAGTGGCGAATCTGATCGTGTGTGGTTTTTTCCCCTCAGTGTGGTCTCCTCATTCCTTCGTGCTCACGTGAATCCAGAAAAGTGTGTAATGCTAGCATCAACAGAAGTAGGTATTGGAATAATGGCAGCCTTGGATGTAAACCAAATATAATGTGAGTAGGAGAGGGATAGCACAAGAGAACAAAGCTTGGCTTATGCAATTCCTAGCGGGATTTACTGTGAGTCATACAACACAAAACATCCATAACCTGAAACTATCCTTCTTGACAAACAAAAGCTGCAACTCTAATGGCTTCAAATTGAAAATGAAACTATCCTACTTCAATTGATTGCATGAAACAATAACAACACTAGCACAAGAAGATCATATGGCTTCTAAACAACAAAACAACACTAACTATACATACAACGAATAAAACTAATACAATTCCTAAACAAGAACTGAAAGACTAAAATTTTAAATGAGAGAATGAGGGGCGTAGTTTTGAGAGGCCATTTGCTTGAAAACCAACCAGCTATTTATAGAATTCCCATTTACCCAAAGGTGAAATCCAATTTGAACTCTTCTACAATAAACAATGGAGAAACACTATTACAGGGAACCAGAATCATAAATACAAACAAAAATGGATGAAAAGGTTGGTAAAAGTTGAAAATTTAGGCGAGTCGCGATAAAAACAACATTCTGGAAAATGCGTGAAGGACCGCTGCCCTGCCTGGGCGACGGTCACAAGACCGCCACCCAGGTAGGGTGGCAGTTTCATCACTGAAGACCAAAAGTAAAGGAAAAGAGGGGGGAAGAGTAAAAAAGAGCACGCGGAGGCCAAGCGGGGTATGTGGGATGTTAATGTATACTTGGAGAGATTTTCTGGATCTCGAACACCTTGCGAGGAGACCTGTATCATCATTGGGGCATGTGTAACATTGTTTTGACGGTGCAATACCCTATAATTTTGGGTACGTACAGACACCGACCTAGGGAAAATTTATTTTCTAGATTTCTTGGAAAGAGTAAAGGCTCCAAACAAGAAATCATGGATGCAGGCCATATACGATAGTGGGATTGCCCTTGCTACCAGTTTTCCCACATCTATGCATTACTAAGATTTCGTTTTAGCCGCAACAACCCACTTTGACAAAGACTCCATGTCAGTCAGAGATAATGATGATAAGGTAGTAATCCATTTGGACTTAGACTTCTACGAACATCTGCTAAAACTTCTTGATGTTCAATATTATGCCACAATTTCATGAGAGTTAGCAATGGAACATTGGGACAAGGAGAGGAAGGTGTAGCTGAACAAAGCCAAAGATGAGCAGCCATGAGGGTCAGATCCAAGCTCTGGATTGGTCGATGTTGCAAGGTTAACTGAGTCAAAACCTTATAAAAAATTAGGTTTTTTGATTTAGATTAGATTCATACATTTACACAAGTAGCCAACTACATCCGGTTGATTACTTGTCTTTATTTTTTTTATGAGATTAGAACGCTTTGCCTAAAAAATTAGAAAAGAACAAAAAGATTTCCTTTGATAGATTAGCTTGTTTTATTACTTTGATCCAAAATATTGTGGAAAACCCCAAAAACATAGATTAGATCTCTTTTAGTAATTATTTTTCTTATTAAAAGTCATTTTATTCCACTTTGTATTACCATCAATGGTCCACAACAAGAAAACACGTACAGTTGTGATCCATTGGTCCTAAAACCCAACGGGCTAGAATTGATAACTGACATTGATACCAACTTATGTTTAATAGTCTTACACACACCTACAAATTTTTTTGAGAGGATAGAACAAATCAACACACTAAACATAGTTTCTAATCAAGCCTACGATTATTGGATTTCTCCTGGCAATAGGGCTTGATTACGCACGTGACCATCCAAGGGCCACAACCCCAACGAGTCTTTGGTTGTGATCATCAAGTCCCACAACCCAATGGGCCTACTAGTCAATTAGAAATTGACACTAGATTATGCACATTAGTATTTAGATCTTCACCACTTCTACTAGATATTATCACAGAGCTTGACTTACTGAACATAGCAGCCAATCATGCTAAGAATTTCTAGACCAGACCGGAAAATTACCCATAAATACCTATGGCTTCATCATGCCTCTCATTCTTACTTCCATGACCTTGTCTAGAAATCTATACGAGGTGCCCAAAGGTAATTTTCCACATGTTCAATAACCAGCGAATAGAATCCTTGCCGACATTGACTAGAGTCTACAAGTGGCTATTATCTCAGACCAAATAATCACACCACTTTAGGTTAGGAGAGAAATTTTTGCTTTAGACTTGCATATCCCGATATTGTGTGTTAAAGATATAAGATTACCCAATTAGCTTGATCACCATCACCACACTCACATTCATAATCATTCTACACTAGCTGTCTTGGAATGACCTTGGGAGGTCAGGTGCAAATAAGGTCACGTGTTGATTTTTTGTCATACAGTCATCAAAGAGAGATTTGAATCTTCAATGAATGAGCCTCATAAAACTTTGTTTTTATGTGGATTTTGTTTGTCTCACTAACTTATTCATTGTTTATTTCCTCTATATTGGATATTGAACTACTCCAATTACTGGGTGTGAGGCTCTACAGTATACTGACAGCAATAATATTCCTTGAATAATTTCCCCCCTTTCTTCTCAGCACTGTAATTTCCTCCCTTGTACCCCTATACTAGTAATTTTTCATAGGTTTAGTGGAGTGTCCCTGTGTGATCCCCAACCAATTTGGACACCCACAAAATTTAGATAGGATTAGGATTAGTTACATTCAATAATGATAGTTTTACCATTCAATGTAGAGGGGCGTAGCCCCATGAACGTTGGTGGAGACACCTAATTTGTCCACCTGAAAATTTTTCTCACCAACAGTTTTTAGTAATAATATTAGGGATATATTTTCCCAAGTGCACCTAAAAAGGATCTCTGCCCAAAAAAAATACAAAAAAATTATATATTAAATATCTATATATAAAATCAAAAAAGAGGAAAAGGCACTTAAATGATCAAAAGCCTCTTTGCAATCTTGATTGAGAAATTCACATGTTTCAAGAGTTGAAGAATAAGCAGTTGAAGGAGAAGAAACCATGGCGGATGAAGAAAGAGGAAGATCCTAATCCATTGTTCCATGGGGTAGGAATATCGTCCCACTTGTACTGCCACACCACTTCACTAGCTTCCACAAGGATTGAGAAAGAATTTTCCAAAGTTCTATGGAGATGGAATATGGTATCCTAGCAATCATAATAGGACTTTTATCATGGCCTATGACATCCTTGGTGTGCAACACAAAGATGTTGTTTTGTGGTTGTTAGTGGAAACATTACAGGATGCAGCGGTAGATTGGTTCCAATACCTACCATCATGTTCAATATCCAATTGGGGTGATATTAAGAAGAATTTTGAAGAGAGATTCAAGAATGTTGAAGATTCTCATGTCATCCTAACTTAACTCATTCAAATAAAGAAAGATACGTAATAATCCACACGGGAATTCATGGCCAAATTTACTAGCACGGTCAACAAAATACCTATCACCGATCTTCCCACTACAAATAACCTAAATATGTTCTTCGTGAATGCTCAAATACCTGAAGTGAGTTTATTACAATGATTTAAACCACAAGATTTGGACCGTGCTCAAGAAATTACCATCGAGGTGGAAGATGACCTCATCTTGTGAGGTAAGATCAAGAATACCTCAATGAAAGATAAAACCCAAAATTCCTAGGATAGGAGAACTGATCCAATGGTGTAGAAGTTAGAAAATGAAATGATATTGATGAAAAGAGAACTCAATCAACTAACAAATCAAGATAAAAACCATATCGTAGGAGCACCTCAAAGGCTCTCCTTGGAAGCTCCATCAATCAATACAATTTGCAAGACCTACGAAGATGAGGAAGAAGAAAGTTTTGAATACAAAGAGGAAGAATAAGGTGAATGTGATCGAATTATAGTTTGTGATTTCACGCTTGATCCCACTAATAGTTACTTATATGTAGTATTCACCCAATCCAAAAAGGAGAAAAAGGTCTCCTCTTCCATTTCCTAAACTAAGAAACTAAATCCTCTAATGGCGACTCTGAGAAAAATAAAAATGAAAGGAGGATCATCGAAACCTTTTTCAATAAGGTCAGCTAAGAAGAAACATGAGGCCACCTCAACCAATAATCCTTCTACCTCTTCAAGTAATCCCCCTTTTGATTCTCTTGAAAAGTAAGTTTATAAAAACATCTGTATCAATCTTGATTTAACACATGATTTTCCCACAACCTCTTCATCCTTAGAAATCATTGACCATTTCAAAAACTCCAAGATCCAAATGTCTACATTTGAATACTTAAAACTCATCCTAAAAAATTGGAGAGACTTATTCAACATGTCAAAGGAAGTAGCCCTGTTTCTAAAGATACCCCCACTAAAGAACCACCGTGTGCATCTCAATCCACTTCATCCATGAATTATCTTTCCTCCACTTCTAGGAAGGTATAACCTTTTTACATAACCTTGTTGGTAAATGGGTTCAAGCTAAACCATTGCATAATTTACTTTTGTGCCTCAGATAATTTCATGCCCACAAAAGTTGCTAAAGCTCTCAGCCTCTCCCTTTCTTTTACCTTTGTAAATGTATCTCCATGGAGATGAAACTAGTTCCTCTCATTGGAAAATTCAAATATTCCAAGGTAGCATTGGAGGATTCCCATGATAAGGAAATCACAATGAGAATCCTAATAGCAAACATGCTCGGCACATGTGGCATGTTATTGGGACGAAGCTTGTGTCAAGATGTTGGAGGAGATATGCAATTGAATTGGTTGCACACCACCATCTTGGTCTACGGTAAAAAAAAGAAGCTACTTACCATTACAAAAAGTAATTACATTGTTAAATGGCCAAACAACCCAATGACACATATGTCGTGAAAAATTTCCAAAGTCGACATCTTCTTCATGACCTTTAAGGAGGATCTTGAGCTGTCATTGTTAGTGGAGGAATGTTCAAGTGTCATATAGCTAGTCAAAGAACATAATGAAGAGTTGATGAAAGGATCATCGAAACCCTTTTTAATAAGGTCAGCTAAGAAGAAACACGAGGCCACCTCAACCAATAATCCTTATACCTCTTCAAGTAATCCCCCTTTTGCTTCTCTTGAAAAGTAAGTTTCTAAAAACATCCGTATCAATCCTGCAATAACACATGATTTTCCCACAACCTCTTCATCCTTAGAGATCATTGACCATTTCAAAAATTCCAAGATCCAAATGTCTACATTTGAATACTTAATAACTCATCCTAAAAAATTGGAGAGACTTATTCAACATGTCAAAGGAAGTAGCCATGTTTCTAAAGATACCCCCACTAAAGAACCATTGTGTGCATCTCAATCCACTTCATCCATGAATTATCTTTCCTCCACTTCTAGGAAGGTATAACCTTTCTACATAACCCTGTTGGTAAATGGGTTCAAGCTAAACCATTGCATCATTTAATTTTATGCCTCAGATAACGTCATGCCCACAAAATTTGCTAAAGCTCTCAGCCTCTCCCTTTCTTTTACCTTGTAAATGTATCTCCATGGAGATGAAACTAGTTTCTCTTGTTGGGAAATTCAAATATTCCAAGGTAGCATTGGAGGATTTCTGTGATAAGGAAATCACAATGAGAATCCTAATAGAAAACATGCTCGGCCACATGTGGCATGTTATTGGGATAGAAGCTTGTGTCAAGATGTTGGAGGAGATATGCAACTTGAATTAGGTTGCACACCACCATCTTGGTCTACGGTAAAACAAAGAAGCTACTTACCATTACAAAAAGTAATTACATTGTTAAATGGCCAAACAACCCAATGACACATATGTCGTGAAAAATTTCCAAAGTCGACATCTTCTTCATGACCTTTAAGGAGGATCTTGAGCTGTCATTGTTAGTGGAGGAATGTTCAAGTGTCATATAGCTAGTCAAAGAACATAATGAAGAGTTGATGAAAGGATCATCGAAACCCTTTTTAATAAGGTCAGCTAAGAAGAAACACGAGGCCACCTCAACCAATAATCCTTATACCTCTTCAAGTAATCCCCCTTTTGCTTCTCTTGAAAAGTAAGTTTCTAAAAACATCCGTATCAATCCTGCAATAACACATGATTTTCCCACAACCTCTTCATCCTTAGAGATCATTGACCATTTCAAAAATTCCAAGATCCAAATGTCTACATTTGAATACTTAATAACTCATCCTAAAAAATTGGAGAGACTTATTCAACATGTCAAAGGAAGTAGCCATGTTTCTAAAGATACCCCCACTAAAGAACCATTGTGTGCATCTCAATCCACTTCATCCATGAATTATCTTTCCTCCACTTCTAGGAAGGTATAACCTTTCTACATAACCCTGTTGGTAAATGGGTTCAAGCTAAACCATGCATCATTTAATTTTATGCCTCAGATAACGTCATGCCCACAAAATTTGCTAAAGCTCTCAGCCTCTCCCTTTCTTTTACCTTGTAAATGTATCTCCATGGAGATGAAACTAGTTTCTCTTGTTGGGAAATTCAAATATTCCAAGGTAGCATTGGAGGATTTCTGTGATAAGGAAATCACAATGAGAATCCTAATAGAAAACATGCTCGCCACATGTGGCATGTTATTGGGATAAAGCTTGTGTCAAGATGTTGGAGGAGATATGCAACTGAATTAGTTGCACACCACCATCTTGGTCTACGGTAAAACAAAGAAGCTACTTACCATTACAAAAAGTAATTACATTGTTAAATGGCCAAACAACCCAATGACACATATGTCGTGAAAAATTTCCAAAGTCGACATCTTCTTCATGACCTTTAAGGAGGATCTTGAGCTGTCATTGTTAGTGGAGGAATGTTCAAGTGTCATATAGCTAGTCAAAGAACATAACGAAGAGTTGATGAAAGGATCATCGAAACCCTTTTCAATAAGGTCAGCTAAGAAGAAACACGAGGCCACCTCAACCAATAATCCTGATACCTCTTCAAGTAATCCCCCTTTTGCTTCTCTTGAAAAGTAAGTTTCTAAAAACATCTGTATCAATCCTGCAATAACACATGATTTTCCCACAACCTCTTCGTCCTTAGAAATCATTGACCATTTCAAAAATTCCAAGATCTAAATGTCTACATTTGAATACTTAAAACTCATCCTAAAAAATTGGAGAGAATTATTCAACATGTCAAAGGAAGTAGCCTTATTTCTAAAGATACCTCCACTTCTAGGAAGGTATAACCTTTCTACATGACCTTGTTGGTAAATGGGTTCAAGCTAAACCATTGCATCATTTAATTTTGTGCCTTAGATAATGTCATGCCCACAAAATTTGCTAAAGCTCTCAGCCTCTCCCTTTCTTTTACCTTTGTAAATGTATCTCCATGGAGATGAAACTAGTTCCTCTCATTGGAAAATTCAAAGATTCCAAGGTAGCATTGGAGGATTTCTGTGATAAGGAAATCACAATGAGAATCCTAATAGCAAACATGCTCACCACATGTGGCATGTTATTGGGATGAAGCTTGTGTTAAGATGTTGGAGGAGATATGCAACTGAATTGGTTGCACACCACCATCTTGGTCTACGGTAAAACAAAGAATCTACTTACCATTGCAAAAATTGATTACATTGTTAAATGGCCAAACAACCTAATGACACATATGTCGTGAAAAATTTCCAAAGTCGACATCTTCTTCATGACCTTTAAGGAGGATCTTGAGCTGCTATTGTTAGTGGAGGAATGTTTAAGTGTCACAGAGCTAGTCAAAGAACATAATGAAGAGTTGATGAAATTTGAGTTTGAAAAGGTTTAATTTTCATGGGATGAAGGTATAAATGAAATTGATTTGTTGGATGCTAAGGTTGGTGATGGGAACCTTGAATTATAAAAAAACAATTTCGAAGTGATGAGAGATGCAAATCAAGAAGAAGGAATGATGCTCAGTACCTTCTTGACAGATAACTTCAATTTTTTCAATTATTCTCCCAAGGATTAGTATGAGTCTTCATGTGATGATTGTTCTAGTGAACTTAAAGTATTATCATTATCATTGGAATAAGATGAAGGGGAATGTAAGAATGGTAGAGTACCTTCACCTTTCAAACTTGAAATGGAGCATACCCATGAAAATGATGATGTCATTACAAAAATAGACTTCCCATTTCCTGGAAATCAAGAATGAGAAGATAATGATGATGATACTTCAGCCCCAGTATTGTGCTCATTACCTTTTCACAAGGAGGGAAACGAAAAATGGAGAAATATATTGTTGCTTGGTCCTAGAACTAATTTTTCTCAAAACAGAAACCTTCCCAATAAATATTAACCTGTCAGTACTTACCCTGATCAAGAGCCGGATGCCCCAAACATAAAAATGGAGGATGAATTACAAAATGTAAAAGGAAAAGAAGATGACAATTTTCAAGTTGGGTACATAATTTTGAATTCATTCTTTTTCGAAGAAGGTAATATAACTCAAGTAACACACTGTATGGGGCAGCGTATGGTAAAAGATATGGAGCATGGGAAAGACAAATCCATAGCACAATTGAAGAATGCAAAACATCAAGAGGTGGGAAATGATGCCAAAATTCTTAATACATTTGCTGAGAATCAACCTATAAAATTGGTGGTCATGAAGTGAATGCATAATGAAGAAAATATGTCAGGTTATGGAAATGATAAGTCAAGAGTGACCAAGAAACATCTTCATGAAAGCGGTAAAAAATCAAAAAATGAAAAGAACATGAAAGACAAGGAGATGTCAAAAAGAAGGTGCCAAAGCAATAAAGGAGGTGGAACATATAAGAGGACTAGAAATCAAGATTAGTTTCTCAAGAATCTGAGTAGAGGTTCATACTTCAATGAACCTGTCAATGGATTTGCAGAAGAATGACATTCAGTGACACTTGTTTACATGTAAGCACTCAATTCAAGTTTGCACTTTAATGAAAGTAGGCTATCCCCTGCATGTACATAGGTGATTTAGGTTTTTTTCCTTTTTATTTTTGTTTTTTTTATCACCAATTTCGTTTTTCTCTTTGTCATGTGTTTCTTTCCTGTCATGTGTGTGTGTGTGTTCAACAAGGAAGTTGTGTAGCATATCTCTCTAATGACTCCATAAATCCCAATGGATAAGGCACTGGTCCATAAAGTAAATTGAGGTTATGGGATTCTCATGTCATGTCCTCATTGTCCTCATTGTTCTTGATCCATAATGTGTCCCTAGGCTAAAGCTAGTTATTGTATTTTGTTTTTCAAGGGAAAATTTCACTAGAAAACAAGAAAACTATGGCTCAGTGTCAAAAATTGCAAAATTCATACCTTCCCAAGACACCCCAGGTCAGTCTATCCATAGTACCAGCCCTATCCTATCAGTGTGATGATCCTGAAGTGAATTTCACATTTCCCCCTAGGTGATTTAGGAACAAACAAGATCATTTAAGCATATTGGAGAAATTGTTTGCAAAGTGAGTTTTTGAGCATGCTTAGAAGGGGGTTTCATCAACCTTTCTAAGCTAGGTACATCATCATCGGAGTAGAAAGGAAGACCAATATTAAACATGGAGCTGTAATTTAGAGTCCAAAATATCAAGGAATTGATTCAGGGAAAATTTGGAAAGAATCGGATGCTTAGGAGCCAGGTTACTGAAAGCAAATTTTTGGCCTATAGGAGCATACATTACGAAAGTGGGCCTAAGCTTCATATCAAGATTTTGGGATCTCTATATTATTTCAAATCCAAAAAAATAACCTATGGGAAAAATTTCAAATTCTCTACATGTTGGAAAAGACGAGACTTCTTGAAACTTCATACACTATTCTAGGCAGCTCATTCTTCTGGCACACAATAAGTGATCCCAAGAGAGAAGGAAATATTTGGAAGGGTTTCAGTCAAACATAGATCTTGGTACCATAACCATTATATTCATGTAGTTTTTGTGAGGTGAAATCATATAAAATTTCACCCAAAAACTCATCAAGGAGCTCGATATATCATCTCCACAAGTTAGCTCTCAAGGTAAGCTTTCCAATACTTAGTAAAATTACTAATGGGACACATGGGAAACTAAGGTGAAGGTGAATTTTCATGTCCCCCTTGTCTCTTTTTCAAAGGTACTGTTGGTGCAAATCAGCAGCACCCATGGATGTTGATCAGATTTCTAGTTTGACACTTTGGACATCCAGTGTGATTGCACAACATTGAATCTTTTCCCCAAGTGTGGGACTTGTAAAAATGGGAAAAGAATCTCCTAGGTTAGAGGTTGGTTCCTCAACTCCTCTGATCAAGTATATTACTTGCAAGTTACAGAGGGTTTGAATTCAAGATCCTACTCTAAATTCCAAAGGGGACAGAGATAGAGAATGTAAAAATTGAAACTAATGCTAATAAGGTGATGCACCAAAGGAGTGGTGAGCATTTTTTACTTCTGCAGATTGACACAAATCATGGAAATGCAACAAAATTCATGCACAAACTGATAAATTGTAATGAAAGGTCAGAAATGAATCAAACAACACAAACAGAGGATTAAAACTCATTCACAGAGCCTGCATTGTCATTTCCAACTATCAGAAAAAAACATGCATTACAACATCTGAGAGGAAAAAAATAGGTTACAGTCTTGGAAGGGGTCTGATTTTTCCACAAAATCACTTTTCAAGGTGAAAGAGGGAGCCTGTAATACATGAAAAATGTTCAACCTTTCAAAAATGAGCCAAATCTGGCTTTTACAATGCAAGAAATGACCCCAAGAGAGAGAAACGTGGGAAAACATGGGAGAGCTTCAACCACCAACCAAAAATGTAATAAAATAGCATGGGCATCCTTACAGGTCCATTCCCTGACATTTTTCACCATGCTAGGAGAGAATGCGAGCCATTCTTCATTAAAAATGGTGGTTGAAATGTCATTTTCTGTTCATTACCATGTGCCAGAGGCATGTTTTTCAATTTTCTCTCTCCAAACTCCATAAAAATACCAAAATTGACCCTAGAATCTTGTAGAGAATTTCACCAACTTTTCGTTGATATAAAGAACGTGAAAAACTGAGCTCTGGATCGAAAGTTATGGCCATTTGAAAATTTTAGGGCAAAACAGGGCCAAAATGGATTGGTGGGCGAAAAATTTGAAATTTTCCACTTTTTGCATTTGGGAAAATTTCCCAAAAAAATCCCCGCACTCCACCATTCTGGTGCCACGTGGCATGTTTGATTGGATGCGGGCTCTTGATGCCTCATTTTCCATTGTTTTTACCATTGGAAGAATTTTCCAAAAATCTCCACCGAGCCGATGATCTGAGGACACATGGAAAGAGGTGATTCACTGCGGGCCTTTTCCTCTCAAATTTTTCTATCACTTTTTGACCATTTTTCCTGACTGGACATGTGGCAGGAACCCATTGGTTGTGGGCTTTTCCTTTTCCTTTTTCCCTGCGGGCCTATCCTATATTTTTTTCCACCACACGGACACGTCGCAAGATCCATTGGCTCGCGTTTGAGGGGGCGGACTTTTCCTTTTGAAATTTCCTTCGATTTTTCTTTGGGAAAATTTCCAATTTCTCCCCCGCATTTCAAAGCTCTAGTGCCACATGGCATGATTCCCATTTGGCATGGGCCCTGGGGGTGAAAACATCCTCCTTTTGCGCTTTACCTTTGGGAAAAATTCCCAATCTCCCCCCATGCTCCGTCGTCCTGCTCTGGCCCCCTCGGAGGACACGTGGCCTGGCTCTCATTGGCTCGAGCGGGGCGGCGGGACCAAAAAATTAACATTGCTCCTTTGCTGATCACTTTGCCAAATTTTCAATCTTTCCTCCATCGTCCGCCACTCCGTTGGCCTAAGGACACATGGCATGATCCCTGATTGGATGCATGGGCCTTTCCCTGAAGATTTTTTCCATGCGCCCTCACCAACACTTAGTCAAAATGTTTCTAACTTCATCTCTGCCCTCCGCCATGCCACTTTGGCCTTAGGACACATGTGCGCAATAACATGGTTGGGTATGGGCCCTTTCGTCTGGATATTTTTCCATGGCACCAACCCTTAGTCATTTTTTCAAATTTTTCCCCACGTGGACACGTGGGATCCAATTTGTGGCGGGCCTGCGGGGTGAAATATTCCTTTTTGAAATTTTGCCAAACACTTGGTAAAAATTCCAAGTTTTCCTCTGACCCTCCGCCACTTCTTCAGGACACGTGGCACCATCTTATTAGTTGCGGGCCTTTCAGGGGAAAATTTCCCACAAAAACTCTGTCGAGCCATAACTTCAAAAATACATGGAGTTAGGAGGAAAACTTTACCTTTCTGGAAAGCTAAGAAAAAACTCTATCCAATGGTGCCATTTCTAGAAGGTCTTGAGTGCCTGAAAAGAAAAAAATTATGACTGAGGCACAAGAGAGGGAAGAATGAAGGGAGTTAGCCACAAAATGTGCAAGGGGAACATTTTGGATAACAATTTTGGTGACTCAGAGGGGTCATCTGCCTGCTGGATGAAGTTACCAGTTGCCTGAAGCAATCCATTGGGCATGGAGTCATCAAATTCTCTGCTTGGTACCCCAACTGATTAGAACACTGCAAGGAGGAAGATGGAGGGTGGAACATCATCTGATTTGAGCAAGGCCTATAAAACACATTTCTTGGAACAACAAGCTTGTGCCAAAGCACTTAGGGAAAGCAAAGCTAATCTACAACAAAACAATGTGCACAAGCACTTGGAGGAATGAAAACCTAAGCTAATATGTACAAGGTGGAGAATTTCCTTCAGTAGCAATGCTTTAGATGGATTCCATTGACTGGAATCTACAATTCTTCACCATCCAATGAAGACAATTGGAAAGCATTGTTTTCCTTACACTTTGTGACCATGTATGGGCCACTCCAAATGGCATCAAATTTTGAATGCCTCCCCGGTTTTGCTCTATCTGCATCCCATTTTAACACTAGATCTCCAACTTGGAAAGATCTATCCTTGGCCTTCCTATCAAAGGTCTTCTTGATCAAAGCTTGATCCTTCTCCATTGCTTGGGATGCCTGATTTCTGATTTCTTGGAGCTCCATCAATTCTGCATATCTAACCTCCATGGGCCAAACTCCAACAACTCCAACTATTTCATGAGTTCCAATGTTGGCAACTCAAGTGACATGGGCAAAATTTCCTCTCTTCCATAAACAAGCCTGAATGGAGAATTACCTGTAGATCTCTTGGGAGTTATCCTATCAGCCCATAAGGCTGATTTCAACTTAGTATGCCAAGACCTCTGATTTTCATCAAGAGTCCTCCTAATGATCCTTAACAAGTTCTTGTTTGTAGATTCAGCCTGGCCATTACCTTGAGGGTAATAATTTGATGAAGTGCTTAGGTAGATCCCATTCTTGACAACCCATTTAGTTACCTTGGACCCAATGAATGCCAATGCATTATCTGATATTATTGTAGCAGGTATGCCAAATCTGGTTGCTATTCCCTCGTAGAAGTCCAGGATGCTAGATTCATTTTCTTCCTTGAGTGCTACTGCTTCAGTCCACTTGGTGAAATTATCTGTTGCTTGTTAGAATCCATTTGTGTCCTTGGCTTGAATTTGGATTAATGACTCCAATGAAGTCCAAACCCCATTGCATGAATGGTTGGTCAACTGAAATTGGATGCAATGGAAGGGTAGCTAGTCTCTCCTTACCCGTGAAGAATGCACAATTCTTGCACCTTTTGATCCATGCATAACAATCACTGAAAATCTTGGGCCAATAATAGCCAGCCCTCATGATCTTTAGAGCTGTCACTCTCAATGCAAAATGATCACCAGCTGATCCACCATGGAACTCTTCCAACACCTTGTGAATCTGATTCGTACCAATGCATCTTAGCAACACTCCATTCACATCCTTTTTTAACAAAACACCATCAACAAGGGCATATGGGACAGCCTGCAATCTGAAGTGTCTTCTTTTGGTCTTGTTCATCTCTAGAGGGCATAGACCTATGCTTAGGAAGTACATTATGTCTTGGGTCCAGCAAGGAGTGAGGAAACCATCATTTTCCTTTTGAGTGCTTCCTTGCTCATGGCTGTCTTGCAACGCCAAAACAACCTCCTTCTCATTGCATGCTTCCTTGTGTTTGTTCAAGACCAGCTACTCACACAATCCTTTTCCTCTGACCAACTTGGTGAATTTGATCTCAATGTCATACTCCATGACACGAGTAATCCAACCTACTCTCTTTTCATTCAGGTCTTTGTTGAGGAGGAATTCTTTAACTCCCACATGAGAAACCAGCAATTGAACCTTGTTGTTTGAAACTAGATGCTTGAATTTCTTCAAGCTCCTGATTACTACAAGAACATGCTTCTTAATGAAAGAATATCTCACCTCATAGTCCTCCAGGATTTGGCTGAAGAAAGCAATTGGCTGCTCATCATTGTCTTTGTTCTGCTGTACCAAAATTGCAGAAATAGTATCATCACCCCCAAATGCATAGAGGATGAAATCCTTGGAGAAATCCAGGTTAATGAGAGTTGGGGCTTGAGAGATGGCTTCTTTGATTGCTTCAAAAATTTCTTTTCCTTCTGTTGTCCATTTGAAAGCCATGCTTTTCTTTAACATCTTGGTGATAGGCTTGACTAGGGCTGCAAAATTTGGGACAAACCTCCGAACAAAATTTATTCTCCCCAAGAAACTTTGAAGGGCCTTCTTATGGCTTGGCAATGGTAGTGCTCTTATGGCTTCAACTCTTTCTGGATCAATTGCTAATCCTTCTTTGGAGACAATGTGGCCAAGGAGTTTTCCTTCATGGGCTAGAAAAATACACTTTTTAGGATTCAAGGATACTCCAAATCTTCTGCACCTTTGGAACACTTGTCTCAAATGAAAGAGATGATCTGCTACATTTTTTGAAAAAATAGTGATATCATCAAGATATATCAGCACCATGTTGTTAATCAAATCCTTGAACGCCATGTCCATTGCTCTTTGGAAAGTAGCTCCAGCGTTGGACAACCCAAATGGCATTTTCCTGTATGCATAAGTTCCCCATTTGGTTATAAAGGCTGTCTTGAACTGATCCTCTTCTTTCACCATAATCTGATTGTACCCTGAATAGCCATCAAGTAATGAAAACCTCTCAGAGCCGGAAACAACTTGTAAAATCTGCTCCATAGAAGGAAGTGGATAATGATCCTTGAGAGATGCTCTATTCAAATCTCTGAAGTCAACACACAATCTGATTTCCCCACTCTTCTTTCTAACTGGAACCAAGTTGGCCACCCAACTAGAATGCTTGATAGGGAATATGATTCTTGACTCTATCAACTTATTCAATTCTTTTCTCATGAGAGGCTCCATGTGTGGATTGATTGGCCTTTGTTTTTGCCTGATGGGTTTAGTACTTGGATCAAATTCAATGGTGTGTTGAGCTAACTTGGGATTAAAACCTTTCAAATCTTCATAGCTCCAAGAAAACACATCAGGGAATTCTTGACAAAGCTGTATGAACTCATACCTTTCTTGCTCAGTTGTCACTTTACCAACTTGGAGTGATTTTCCTTCTTCCACCAAGATGGACACTGAATCTTCTCCCTTGACTTGGATTTTTGCTTTCTCCTTCCTAAACTGATCATTAGGATTGAAAATGGACTCCAAAGTAATAAGTCCCTTTGGTAGTTTATTGGTTCTCAGTTGTACCACTTGGTCACCATACTGCTGCTCCAACTTTTCCTAATTTTTAGCTGAGAACTCAGCCTCTTCTTGTAAGAAATAGATGATTTTGTTGATCATTTTCAAACACTTGCCAACTTACATTGTTTTCTGGCACTGAAGGCCTTACAATCACATGGATGTTTGGCTATACCTTGTCTTTTTGGATGCTTTCAACAAAATCAAAGGCTGCTCCAACTGCTGCAAGCTTGTCAATAGCTTGGTTCTCTTTTCTAGGAATGGATTTGATGCCAAAGCCCTCAAAATATTCAATGAGGTCCCACACCCTGTTTTTGTAGCACTTGAGTAGATCATTCTTGACAACATGCTTCCCCTTAACTTGGTTGACAATCAACTCACTGTCACCAAAGACTTGCAAGTTCTTTATTCCTCTCTTGATTGACCAATGCAATCCTTGTATCAAAGCTTCATACTCAGCAGTGTTATTAGAGCATGCAAACTGAAATCTAAAAGCTGAATAATACTTAACTCCTTGAGGTGAAACAAGCATAGCTCCCCCTCCTACACCTTGTCTACTCCTTGATCCATCAAAAAACAACTACCATACCTCATTGTCATCCTTGTGGTCTAGCTTGGTGATGCTAGGGATAGGCTGATTTTCTTCATGCATGCAATAGACTCTTAGCTCAGATTCTTCTATTTCTTGATAAGGATCAAAAGCATGCACCTTGTTTTTCCATTCATCAAGAGTCAGATCTGGGATGCTTCCAACCTTGGTGTCAGCTTCATCAGTGCTTGGATAATCTTCTTGATCAAACATTGAACAATTGGTATTGATTTGGCTTGGAGTGTGAGGCTCAATGTGAAATTTTGCAATAGGCTCAGATCTGATTCTGGCTTTGGTTCCATATCTGGTTCTAAACAACATGTGTGACCAATTAGCAAATAATTAACCTCTAATCTTAGCTGTGAACTCCCTTGACAAACATTGGGTAGAGAGTGGTGGAAGGTCTGTCACAGAGACATCTTGCAAAACAACAAAGTTGGGGCATGCATGTAAGGTAAGACTCAAATTTTTAATCACTCCAACTGTTGTTACCACTGTCCCATCCAATTACACTACCCCTTTGGATATGACTTCCTATTGAATTCCCAACTGATCATCTATTTGCTTAGGCATTACTGAACTACTTGCCCCCGAATCAATCATGCAATTGTGTACTAATTGGTTCCCAATGATCAATGAAACATAGAATGGAGGGGAGATTCAACATTTTACCTTGTTGTCCTCCATGATTCCCCCCAGGCTGGGCAGCATTTGTGAGCACCTTCTCTTGCATTTGGATCTACTGATTTGGAGTTTCCCAGTCCTTCATGGCAGGTTGTACCAAATCTCTTTAGCCTGGGATGGATAGTGATTCCCACATTGATATGTTTACATTTGTCTTCTTCATCTGATCAATGATGTTGAACGGAGATGAAGCATCTCTCTGTTTTCCTTTGGTCTGCACATTCATTCCTTGCATATGGGCAGTAACAACTGGCATTTGAGTTGGCCTAGGAGTTGTTTTAGGCAGCCCTTGCATGTTTGGAACTACATTTTGTTTGCCAATAATTTGTGGAGTGATAGAAGATTGTAGATTACTTGGAGCCAATGGCTGTTCTTCACCCAAATTTCTCCTTTTTGACCTTGTGTTGGCTGCAACGATTTGGGGGATTGTTTGATTCATGCCACAAAAATCTTCTTCCTGGCAGTTTACAAGTGTGGTATCATTTGGAGCTAATTGTTGCTGGAATGTTTCTTGTTGTTGGTTATTTCCTTGACTAACTTCACCCTCCACACCAGTTGTAATCACCATTAATGCTTGATTTAAGGCACCGTTGAAGCACACAGACTAGTTGTGAGGTTCATTACATGGGAAACATCAATCATACTCTTGAGCTATGTTGTTTTTCACTGGCACTATTGCTTTGGAGGCAGATGTAACATTGGGATTATAGGGCTGAAATGGTCTGTTGGCAGGAGGTCTCGTTTGATTTTGATTTACAACTGGATTGGGTGGTCTTTGTGGCTAGTATGACTACCTGTTAGGCTGAGTTTGAGGCTGGAAAGAAGGTCTGAAACCTTGGGCTTGCTACCTCTTGAGTGTAACCAACTCATTACCTATATTTTGCAATTGCTTCATGACTTCTTGAAGTTCATTTGAGGCACTAGAAGATGAGGTAGAAGTTTCACTTGGATTATTATTTCTAGGAGTGGGAATAGGAGCTAAAATAGGCACTTGACTCGTACTTGGGATCTCTAAACTTGGATATAATGGCATTGGAGGCCTAGAAGCTAGCTTGCCAGCTTGAATCAAACAATTTTCAGCTCTAATGGCAATGCTATAAGCAACAAGGATAGTTGTGCCCCCCATGGATTGAATTAACATATAAATATCAAAATTTAGAGCTTTAAGGTAATATAGAAAAGCACCTTCTGCTACTAGCCTTACTACCACTAGAATTCTCTCCCAAGTCATTTGAAACCTGAACTTGAAGTCAGTCAGCTGCTCATTGGGAGCTCTCTTGATGGTTTTAAACTGTTCCAAAAGGGACAAGTTATCTCCCTTTTCTCCAAACTGCTCATGGAGGGATATACATAGCTGGTTCTAATTTTGGATAGAACCTTAGGTAAAAATCCTAAACCATTGCAAAGCTTTCCCTTTGAATGAAGATGCCAGCAGTTTGACAGCAACTTGCATCTCATTAATCTAATAGATTGCACAAATATTAGCAATATCCTTGACATGATCACCAGGAGTGGTCTGATTCTCTCCAGTAAAATATAGAATGTTCTTTAATGTTGCAACTAGGATTGGATTTTGTGCATTGAGAGAAAGTGGGCTACTGCCAATGAAATTGACATAGGGGTTGTGTTGTGCCATTCTAATTGGCCTTAGAACCCTTGTTGATTGAATGAAAGGCCTACTAGGTGGAGGAGTTGATAGAGTTCTGTTTGGTGGAGATGGAGACCTTTGAATTCTCCTCCCTCTTTGCCTTCTTCTTGGAGATAATTGCAAATACTCAAACAAAACCTCTTCTTCTCCAACTCTTGACCTTGTGGTGATTCTTCTCATGATTTTTTAGGTCTACACTACTAAAACCAGTTGATTCTTCTTCCTTGGAGTCACCAGATGTGCAATTTAGGGCTCTTTTAAGCAAGAAATTTACAACAAATGCACATCAATTTTGTTGTAATGAAGATGAAGACCTCTAAGGTCCCACCAGGCATGCCAAAACTGTTGGTGCAAATCAGCAGCACCCCTGGATGTTGATCAGATTTCTAGTTTGACACTTTGGACATCCAGTGTGATTACACAACATTGAATCTTTTCCCCAAGTGTGGGACTTGTAAAAATGGGAAAAGAATCTCCAGATTGAGGTAAAAAGCGCGGTTGCATGCAAGAATGGATTTCATTCTATTCAACAAATAGGTAGCACATTACCTTGGTATACAGGGGTAGAAGATCTTCCTATATTTTTTAAAGCCATGGAAGCACAGTAGATAGATCAAATTAAGAGAATAGATATGTTAGTGTATACCTTATGTGGGACAACAACGTGCTGGTGGGTAGTTCATAGAGATAATCTTATAGTATGGGAGGAGATTGGAATCGCCCTATCTACTAGGTTTTTAACGAGCAATGCATCTATGCAAATATGCACTTATAATGGTGATCAACCTATTCAACATCACATTCAACAGTGTGAGAGACTCTAGACAGTGGGACAGGAAGCATTACCACCTTCACTCTGGGTGTATAGATTGTACTCTACTCTACAAGGATGCACACACGCCTGATATGTTTACGTAGAACTACATCAAGATATTGGGGACTGGTAGAATTTGACTGCACAAATGCTCCATACCTTTGACTCCTTCTCAATTAAACCTCCAGTTGAAGAAGCATTAAAATGTGTAAAGCACTCAACTATGGGAGATAGTGGAAAGGAAGAATAGCATATTTAGGAATTATTTGGTGAGACAAAGTTTGGAGCGCATTTTGAAAAGGAAGAAGAAATGGACTCTATACTACTTGAATGAGCTTTCCTTGAGAAAGAGAAAGGAAAGATGGTTTACATCATGGATAATGAGGAAGCTGAGAACCTATATATTGAACACTCACAAGGGTTGTGCGAGGTCTTGGACAATATAGACAAGGATACGTGTGCCTATCATGAACCCATGAAGACAAAGAAAGTGAATATAGGTTCGGAGGTTGAGCCAAAGGAGGTCATAATTGGAGACTATTGGTCAGAATCGGAAGTGGAAAAGATCATTGAGTTACTCAGGGATTATTAGGAATTATTCCCTCAAGGGTATCATGAACTTAAAGGCATTCATGAATCACTTGGGGAAATGAAGATAAATCTTAAGGATGGTGCACAACTAGTTAGAAAGAGGCCTTATAGAATGAACCCCAATTTACGTGAAAAGGTCAAAGAAGAGATTGATAACATGTTGAAATTTGGAATTATCAAGCCCCTTGATGAGTCAGAATGGGTTAGTCTAATGGTGAATAGTATCAAGAAGGATGGATGAATTAGAATATGTGTGGACTATAGGGAGCTGAATGTTGCATGTGTAACAGATCCATTCCCTACGCCATTTACTAAGGAAATACTAGGAGTTGCAGGGTGTGAAATATATTCTTTTACAGATGGGTTCTTTAGGTATCACCAGGTTAGAATTACATAGGAGGATCAGGAAAAGACTACATTTACTACTAAATGGGGTAGCTTCACCTATAATGTGATGCATTTTGGACTGAAAAATGTGCCTGTTGTATTCTCACGGATAGTTGTTCAGGCATTCATATATTTTATTCACAAATTTTTACAGGTTTATATAGATGATTTGACAATATATGGGCTTGTGAAAGATCATTATGACAATATGCGCTTAATGTTTGAATGGTGCAGACAATTGAGTATCTCTTTAAACATCAAGAAGGACATATTTGCTACACCTTTTGGAATACTATTAGGATATATAATCTGTAAGGAAGGTTTTTTGGTTGATGCAGCTAAGGTTACAGTCATTGTAGGCCTAGAAGCGCCTACCAGTCAAAGTGAGGTGCATGGATTTTTGGGTCACACAGAATATTATCGAAAGTTCATTAAAGGGTATGCCAAATTTGTTGCACCCTTAGAAGAATTACTAAAAGGGAAAGGTACATTTTATTGGGGAGAACCACAGTAATGCATGTTTGAGATATTAAAGGAGAAACTTACTACCACACCCATTCTATGTTTTCCCTCATGGGATAAACCATTTCATGTGCATATGTATACCTCTGGCATGGCCATTGGCACCATATTAGCTCAAATTGGTGAAGGTATTGTAGATCACTCGATTTCTTTTGCTAGTAAGAAGCTGACTCTTGTTGAACATAATTATACATTAACAGAGTGCGAAGCTTTGTCAATGATCTATACATTACACAAGTTTCGATAGTACTTGTTAGCAACCCCATTTTTTTTATACAGATCACATGGCATTGAATTATTTGGTGAAAAAGCCTATCTTACAAGGGTGCATATGCAGATGGGTACTCCTATTTCAAGAGGTTGACTTCATAGTTGTGGTAAAGCTAGGGAAAAGTAACTTTGGACCAGACCACTTGTCTAGAATTGACTTAGGAGAAGAAGCACAAACAATTGAAGAAACCATGCCAAATGCACATTTATATAGATTATAATGTGCACCATCAGAATTAGAAGACATTGTTGTATTTCTACATACTAGTGTGGTACTAGAAGGAATGAAGGCATTAGAAAAGAAACACCTTTCTATACGTGCGACACCATTTATGTTAATCAGTGGATACCTCTACAAGTTAGGTAGAGATGAAGTATTACATCGTTGTGTATTAGATCATGAGCACAAGGATATTATGGAAGAATACCATGGTGGTATTGTAGGAGGCCACTATACAGGTGATGCAGCTACCCGAAAGATCCTACTTGCTAGATTATGGTGGGAGACACTATATAAAGATTGTAAAGCATATTGCAAAGCGTGTGACCATTGTTAGCATCTAGGTAAAATGGGAAAAAGAGATGAGATGCCTTTGAGACCAATTAATAGTGCCAAACCATTTGAAAAATGGGCCATCAACTTTGTAGTACCTATTTTGCCAGCCACGCGTAGGAATGGATTACACTATATCATTACTTGTATAGATTATCTCACAAGGTGGGCATAAGTAAAACCTATGAAGGACTGTATAGTTACTACAATAGCTAGGTTTCTATGGGAGAATGTTCTTATAAGATATAGATGTCCTTTAAGTTTGACAAGTGATAGGGTTACACACTTTTTGAATGAAACAATCAAGATCCTATTAGATGAGTTTATGGTTGTACACCATAAGACTACACCCTATCATCCTCATGCAAATGGAACTGTTGAGGCTTTCAAAAAAAATTGTGATGTTGGAAGAAAATATTGGGATGATAAAGTGTCAGTTGTTCTTTGGGAATATAGAACGACTTATAAGAGATTGAACAAATCCACACCGTTTTAGTTGGTGTTTTTCACAAAAGCCATTCTCCCTGTAGAATTTATGTTACCTTCTTTGCGCATTGTAAGCACTAGAAGTCTGGCTGATGAGAAGGATTTAGATGAGCGTATTGAGAATATGATTCAATTGGATGAGTGAAGAGCCATATCATGATGGAGTCAGAAGTAGGAAAAGTCCAGGAAGAAGGAATGGCATGACATAAACATAAGGGATAATAAGTTTGGGATTGGACAAATGGTACTTCTCTATAACTCTAAGTTCTTGCGCATCCTTTTAGTGTGGGGTGGTTGTTGATATCCAGGTACAATATTGTGGGAATTGAAAGATGAAAAGAATAAGCTGCTATGGGTGTTTGTCAAAGTAAAACCATTGCTTTTCAAAAGTGACCAAGGATGGAGATGAAAGAAGGAACAATATAACGTGAGGTAAGCAGAGGCCATGATAACTACCAGGATAAGGTACAATGATGAGGTACTCAGGTGCAAGGACATGCGCTAAAGAGAAGTCTGTGACCAAAGGGTAGGAAGGTGTGCTAGAAGGTTATAGTTGGGGCGTGAGGATGTAACACGTGGAAAGGATGGAATTGGTCAATTAATGAGAGGATATTTGGTAGGTTAAGGAGAAATGAATTTATCAAAAATTTGAAAATATATATAAGGATGGGATGCAAGTTCATTTTTACCGTTGCGATTAAGAGTATTTGAAAGAATCCAAGTGTGAAGATCTGAGTGATCGTTTTAAGGTGCGAGAGGTGTGTAACCAGTCGTGACGAAGAGATTTGTGTGTAGAAGAATCTTGTGTCCCTGGTGGTGAAGGGTTTGAGTGAAGCGAGGTGATAAAGAGGAGCTAGGGTACATAATTTCACCTAGGGAAATCTAAATTGAATTAGGGTTTTCTTTGCAACTTACGAAATTTTAGCGGAAAGGGTCTACAAAGGATTGCAAGGTAGAAATGGCACCCAAGAAAGCAATTGCAACCGGAGTGAAGGGAAAGAAGAAGGTTGTAGAAGAAGAAGAAGAGATGGCTCCAGAAAGAAATTTTTTCTGAGATGTAATATACATAGGGGGTTATCATCAACCATAAGCAGGATTATCACATAAGGAAAATCAAAGTGAGTGAGTACAATCACCGTACCATAGAGAATAAGAAGGATCTTGACGTGTTGCTAAACATGAAGACAAATAAAAACAAAGTGGAAAACATGCCAGTGTATGATGATGTTGGTGAGAAAGCTCTTGTAGAGGATATGATTTTACCAACTATATGATCTCCCTTACTATGGGAAATATGAGCCCTTGTACCAATGGATCATGAGCAGAGTGCACAAAGACATTTTTTACTTTGTAGGTCGTAGAGTCAAATTTTCAGCCGTGCTCATCTCCATGAAAATAGGGTTGAAAGGCACATGAGACAATTTGTGAGATGATCTGACCAAAAATGCAATATTGGAGACCAGAAAGGAGTTTGGGTATAAAAAGGGTCTACGCGGTATGGACATCGACAAATTGAAGAAGTATCCAGTTGTGAAAATGACCGCACATCTTGTTACAAAGCTTAATGACTAGGAAAGATGGTCCCAAGTGAACACCATGTGGCTGCACATTGCCAAAAATATGTTTCAAGGAGTAGTCTACAAAATGTCGTGTTATATTGGAAAGACAATTTTTTAGGAAGCACATGCGGGAGGAAATATTAGCTATGGAGTTGTTCTTTTATCACTAGTGTTCATACGAGATAGGAGCAACCTAATGAACTGAAGGAGAAGATATGGTAGTATCAAATGGAACACAAATCACCCCACATAATGCTTCAAGAAGTAATTGTGTGAGGGATCCATGACAGATTAGGTTAAGCAACGAGCTGAGAAGTGTTATGATAGGCTCTATGAGGCTTTTGAGGAAGAATGACACATCCCCAAGGACTTACCTTCGGTGGTTGGAAAGGCAGTTTAGTTTGTTGTATACCAGCATTTTTTTATATCGCAATTTTCCATGAAACATGGAGCATAGATCCCTTTGTGTAAGTTTCAATATGCATTCACAACAAGGTGCTTCCAGGCATTAGTACATAGGTTTACAGGTGCGTGACAACTAACATTCAACGCAAATAAGGTAGATTGCGACTACCACACAATAAGGAAGAAATATGTGTATCCAAGGCGGGGTGAATATGTTGAAAGACTCATTTCAGATGTATTGAGCATTAAACCAATAAGTTTTGGTGGTGGGAGATATTGGAGAACTGCTGGTGTATCTTCAACTAAAGCCAAAGATGGAGAATAACAAGTATGTGGAAGGTGAGTTCACACTTCCGAGCACCACCAAAAGGGAAAGCATACAATAGAGAACGTCCCGACGCCTACGCCCACAAATCTAATTGAAGTGGAAGATGAGGAGGATGAGTGTGAATATAGTGGTGTTTTGGAGCATAGAGGTAGAAGACATCCTACAAATAAGGATGAAGTTCAGCGTGCCACTACACCCACCTTAACCATAAGAGGGGGATGATGAGGACTTGAATGCAGTCCAAGGGGAGCACAAATATAAGAGGGTGTTTAGGAGAACAAGAGACTCCAAGGTGATACTCCACCAACAGTGCACAGATAACCCAGACTCTCTCTATAGAAGAAGTCAACCATGCAAAAAAGGAGGAAACTAAAGTTGAATAAGGAGGTGGAAGAGTTAGAGGAAAGTGTGCCTAATTCTCCTACACTTCCAGAGAACATAGAAGAACAAAAGGATGAGGAATCGAAGGAAAGAGGAGAACGAAGGAAAGGGAACAAAGGAGACAGCTGCAGAGACTGCTCAGGACATGGAGACATAAGTCCCAAAATTTGGAAGTTAAAGTCCCTAAACAGCAATGATCTAGAAGAACGAGTGGAGAAAACATTGCACCAGGTATGGGCTATGTAGAGGATGCAGGTAATATTTTTCCATGCCCATTTCCAAAGAACACTGACACATAAAAAATTATATGGCTGGGAAATCATGGATGAATATATGGCCACAGTGCGCACAGGGGAAGTAGCTGTCATGGTCTATGAACAACACACATGGATGAGCCAGATTTTGATGTATGTGAGGAGTCATGCGTATCACGGAGGTTGAAGAAGACACATCAGGCCAGACACATGATGGTAAAACCTTCTGTCGTGTCGGATGAATAGGTGAGTAATCCATTGGTCAAAGTCTCAACAGAGGTGACAAGGTGAAATATGGACAAGGCTTCAACAATTAGGGTGCTCAAAGAGGAGATTAAAATGAAAGATGGAGAAATATAGTACGCCTAACACAAGAGAGGGACTTAGCACAAAAGAAGAACATTGTATTTATTAGCATCACAGAGGATATTGGTGATAATGTCATAAGAGCTAGGAAACACTTGGAGACCAAGGTACCACAGATGTTTCCCTCAATAATACATTATGTAGGAAAGTTAGTGGACCTGGTACTTGAAGATGAACCTCTGCACATGCCAGTGCTAACGGATCCAGAAAAAGAAGAAAAACAAGAGAAAGCTTCAGTGATGTGAAATATTACATCCTATGAGGGGCTGCTATAAGTGCTACAAGAAGAATTGAAGAAAACAGACCAATATTTTAAACATCTACATAGCTTCATAGGTGTTTATCAACATAATGACCCTGGAAGAAACCAATGAGGTCCAGAGAGTAATGAAGGATGATACATTGGGCCGTGTAGAAATATTTTCAATGGTTAAGTAGAAGTGCGAGGCCCTAGAAATAACACAAGATCCACACAAGACTCGGCTGGAAAAGCTTGGGAAGATAATTGCGTAGAAGATGGATTTTCTAGAGGGAAGGATGACCTCAATGTCCAGCATTGTGTTAGTTCTACAAAATGAAAAAGGGGAGATTTTGAGGGATGAATTGGAGTCCATTGTTGCGGACATTCCAGAAAAATTAGAACAAGCACCCGCTGAATGATAGACCTTGGAGGTTGAAATAAAACAGGAATATCCTAACTTAGTTGTTCAGGTTAAGGAAGATACTACAGGGTACAACATTCTTTCAGACATTCATTCATCCTTTCCATTATTTCCATTCTTCTATTCTTTACTTTAGTCTTTTGGAGATACCCATTGTTGGGGCAGTATTGAGATTACTGTGGGGTAATGTTTTATTCAATAGAACACTTGATAGAGAAAGCACACAAGAATTCCACGTGGGAAAGCAAGTCATATGCAAATGTGTGAATGGATAGGAAAAATGCACGTGTGGAACAAAATTTCAATTTTCAGGACTTACCAATTTTTGGGAATGAACATCTATTTTTAGAAGATGGCATGTAGAACACAACCGATCAATGTAGAGATGTGCACGCCACGCATTGTCCATTTCTGGAGGATTAGATTCAAAGCACTTTTATATGGAGATATCCTAAGAATAGGATTGTCACCTTAGTTAACTATCAGTAGTATATAGATAGCACACTTGCATGTGTGGCTATGCATGAGAATGGAGTGTGGCTATTAATAGCATGTGGCCTATTTTTGGAATATATAAGTGGTGAAGGGAAAATCTCCACCCTATATATATGTAGTGAATTACCTGGTAGGGGGATGACAGATATAGAGAGATAGATAACATAGTGTACATGTTTTTGGATTACTGTATCAGATCCATGCGTGCATCGGCATAGATTGCTAGTATTGTAAGAAGCTTCTCTATTATTTTAATAATTAAGAGATGGAATATATTTATTGAACTTAAGTGTTATTCATGTGTGTGATTGGGTAGTGCATGTTCTTACTTCTATCATGATTATTGTTTAAACCTATTGCTTCCTAGATATAGATCTAACATGCAATGTATAATGATGTATTAAGCTATGGATCTGTATGCTTTAAGTCTTTATCATGTTAACATTTTGCTACAACAACCATAAAGAGGGACCTGGTACCTTTGCACATGTCGGGTGAGTGCTCATTCTAGGTTGAGTGATGTTCCAACGCGTCTAGGGTATTATCTGGTGAATTCTAGGCTACATAATCACACTCCTATTGTTTATGAGTTTAGCATCATATACTACTCATCCTACATACTACACAGCACGAATATTCATACTACTAGTCTATCTACACACATTACATTATATACAATTCATTCTGTATTACATATCTTACACATGATATGGTTATTTGGTATCATCATTTCATTGCTTCTAGGCTTTGCACTTACTACCCCATGATGTACTTTAGTTCCTCATTCCATACATGAATTCTAAGGGTTTACAAATCAAATGGACTTTATCATCTCACACATTCATCAATCAGTATGTTACCATGCAACATTACTAGGTTAGTGACATATGCTATAAGCTAAATGGTCATCTATTCCTTCATCTTGTAGTGGTACATGCTTTAGGACACATCACCTATTTTTCTTATCATGATATACACTTTTGCTACAGGATCACGCACACACTTCATAGCTAGGTCGAATATCATCACCACTACACATATACACTCATCACAACATGTTAAACACAACACACACTTCAACCATTTCCCAATGACACAATCTCATTTACAGTTCATTCTTGATTGTTGAAGGGGCATAATAAATGATCCTCACTGCATACACCTCCATTCACTCGGGGGGCATATCACTCCTATCATCTATCTTGCATTCCATTCCATCCATCCACAACATGTTGCATATCTTGGTTGCTTTTACTCTTTCTTATATTTTCTTGTTCATATTTGCTTATTACACATGCTAGCTAGATCTCTTATATGTCATTATCTTTACCATACACACATATGCGTTCACATTTTGTCCTAGTTGTGCTCACATATACAAGTCTCTTACACACGTCATGGATACCCACCTCTTACGAATCCTACAATGGTCGTTGGGGGCATCCCATTTGTCTCTTATAGGTGTTATTGTTTCATTTTGTACTTAGCATTTTACATCACTTGCTTATACATGCTTTTGACATATGGGTTATATTTATAATATGCTAATGGGTGCTTCATGTGTAGTGTTTATTTGCAGGATTATTTTCTTCCATGGTTATCTATTTTTTGCACTTTCTTGTTTTAATTACTATTGTATGCAGGCATTCCCCTTTGTTTGGTGTGCATACTTGTTTGTTTATATGCAACCATTATTGCCTTATGTGTCTTGCGACATTGTGAATGATGTCCCATGTTTACAACCCAATTTTTGTGGTATATTATTGTCTTCTTGCACGTTTAATTACTTTGTACCTTCTACATTTTCTGCATAGCATACACTTGTCTTTTACATGCATGCTTGTTTTTACTAACACTTGCTTGATTCATATCCACTTGTTTGTGTGATTTTGGTTTCTACCAAGAGCATTCCATTCCCCTTTAAGGGAACATTTTATGTGATTGGTCCTCTTTTGCGGCTGCATTCTCCCATCAACGATGTCACATGCACTCCTAAAGAGGGGAGCATCATTTGGGGTTTTTTACCTGCTACACAATGTTTCTACATTGGTACAATTCAATTTAGTTTTCACCCTTGGAATTGTGTGTTATACAGCAAGTGGGTTCAGACCAGTCTAAGAACCCCATACACAATGGATTTTACAGGACATGGTTACCCTTAGTATTTTGGGGAGTAGTTACAAGTTAGAGGATACAACATATTTCCTCTCTAAACTACTTCATCTAGTGGCATCGGATCATCCAAAAAACTAGGCAATACAAAGATATTTTCACACAACTTTAGGGAAGTAGTTACATGTTGGAGAATAATGCAACTTTCTCCCTACACTTATTTAGCTAGGGTGGCATAAGATCACCCAAAAAACTCATAGTATGAGATATCCTTTCTACACTCTTTCTCCCATCACAGATTAGGTTCACATGTTCCTTTTATATTTTTCATTTGCATTAAATATTTTTTTCTCTATACATGTGTATTCAAGTACTTGAGTGTCTTCTCCTTGTAGGTATGGCTGTATGAGAAGCAAGCAGTTAACAACAACAACATTTTGTGGTAGCGTACACCTCATACTAACATGCAAGTACATCACACACATTTCTACCCCAAGTTCATTCTCACCACTTTTTACACTTTTACATGTTTAGTTTCCATGCTCCACTATTTTCTCATTCCACACTTTTTCTAGTCCATCGTAACTCTTTCTACATAATTACATGGACATTAGGTATGCATCTCTATCTACTTTATGTTATTGAGTGTTCCGCTTGTTGTCGCCTCCCTAAATGTTGTGAATTTTCCTCTCTAATTTTAAATGTTTTGAAGTATGTGCCTATCAAAATACTCTTGTAAAGGTCTCTCAAGAAAGAGCTAGTTCTAAGAAGTTAGTTATTTTTCAAAAAAAATACTTTTGTGGCTTTTTCAGTGTTTTGTGAGTATTTCAAAAAAATTTATCCCTCATGTCTCAAGTTCCTCTCAACCATTTGCTTCCCTAATTTTACACTTTTACCGATTGGTCTTTCTTTTCCTTTATTTTCAATCATTTCAGATTTTCAAAGAAATGATTTCCCGAGGGCGGTCTGTCTCAATTCTTTTCGACTTATCTGATTTTCATTATGCTACGAGTTTTTTGGCTTTTTATGTCCCGTGTGTCTCGAGTACCACTTGATTTACATTTCCCCACAACTCTACCTTTTTCGATTCCCACTCAATGCGGCTATTTTTCTTTCGCGTGTCCCGGTTGTCCTGATGTCCCTTGGGAAAGTTGTGTAATTTTGTTCCACCTTACTTGATTTTCATTGTTTTAATGTTGGTATGGAGTATTAATTATCTCATTTTTTTCACCCCACCGACCTATTTGATTTTAAGTGCATATAAATACTCAGATAATTGATCATTTTACCACCTCACTCTCATTTGATATTGACCATTCAAGCTTCCCTCCTCTGAACTATTTATAGTCGTGGTTGAGTCATGTTCCATTTTTTTCAATTTTGCATGTGCAAAGAGAAGTTGTGAAATGTTGAGGTGTTGATCAAGGAACTAAGTAAATCTCTCACAAGTAATCTTCTACTCCTTCTGTAAAATGAAGATCATGTTTAAAGGTCACAAACACTTGTCTTCGTTGGAGATGGTTGTACCAAACATTAGTAATAGTGAAGCTCAACACCTGGACCTGGATGATTTTTGGGATCCAATCAATTGTCAAAACCCTACTCCTATGGCTCATTTGATCAAAGACAGTGGGATTGTAGAGGCATGGGGATTTCCCATTTCATTTCAGTGTGTTGACATGGTATTAGCTTGCAGTTCCAGTTTTGACTCAGAAACAAAGGAAATCATTGATCCTCAAGGTCAAGTGGTGGCTTGACTTAACAAGAAATGTATTCATACTGCTCTCATAATTCCCATGGATGAAAATTCAAATAATATTACCAAAGACTAGGTGTAAGCTCTTTTCGATCAGGACACTCAGAAATACAAAAGTAGAGTTGCCAAGTCTTAGTTTAAGAACCATAAGAAAGGAGCCTCGAAGTTTCCCAAGACAATGTTCAGAGTTGATTTCCATGAGGAATTGTTAGACATCATCACTTTACTAGCTAGGATAATGGGAATGCCCTCCACCAATGAGTTTCACTATTAGATGTACGCTTACATCAATATTATATGTGAGGGTAAGAAAAACTTGAATTAGGCAGGAATCATTTGTGATAGCCTAACTGAGCAATTGGAAAATGTTCAAAGAACTCAAACCTTTTACATAAACTCCTATATGATGTACTCCATTGTAACTTATAAAGAGTGGTTGGGTTTCTCCCATGTGGATGATAAGAAAGATGCTCCTATTTATATGTATCATCCATAGTTAACCCTAAAGGTCAGTAATCATCATTTTAGGAGAGTGAATGATGCATTCACTATGTACATTGGCAAATTGCTAGAAGGGGATACCGCTAAATAATTTTTTGATGAGCCAAAACACTTGATCAGTGTCTACGGTAGCTTTTTCACCCAATTCAGGAAGTTTTCATATATAAGATTTGTTGGATTTGAGGGAAAACCATGAAAATTCCCATGTACTGCAGTGATAAAATGGCTTTAGTGGAGATCTACAGATAATTGGATAAATTACATAGGACCTATAAGGATAAGAATATTATAGGTATTTAGTTCCAAATCACCTTGGGTAAATACACTTACAAGACTACCCTAGATGCTTAGAATGTTAACAGGACAATTTTTCATCTCACTCTCCACTATTATAAACTCAGATCTTACTTTTACATTAAGGATTTCATTTCCTCCAATTTCAAAATGGGTTTTCAGCATCTTCCTAATATTGAATACTACTGGGAATATTGTGCTAATTATTATGAAGCTTGGAGAAGGTACTACAAAAGATTATCTCTGCAACAAATTATAGATTTTGGTATATTTGATGTTTTTGAAGGATTGTAAGATGATGATGAGGAACTACAGTCTCTTGAGTATGAAATATCAATCAAACACACTCCTATTGAAACCATTGATAGGTTGGTCAAGGAAAGAGATGATTTGAAGGAGCTCAACAATCTTGTCCTAGTAAGAACTAGACTTTGGATTGATATAAAATGAAGATGTTCAGGAAAAGGAAATCCAGGTCTGCTTCCCAAGATACTTCTACTCCATAGAAATAAATACATATGTTAGCTCATGATATACTTGAACAATTTGTTCCTTATCCTCCTGAATCATCAACTCTTATATACACCAAAAAGGGGAAAGCTAAGAAGGATGATAAGGTAGTTGCTGTTATTCAAGAAAGTAAGCCCTCCCCTGACAAAGATGAAATAAAGGAAATAATTATGGAGTTATATGACGAAGATGACATTTAAGGAAAAGAGCAAAAGAATCCTGAGGAAAATACACCTAAACAAAGTAGTGTGAAGGAAGATAAGTCTAATAAAATGGTGTCATAATTTGTCAAAAAATATACCAAGGAAGCTCATGTCATCACTCAAGTTGATACTGTTGTGTTGAAAGTGGTTGTTTTGCAAATGCTAAGTGTCATGAGTGCATATGCACTTGGACCTATTGCTCCTTCTACTTATGGTTCTTCATTTGCTTGGGTGCAACCATTACTAGAAGGTAAGAAAAGAAAGGTCACCTCAAGTATTTTTGGTCCCAAGTTTGATGCAGTGGCAACTCTTGTAGATACTACTCCTCCTCCGGTTAAAAAGACCAAAGTCACAACAAGATTAGTTTCAGACTCCCAAGGCCAACAATTCATGGAAATTGCAAAACCCAAGTTTGATAAAGATGAAAATGATCTATCAATGGGCGACCCAGAGTTGACAAGAGTCCCTCTTGACGAATCAACACTTGAAAGTGAGGTGAATAATCTTAGGGAGGCTATATCTAAAGTGATTGAAAGATTTGAAAAAGGGAAACGAACATGAGAGCAATTAGAAGAGAAGAATCAGATTTTATCAAGTTTCATCAAATCCTTATTGGAAGATGATAAAGTACTTGATCCTACTCCCCTAGCTTCCATCCCACTTCCTGGTATCCTATCTGGTGATGAATTCCAAGCCATCATGCTACCTATGGGAAGTCAATGGAAGCTATGGTTGATGACTTGATAATCACAGGTCTAAATTTCATTGAAGAAGCTTTCAAGGCATATGAGAAAATCACTAAGATTCAATTGAAATTAACTACAACACTCATTGGGATGGATAGGTAATTGAAATTATGGAGTTAGTGCATTCAATATCTTAGAGTGATGAGTGAGATAGATATACAAATCCTTTTGGAAAGTAAGGTTTTCGATGATGTAAAATTGAATCTGTCCAAACAATGGGTTTTCAGTATTGACTAGAAAATAAATGTTCTAGAAGAGGCCATTGGAGAACTCAAGAATATGTTATAAAAAGGAAAAGCTTTTAAATCATGTGTCATTTATAACTTCTTGGATATACATTGCCAAATCTTCAAAGAAAATTCAAATGATAAATTCACTATTCAAGAGATTAAATCTTAGTTCAAGGATTTCATTAAAGAAAATTTGTTCAAACAGGAAACCTAATCAAGTAGAAAATGAAATAAATTTGCACAGTGCAGGCTACTATCACATATGCCAACAAAGATTTCTTGGAAAATGTAGAGTTTGGGAAAGACATGAAGAATTTTTTGGGTAGTTGGAATCATGCCACTACTAATACAACAATTCCCCGAGGAATGGATACAACTGAAGCATTGAAACGATTTAGAAATCAAGGGCTAAAGGAAAAGGGGACTACAAGTGCTTCTACTAGCATCTCAACTTCCTATTTTATATTTTCCTTTCTTATTTTAGAAATATCTAATTAAGGTGATTTTATCGCAACTATGTGTTATGAAAGCAAGAGATAAATTGAGTTTGTAATATTTAATCAGATATTAGCTTTAAGATTAAAAGAAAGGAAGCTGAAAAGTATTTTTGTAACTGTTTCTCGGGGTTATTTAAATAACTCTTCTTATCATTGTAAAGGATCAAGATTTTTATTGCTAGATGTAAAAGAACATTGAACTATTCAATACATAAGAATTTTTCACCCCTCTCTCATGGTTTATCTCTTCTTGTTCCTTATCTGATCCATATCGAGCTATGTGTATCTACGCAAGAAATTTTTGTCTTTCAGTTGATAAGTGTATTTAGAATTTTTTGTCTAATACATACACCTCCTGTGTTTTTACATGCATAGTTTAAATATTGTTATTTTATTAAGCATCAGTAGGATATTACTTTGTTATCTATATGTCTGAAAGTGCTCTTCTACCTTCAGTTTCTGAATATCAGTCCTAACTTTTCCTCTTTCTTCTATATTGAAAATATTTATGAGGAAGGAATCTAAAATATAAAAATCTCCACCAAAATGTTAAACGAATGTTTATATTGTAAATAAGTTTTTCTTTTTCTCTTTTTTGTTCAATAAGGGAACGTCTTCCATAAAGAGGAGGGACTGTTGTCCCCTAACTATTTCTTTTTTTCAGAGGATAAAATTCGACAACCAATAATTTTTGGCACCCACCATGGGGAATGTACTATGAATCCCACCAAAAACACTTCAATCAAATCAGAAGCACTAGCACCCTGGCAGACATAAGGTATACAATAGTTCAAAGATCATGTGGTATTGAAGATCTAGATTTTCAATTACTAGAAAAACAAGGCCTTGGGATAATCCCAAAAGGGAGAAGAACAATATCCACCAGTACTCCCCCTGTCAAAAATAGAACTTCTAGGAACATAGACTCACAAACACAATCAAGCCCTAGCGTTCAAGCTTTAGTGTTGGCTAGAGTCATAGTTCCATTACAAACCATTTTTCCAAGGATGGCAAAACCTTTGCCTTGGGGACAATGGGTTAGACCTCTAGCCCTTGCTCAACCATTCCATGATCTCCCAAAATGAAATAGGAATTTTTTTACTAAATTCAGAGGTGATGGAAAAGTGCACCCAGATGAACACATCATTGCATTCATTGTGGCATGTGAAATACTTGGAGTGGAACATGAAGATGTTTCCATTATGATTTTTGTGGAGACTTTATAAGATAATGTTGTTGATTAGTTATACCACCTCCCTACTGGAGCTATCACTGACTATACTACCATGATAACTCAGTTTGAAGATCAATTCAAACCTGCTGAAGATGTACATGCTCTCCTTGCTCATATTTATCCAATAAAGAAAGAACCATATGAGCCTATGAGATATTTTGTTTCTAATTTTAACAAACTGGTTAATAAGATTCTAGTAGCTACTAGGCCTTTGGATCAAATTTAGAAATGCTTTTTCCTAAATGCATAATTTCCAGAAGTAAGCTACACATTAAGAAGGGCTAATATTGTTACTCTGGATGTGGATCAACACTTAGCCATAAGTGTTGAGGATGATTTTATAATGTCTGGGAAATAAAAAAATGAACATGTTAAATCTAAGGCTTCTTCTTCTACATGAAATAATTCAGACCAGCTAGTACAAAATTGGCAAACAATCTCATATCTACCAAAAATTAATTGGCCTAGAATAATCCTTACAAGGATATCCCAAGAATAAATTTTCAGCCTCGAAATCGATTGCTCCCTGTACAACCAAAGTTAGAATTTGACTTTAGCAGATATTCCCCCATTCTATGGTATGTTGCTAAGTATGAACTTCTGTAAAGAAGTAGGCAAAGAAATTCAAATGGATTGGTCACATGCTCTCATTCCAGTTAATGGAAAGATGAAGAAGTTATTACTTGAGAGGAAGACAAAGTATATTATGCAAAAAATCGATGATCCTAAAGAAAAAATCCCTTATGATGACATTGGTCATGGAAGTATATGATCATGTCAGAACAAGAAATGAGAGATTCCAAATGTGTGATGGATGACCCTAATGGTGTTTAGATTCTTGAATTTGATGGTAGTTGTTCCTCAGCTGGTTCTGGAGCAGGAGTGGTCCTATTTTCTCCCAAAAATAAATCTTATCCTTTCTCCTACAAGCTTCAATTTGAAAACATGAATAATATAGTAGAATACGAAGCTCTTCTGTTGGGACTATCAATGGCCAAGGAGATGGGGATTAAGAATATTTGTGCATGAGGAGACGTAGAACTTATCATTAAGCAAGTTAGAGATATTTTCCTAGTTAATAACAAGAGGCTAAAACACAACAGGAATTTGGTATGGGGCTCTATTGAATTATTATATGCCTTTTCCATAGAAGTTGTTCCTAGGGAAAAGAATACTAGAGCAATTTATTTATCCATCTCAGGATCCTTGTTGATCCCTCATCCTGACTTTTCCCAGGAAAAGTTCACAATTGAAATTATACATTGGCCAAGTGTGCCAAATAATGCCAACAATTGACAAGTATTCAATGATTATCAGTATTTTATTTATTTTCCTAAGCTCTAGGATAATTTCAATCAGTTGTAATTTGAAGGGAGTGAAGTTGCTCCTCATGAGTATGTAGCATCTACCATGACTAAAGAAGGACTAGAGGAAGATTCTGATAAGGTTGGTTGTATTAATTTAAAAGGTAACAAGATACCTAGAGGATTAGTAAGTATGGAAAACTTATTTGACAAACATGGCAGGTATATCAAGTGAAAGATATTACATGAGTTTCATTAGTCTGTAGAGTATGAAAATGTCAATATTGGAAATATAAAAAAACCCAAGCTTGTCAACATTGGAAAATACTACACAAAAGAAGAGAAAAATAAAATGATAAATTTACTAAAAATATATGTTGATGTTTTTTCCTATTCATATGATGATTTGAAATCATTTAAACCAAGAGAAATGTAGCATTATATTCCTCTCAAGCCAAGAATCAAGCCTTTTTAGCAGAAGCAAAGGCAATACAACCCCAAGATTTCGGATACCATTTATCAAGAGATTCAGAAACTATTGAAGGAAAAGATAATCTTCCCAATTCGTCACTTAGCTTGGATGTCCAATATTGTGCCAGTAAGAAAAAAGAATGGTGAGATCCAAATTTGTGTAGATTTTTGAAATCTGAATCAAGCCTCTCTAAAGGGCAATCATCCACTTCCCATGATGGATTAGATTCTATAAGCTGTTACCAGCTTTGAAATGTTATCTATGTTGGATGGCTTTTCAAGGTACAATCATATCGAGGTTTATGTCCCTGATCAACACAAGATGACTTTCACAACTCCATGGATAACTTTTTATTATAAAAGGATGCCATTTGGTATTATCAATATGTGTGCTAATTTTCAATGGGAAATGGATTTAGCTTTTGGGTCTTTGAAAGGGAAATGTATTGTGGTGTATCTAGATGATTTAATTGCCTTTTCAAAGAAAAGGGAAGATCATTTCCAACATCTTGAAATTATCCTTCAAAAGTGAAAGGAACATGAGGTGTCTCTAAACCCAAAGAAGCCTATTTTTGGAGTCACTGAAGGCAAGTTGTTTGGACACACTGTTTCTAAGGAGGGAACCAAGATAGATCCAGAGAGGATGCAACTCCCCTTCAAGAAAAAAAGGTGTGCATTATTTCTTTGGAAAGATAAATTTTTTAAGGATATTTATCCCTGATGTTGTAGAGAGAACTATGAGTGTAACTCAGATGATGAAAGGGAAATAGTATTTTGGTTAGACACCAGAAGGGAAATAATCTTTTGAAAATATAAAAAGGGAAATTTCCCAAACTCCCATTCTTTCTTACCCTAATTTCAAGAAGGATTTCTTAATCTATTGCTATGCTACTGAGAATACTTTGGATGTTATTATAACACAGAAGAATCCTGAGGGATGTGAGATACCCATTGTTTTCATGAGTTATGTCCTTAAAGCTCATGAATTGAAATACACTCAAATTGAGAAACATGTTTTTTCTATGTTTTTTATATCCTCAGTTCCCACTCTATTTTCTTTGTCCCAATTACAACGGTTAAGTCTATTCTCGCACAACAATATTTTGGGACCAAAAGAGGAAATTGGGTGGCAAAGGTGCAAGATTATGATTTGGATATCAAGCTAACTAAGTTAGTTCGGGGTAAAGGAATCTATGAGTTGATCATTACAGGTGTTTAGGATAACTCTCCTGAGGAGGGCACAAATATTCCCAATGTTCTCTTAGTTAGTTCAATAGATGAATGGTATGTTGATATTGCCCCTTTCTTACTTATGGAGAATGCCCATCACATCTAAATTCTAAAGAAAAGAGAGCCATTAAGTTGAGATCTACACTATATGTGCTTTGGGACAATTTTTTGCTCAAAAGAGGGATTGATGGAAGGTTTCTTAAATGTGTGGACAGAGAGAAAAAAAAGATGTAACTTAAAGTATTTCATGATCAAGCTTGTGGAGGACATTTCTCATTTATTGTGACTACTCATAAAATCCTTCGTGTAGGTTACTACTAGCCTACCCTATTTCAAGATGCAACTAAATGGGTGAGTAAATGTGAGGCTTGCCAAACTTTTCTGGGAAGGCCTAAGTTAGCCACTTTGTCACTCAAACCAGTGGTGATAGAAGAAGCTTTTCAACAATGGGGACTAGACTTTTTAGGTACTCTTAATCCTCATTCTAGTGCTAGAAACACCCATGTATTAACTGCCACTAATTATTTCACAAAATGGGTAGAGGCCATTCCATTAAAAAGCACAATCTTTGAAGTGGTATGTAATTTTATCAAGGAAAACATTTTGATTAGATTTGGGGTACCAAGTAAAATTTTTACTGATAATGCATCCAAATTCTCTTCTTATGAAACTATGGATTTCTGCTATGGGTATGAAACTTCTCTTACACATTATTCTGACTACTACCCCCAAGGAAATGGATAAGCAACATCAACAAACAAGAATTTGGTGACCATCATTAGAAATTTTGTCAATGAATCATAGAGAAATTTGCATAAGAAGTTGTATGATGCTCTTTGGGCAGATAGAATTACTCCCAAGAGGGAAATTGGAATGTTTCCTTTTCAGGTGGTGTATGGCACTAAAACTCAGTTTCCAGTGACTGTGGAGTTGTTAGCCTTGTAGCTAATGAAGTCCATCGAAGATTCAAACTTCAGCAGTGCTTTGGAGAAGAGAATCATGTACCTACAAAATTTGGATGAGAATAGATTGCAAGTGGTGGTTATAATTTCTACACATCAGAAAGGAGTAAAGTAATTGTTTGATAAAAAGGATAGACCTAGAGACTTCTAGGTTGGAAATATTGTTCTACTCTGGGACAAGAGCTAGGAGCCTCGAGGAAGTCATGGAAAATTTTATTCTCTCTAGCTGGGTCCTTTCAAGATCACACACTTCACTGGCGAAAATTCTTTCTACTTGGACTATATGGATGGAACCCCTCTTCCATTGCCATATAGTAGGTAATACTTGAAGTTGTTTCAGTTCTAGGTTGCTAGGCAATCCTTTGTAAATTATTGTATAGTTTTTTTTTGTCTTTATCTGGTGTTGTGTGGGTGTCTCTTTTGTTTTGGTTCATCCTTGAATCTGTTTTTCCCAATGGATAAGGCACCGGTCTGTTTTAGAAATCCTGAGATTTTGGAGTTCATACTATGTCTTGTTGTCTCAATGCTCAATCCAATCCATATCCCCAGAAAGATAGATTTTTTGTCACCTCCCCAAATGCTATGAATTTTCCTCTTTGGTTTTAAATTTTAGGAAGTAGGTGACTATAAATATACCCTTGTAAAGGTCTCCCAAGAAAGAGCTAGTTCTAAGTAGTTAGTCATTTTTCGAAATTTTGAGTTTTGTGGATTTTTTAGTGTTTTGTGGGTAATTCAGATTTGTCTATCCCTCATGTCCCAAGTTCCTCTGGGTCGTCTATTCCCCTATTTTCCAATTTTACTGATTGGTTCTTATTTTCCTTTGTACGTGTTATTTTTCATCTTTTTAGAGAAATGATGTCCCGATGTCCCGAGGGCGATCTATGTCAATTCTTTCCAACTTATCTGATTTTCATTATGCTGCGGGTTTTTTAGATTTTTATGTCACGCGTGTCTTGAGTGTCATTTGACCACCATTTCCTTGCAAGTCCTCTTTTTTCTTATTCCCACTCAATGCAGCTATTTCAGCTCTGTGTGTCCTGGATTTCCCGATGTCCTTTGGGACAGTTGTGCACTTTTGATAATTCTACCTTACCTAATTTTCATTATTTTAACTATTCATAGCCATGGTTGAGTCCTTCCATTGTTTTCAATTCTACAAGTGCAAAGAAAAGTCATGAAACATTGAGGTGTTGATCAAGGAACTAAGGAAATATCTCACAAGTAATCATCTGCTCTTTCTGTAAAATGAAGATCATATTTAATGGTCACGAGCACTTTTCTTACTTAGAGACGGTTGTACCAAACATTGGTGATAGTGAAGCTCAACACCTGGACTTGGATGATTTCTGGGCTCAAATCAATTGTTAAAACCCTACTCCTATGGCTAAAATGATCAAATAAAATGGGATCGAAGAGGCAAGGGGCTTTCCCATTTCAGTTCAGTGTGTTGACATAGTATCAGCTTATAGTTCTAGTTTTGACTCAGAAACAAAGGAAATTGTTGATCCTCAAGGTCAAGTGGTGGCTCAACTTAATGAGGACTGTATTCATACTACTCTCATGATTTCCATGATTGAAAATTCAAATACTCTTACTAAAGAACAATCGTAAGCTATTTTTTATCAGAATAATGAAAAATGCAAAAGCAGAGTTTTGAAGTCTTGGTTAAAGAACCCTAAGAAAGGAGCCTCGAGGTTGCCCAAGATAATGTTCAGAGTTGATTTCCATGAGGAATTGTTAGGCATCATCACTCTGCTATCCAAGATAATGGGAATTCCCTCCACCAATGATTTTCACTATTGGATGTGCCCCTACATCAATATTATATGTGAGGGTAAGAAAAACTTGAAATGGGCAGGAATCATTTGTGATAGACTGATTAAGAAATTGGAAAATGTTCAGAGAACTCAAACCTTCTACATGACCTCCTATTTTATTTAATCCATTGCATCTTATAGAGAGTGGTTTGGTTTCTCCCCTATGGATGATAAGAAAAATGTTCCTATTTATATTTATCGTCCACAGTTAACCCTGAAGGAGTAATCATCATTTTAGGAGAGTGAATGATGCATTCACTATGTACATTTTTAGATTTCTAGAAGGGGATACCACTAAAATATTTTTTAATGAGGTGAAATAATTAATCAGTGTCTACGGTAGCTTTTTCACCCAACTCAAGAATTTTTCAAATATAATATTGGTTAGATTTGAGGGATAACCCTTAAAACTCCCCATGTACTATAGTGATAAAATGGCTTTGGTGGAGATCTACAGATAATTAGATAAATTTTATAGGACCTATAGGGACAAGAAGCTTGCAGGTATTCAGTTCCTAATCACCTTGGGTAACTACACTTGCAAGACTGCCCTAGATGCTCAAAATGTTGACACGACAATTGCTCCTCTCACTCTCAACTATTATAAACTCAGATCGTGCTTTTACATTAAGGATTTCATTTCCTCCAATTTCAGAATGGCTTTTCAGTATATTACTAATATTGAATACTACTGGGCATATTGTGTTGATGATTATGAAGGCTGGAGAAGGTACTACGGAAGATTATCTCTGCAACAAATTATAGATTTTGGTATATTTGATGTTTCTGAAGGATTGGAGGATGATGATGAAGAACTATAGTCTCTTGAGTATGAAAGATCAATCAAACACACTCCTATTAAAACCATTGATAGGTTGGTCAAGGAAAGAGATGATTTTAAGGAGCTCAACAATAATGTCCTAGTAAGAACTAGACTTTGGATTGATAGAAAAATGAAGATGTTCAGGGAGAGAAAATTTAGGTTTACTTCCCAAGATACATCTACTTCACATAAATAAATACATGTGTTAGACAATGAGATAATTGAACAATTTTTTCCTTCTCCTCTTGAATCACCAACTCTGGTATACACTAAAAAGGGGAAAGCTAAGAAGGATGATAAGGTAGTTGATGTTATTCAAGAAAGTAAGCCCTCCCCTGAGAAAGATGAAATAAAGGAAACAATTGTGGACTTGGATGATGGCAATGACATTCAAGGAAAACATAAAGAGAATCCTAAGGAAAATACACCTGAACAAAGTAGTGTGAAGGAAGACCAGTCTAAGAAAATGGTGTAAGAATCTATAGAAACATCTGCTAAGGAAGCTCTCGTCACCACTCAAGCTGGTACCTCTATGTTGGAAGTGGTTGTTGTGTAAACCATAAGTGACATGTTGATGAGGCGTGGGAAAAGTGTTGAGGGTGAGAATTGATACTCCCTTAGTGAGACACGATGCATCATTTGATCTAAAGATTTGTCATTGGGAAGCTTAGAGGTAAAAACAAATGATATAGTGGATGTTTCAGAAGATTATTTTTTGGGATAAGTGTGTCATTAGGTCGGTAAGTCATGTGACATGCTTTAAATAGAGGATTTTCTATGAGGAGAGTTAGAATTTTTCCCTTGTGTTCATACTTGATGAAATGATGAAGGGTGGAAGGAACAAAATGTATGGCACGAATCTATGCTTGTCCAAGTAGGATGTTGTATTGAAACTCCACTTCTACAATATAGAAGACCTCATGGAGGAGTTTTACACTAACAAGGATAAGGATAATTATCATGGCTAAGGAAGGAGTAAGGACATCAATGAAGGCAAGAAGGACGGTGGGAGATTGGGTGATAATGGAATTGGAGAACTTGATTTGATCAAAGGTTTGGGATGAGATGATATTTATGATGGATATGTTTTCTATCATAGAACATTGGATGAATGTATCACTGATACACATAGTGATGAAATGTGGGAGGTTATGGTCTTAAGGTGATATATCAGGAATATCATAATTGTCAAAATATATGGTGGCATAAGTAGTGAGCACTCCAATAAGAGATGTAAAATGTTGCGTCTCATTTTTGGGGGTAGGAATATGTTTTGTAACTTCCATGATGGATTCTCTATGATTGTGGGAGATTTGGACTAGCTCACAGGGTGACATCTTGACTTGGTCCTGATGAAGTTATTTCAAAATGCTTTGTTAAATAGCAGAAGGCTGTGTAGAAGCTAAGATAGACATGTTAGCCTTTGATGGAGTAAGCTCACTAAATGGAGCGGTGACAACAACCTTTGGTTTGGATGGAGAAGGTACTTGAAATTCATGGGGTGAGAATGAGTGGTGATCCGTACGGTAGTGATCAATATTGGAGGACCCTCTTTAGATGAAGTAGTATTCAGCGGGGGAATGTAAATGAAGGTTCTAGATGAATGATGCGATTTAGAAGTCTTAGTAGATGAATATTGGGAAAGATAAGTGGAATTTTTTATGGATGGGTTAGTAGAGGGAAGAGGGAGATTCTCTTTGATGAGAAGATCCTCTTCCTTCATGAGATCATGGATGATAGTTTAAAAGGCCTTGTAATGTTTGGTATCATGTACAGGGGTATGATGATAGGAAAAAATGACATTAGGATTGAGCCATGATGGTTTTTGTCCACGCAGGTCAAAGGATTTAACAGAGGAAGTGTGATTTCAAATGATTGTGTTAGACGTTGAAGGACCTCAGCGTAAAAACCAATGGAATTTTTTTAACAATGGGTGGTGTGCATTGTAGATGACTTAGATTTAGGGGTGGTGAAAGAAGGTAAAAGATGTTATTTTCTCTTATGAGGTTTGATGGGCACCTATTAGTGTGAAATCACAGCACCCCCAAATGAGTTATGGATCTAATTTTCTAAGGCATGGTCATTTGGTGTGATTTTCATAACATTGGATCATTCCCCAAGCTGTGGGACTTGCAAATGGGAATGATCCTCCAGAGAAGGCTGGTTCCTCTTCCTAATCCTAGCACTAAACTACTTCTAAGGAAGTAAATGCGACTATCTACTCCTAAACTAACAATTCCAAGGGACCGGGGAGAGAGAGAGCATAAAAATAAAGAAATCCTATACTACAAAGGTGATAGCACTGAGAAAAGGGAAATGCTGATCAAAAACCCAACTGCCTAAAATGGAGAGAGGTGAGAAATGGAGAGGATGGACAGATGCATCACATACCAAGGATAAAGTTCACACAGAACACCATTTCAAACCCCTTAAACACATCTCCCAAAACTTGTAATGGACATCAGAGATATGCACAGTATACCCTGCAATGGTGAGAGGCTAGAAGAGACAACAAAATGAGAAAAGGATGGATAAAATGCATCACGAAATAGGTTTTATTACTCCTAGAGTTCACATAGTACACCATTAATGGGAAAGAGGCAGGAAAATGCCATTACAAATCCAAGGGAGGAGGATTAAACTCCACGTTCAACCCTGAAGAAGAAAGAGAGAGGGGGCAGGGAAGAAGAATGAATAACCCTTTACAATGAATCCTACCCATGTATTTATAGATTTGATCAAAGAGAGGAAAGAGAGAGGGAAGCGGGAGAAGTGGGTTGAAACTCAACCAATGTTATTAATGCTTCTGATAAAATATGCCCCAAATCCTTCTTTATTGCATGATTCCTTGATTCAGCGCCTTGAAAGAAGAGGAAATGGTAGAAACAGATCGAATCCGATCTGGTTGTTGGGACAGATGGATCCTACATTGAAGGCCTAAAGACATTTCCTCCATTTTCTTCACCTAACCTCCTCAAAAATAAAGTATCATACCTCCATGGCGTGGGTGAGGCCGAGATCTTTCCAATGGTGCCAGATATGTAATATTTTGAGCCTTGAGTCGAAAGATATTCCCATTCGAAGTTTGTATCAGGCCCGTACGAATGGATGGGGAAAATCATTTGAAAAATAGGCTCTTTATTTAATGTGGGATACGTGGCAGCCAGATTAGGGCAAAATCAGGTTTGTGGGCTCAAAATTTATCTTTTCCCCTTTTTCTGTGAAAGGAAAATTTTCACTTTTCCCTCCAACTCCCCACCTTGGCTTTGACTCAGGTTCTAATGTTTACTTTTTCCCTGACAGATTTATGGGCCATTTTACAACTTTTACCCTTTTTGTGATAACAAGAGGAAAGAATCAACTTCCCCCCACCCCAATTTCCTCTGGGACAAGCATCAGTCTGGCGCTCATTTGGTATTCCCTTTTTTTTCTTAGTTCCTCTGTGGCACTGCCCCTTCTTCTCTGACCCTGCAATTCCATTATTGAGTCCTCCCTCGACCCTTTAAATAGATTTAATATATGGAAATGTTCAGAAGAATCGTTTCTTCTATTTCTTCTTGTGCAGGTTTGAATTTGACTTTCTTGGGCCTTTGTTTTCACTTTTCCTAATTTTGGAACTCAAGCTCGTGGGTCTGAGTCATTTCCTTCATAATTTCCTTATGTGTAGGAGTTGTCTTGACCAAATTTTCCTGGGGGAAAATTTGGGATAACAATTTGGTGACTCACAGGGACATCTACCTGCTAGATGAAGAAACCAGTGGCCTAGAAGCATCCATTGGGCATGGATTCTACCTAATAAATATGAAACTAATATGAAATTTTGAAGATTTAACCTCCGAGTCTCTTGGAAACCCACTGAACTTGGAGTTTAACTTCACCAAGAGCCAACTGAAATGGATTGTGCAAGAGCAAAAAAACAGCACCAAAAACTATGTACAAACTAAAAATCATACATGCTCGAAATGAAACATGCAGAGTGTGCAAAAGAAATTCTTCTTCTGGAAACAAAGTCTACTCCTACTCCTACACTAACCAGAGAGAAGAATGCTAAAAAATCCTACTATAGGTAGGGAGAAGTAGCTTCCCTTTCTCAAGAGGGGCAACCATGAAAATGATTTGACACTAAATATAGCTGCCTGTATGAGTGAAAAACTGATAATAAGCTAGTCCTCCACCAAAATAATCAAGGTCTCAACATTAATGGAAAATACATCCTCAAGCTGACTTGCATCAGACTTCTAGAGGTGTTGATGATGACCCTTGGTACTTTGATGCTCATCCTCATGCCCTGGAGTAGGCATGAGTGGTTTTGGCTTCCCCCTTGGCTCTAACGAAGTGAAGTATCTGATTGGGCAAGGTATGGTCCTTTGAATCTGCCCATGGTTTTGGACTCTAACTCCAAGAATGAAGCCTTCTTGTTGACTCTCATGGATGGATGGTGTGAGAGGGATGACGACATCTTCCTACTTTTTCTCTTCCTTCTCCTATGAAGAACATGGAAGAGTCATGTCTTCTAATCTTGATTCTAGAGGGCTACTATGGAGTGCAGGATTTTTGCACTTGAATATTCTCCTTCATGGCAGTAAGTTCATGTGCGTGGAAGATGGATGGAGGATAAAATGATGTAATCTCCATGGGCTCCTTTTCATCAAATCAATCTCTAAAGTCTGACAGACAATCTACCTCCTTTTTGTCTTGTTGCAAGTGCTCTACCTCCTTCATGGTGTCCTCTTGATCTACAACTTGCTCACCATGGTTTCTCTCTTCCTCAAACATGAAGTTTGAGAGATCAAACTCTTCTTCAACATTAGATCTTGAAGGGGATGAAGTGGGAGGAAGAACTGAAGGTTCCCCTGTAGCTTGCTCCACACTTAGACCCTCTAAAACTATATGGTCCTCCTCCATCATGGGTTCATCAATCAAATTAGGCCCTTGAAATGAAAGCAAAAAATATTCAATGATGCCTTCTTCATTGAGTGGTCTCAACATTGATTTGATCTCTCCCAGATGCTCCTCTTCAATGGGGCTTGGGAATGATTGTTCCTCCTCTTGTTCTTGCTCTTCTTCTGTTGCAAACTCAACCTCAGCCACCACTGGTTCTTCAATCTTGACCTCCCCTATTGGCTTTACCATCAAGGGGATATTTGTAAACCTAAATTTGGTAGCCCAACTATTCAGATTGTCTGTCACTTCTTTTCAGTTGGGCTCTTCTTCTTATTGTTCTCCTTGACTGGATTCTTGAGTCTTCTCTCGACATGGACTTGGGAAAGCAAGAGGAGTGGTAGGTTGGGGTTCAACCATCTTTTCAATTATTTTTGGTGAGATGGGAGGCATAAATTATTGTTTGTTTGGAGGGGATGACTGTTTAGAAGGGAAAAGGACAGAAGAACTGAGATATGGTGGAAGACTAGGAGATGGAGAAATGAAATCAACACTTGGGACAACAAGTGAAAATCTTGGAAATTGGAGCTTGGGTTGAGATGGTGCCACTTGAGAAAGAGAAAAAGAAAAGCTATGAGATGTTGGACTTACCCATTGACAAGGTTGTCTTGACTCCAACTCATAAGCCTCGATCTCCTCAGTCCATTGTGTAAGTTGGGGCAGCATTTCAACCATGAAGTCAAGCTTCTCTTGAGGGATGTAATGTCTTGGAAAAGGGCCTTCCCATGGACAAAGTTCCCTACAACCAATCTTTAATTCCTTCATTCATGCTATACCCCTTGACTGAACCATGCCAGCCTCCATTTTTTGAATTTTCTCCAATAAACTAGCATTCTCCATATATTTGTCACCATTGTATGTGCCCCCTTGTTCTTGATAAGCTCCATGGCCAAAATGACTTTGACTCTGCTCATATGGGTAAGCATAATGGTCTTGGATTTGATCATAATGCTGATTTAGAGGATTTGGGAAATGCGTTGGAGGTGGATTGCATTGCTATCATAAAAGGAATGAAGTCATGATTGCACAACCTCATGGAATGGGAGAAAATGAAAGAGATGGAAGAAGAAAATAGATGAAATGAGTGGAAATGGATGGAAAATGTTTGCAACTTAGAGAATGGGTTTTTGACCAGATGGAGTAACCAGATGTGCTTGAAAGTGCCTCCAAAGGGTAAAATCTTCACCAAGAGCACATCAAACCTGATGAAGTGAAGTGGTAAGGTGCTTCAGACCTGTCCCATCGGGCATGCCAAAAATGTTAGTGTGAAATCACAGCATCCCCAAATGAGTTATGGATCTACTTTTCTAAGGTAGGGTCATTTGGTGTGATTTGCAGAACATTGGATCATCCCCCAAGCTATGGGACTTGAAAATGGGAATGATCCTCTAGAGAAGATTGGTTCCTCTTCCTAATCCTTTCACTAAACTACTTCTAAGGAAGGAAATGCGACTATCTACTCCTAATCTAACAATTCCAAGGGACTAGGGGAGAGAGAGAGAGAGAGAGAGAGAGAGAGAGAGAGAGAGAGAGAGAGAGAGAGAGAGAGAGTGTGTGTGTAAAAATAAAGAAATCCTACACTACATAGGTGATAACACCGAGAAAAGGGAACTGCTGATCACAAACCCAACTGCCTGAAATTGAGAGAGGTGAGCAATGGAGAGGATGGACAGATGCATCACATACCAAGGATAAAGTTCACACAAAACACCATTTCAAACCCCTTAAACATAGCTCCCAAAACCTATAATGGACATCAGAAATTGCACAGTATACCCTATAATGGTGAGAGACGAGAAGAGACAACAAAATGAGCAAAAGATGGACAAAACACATCACAAAATAGATTTTATTGCTCCAGAAGTTCATATAGTACAACATTAATGGGAAAGAGGTAGGAAAATTCCATTACAAAGCCAAGGGAGGAGGCTTAAAATCCACATTTGACCTTGGAGAAGAAAGAGAGAGGGGGGCAGGGAAGAAGAATGAACAACCCTTTACAATGAATCTTGCCCCTGTATTTATAGATTTGATCAGAGAGAAGAAAGAGAGAGGGAAGCGGGAGAAGTGGGTTAAAACTCAACTATTGTTGTTAATGCTTCTAATAAAATATGCCCCAAATCCATCTTTACTACATGATTCCTTGATTCAGCACCTTGAAAGAAGAGGAAACGGCTGAACCAGATCAAATCTGATTTGGTTGTTGAGACAGATGGATCCTACATTGAAGTCTCGAAGACGTTTCCTCCATTTCCTTCACCTAAACTCCTCAAAAATAAAGTCTCAAACCTCCATGGCATGGGTGAGGCTGAGATCTTTCCAATGGTGTTAGATCTGCAATATTTAGAGCCCTGAATTGAAATATATGCCCCTTCAAAGTTTCTATCACGTCCGTACGAATGGACAAGGAAAATAATTTTAAAAACATTCCCTTTCTTTAATGTGGGATATGTGGAAGCTAGATTAGGGAAAAATTGAGTTTGTGGGCTCAGAATTTATCTTTTCCCCTTTTTCCATGAAAGGCAAATTTTCACTTTTCCCTCTGACTCCTCACCTTGGCTTTGACTTAGGTTCTAATGCTAACTTTTTCCCCGACAGAGGTGCGAGCCATTTTACAAATTTTACCCTTTTGATGATAACAAGGGGCAAAGAATCAACTTTCCCCTCAACGCCCCACTTTCCTCTGGGACAAGCATCAATTTGGTGCTCATTTGGTCTTCCCCTTTTTTGCTTAGTTCCTCTACGGCACTTCCCCTTCTTCTCTAACCCTACAATTCCATTGTTGATTCCTCCCTCGACCCTTTAAATAGATTTAAGATAAAGAAACATTTAGAATAACCATTTCTTCTTGTGTAGGGTCAAATTTGACTTTCTCATGCCTCTATTTTCACTTTACCTGGTTTTGGAACTCGAGCTCGTGGGTTTGAGTCATTTCCTTCATAATTTCCTTATGTGTACGAGTTTTCTTGACCAAATTTTTCCTTGGGGGGAATTTGGGATAACAACACCTTTTGTTTAGATTGAGATGTGGAAGAGGAAGTGGATGTTTGTAATTGAAGAGGTGGATTGGATGACGTAGATTGGGTTTTGAGGATTAGAGATTTAAATAGTTTGGATTCGACAACTGGAGATATAGAAAGTGTTTGAGGAGGATCAGATTTGGAAGGAGGATTATATTGTTTTAATTTAGATTTGTTGATGATAGCAGTGGTGGATGAAGGGCCTGGTTCTAAGATGGATGGAGGTGGCCCTAAAAGTGATGATATGATATTATATTGCTTAGGGAGGTTAGACTTGGGAGTCAGCAGCTCTAGTTTTTTTTTTTGGATGGGTCAAGGATTTCTAAGTGGGGATGCCTAGATTTTTAGACTCTATCTGTGAAAGGTAACCCTTGGCAGGAATGATAACAATTTAAATTTGGGGATCTTTAGAGGTAAGCATGGGTAATGTAGATTGTATTTTCAATGTAGATATTGATGATAGAAGTGGTTTCTATACAATATGTTTGATGAGATCGAAAGGGGTTGTGTATTACATTTGTATAGAATGTGTTGGTGTATGAGTGATTGGACTTGTGGATGAGAAAATAGTATTATTTGTGGTTGTATCAAGGGAGGGCATCAGCGTAGTATATTTCTTAGGGAATGGTATGATTGTGAACATGGGTTTGGGTGTTGATGTGGGTATGACCACAATATCCAATGTGGTTGCAGAAATGGGTATGGACATAGGAAAGTGTGATGAGGATGTTGATATGGGTGTTGGGGGAGATGTGGATGAGGAACTAGGTGTGATGGATGAGGATGTAGTAGACTAAGATGGAGAAGTAAGTGTAATTTAAATTGATGTGGTTGTCGATGTAGCTGATGTAGATATAATATATGTGGAGATAGGTTTGGATGATGAAATGGTGGTCGTGGGAGAAGTATCCAAAATAGATATGGGTGTAAGCGATAAAGAAATGATGGGCGTAGGTGAGGATAGTGGATATTGATTTATAGTGTTGATTGTATGGGCATTAGGTGCCAGAGATGTGGGATGCATAGTTTGATTGGTTTTTAAGTGATTGGGGAAGGGTAGTTTGAAGACATCAAGGGGCTGATTTGGTAGTGCACTAGGGTTATCTACTTGAAGATCACCTTGGTCTATGAGTTTTTGGACAAGGTCCTTGAAAGTGTGACACTTCTTAATGTCATGGTCGTGGACTTGATGGTATTCACAATAATTTTCTGCACGATACCATGTTGGTTTGGGTCGTGAGTCATCTAAGGGTTGAATGGGAGGAAGTTGGATAAGATGAGCCACCATTAACTTGTTGAATATTAAACTATAGGATTCCCCTAGAGGGGTATAATTAGGGGACGGTCTAGTAGCCCTTTGAGAATGTTTTGTGTGAGAAGTAGATGTGGAAGAATATTTTACCACGATGGCATTAGCGGTGTTCTTATATTTTTCACCATACGTGGAGGACTTAGTAAATTTAGGCTTGAGATATTTGATCGAAGCTTAAGATGGCCTTGGTTAAGGGCACGAAGTTTGATTTTACAAGTGTAGACACCCAAAATTCACTTACGCAAGATTTTATGCTAAGATTGTACTAATTATCCTTGTTTTCGTCATTTATGTAATAATTAGCGATTTCATGTTAAGTAGCTAGCATTCCTCTTCATATTCATTAATTAATGACCTTTTGTTAATTAATTAGCCTTCCAATAATTAAGGATGTTGATCAATGACCTTTTGTTAATTAATATCCACTTCTACTTGGGTTAATTATTTATTATTAATTAATTATGCTCGTAACTCTAAATCAATAAATTATCATTTATTGGATCAAATTCCTCTCTTACATCCCACAAATCATACTATTTTTCCTTTAATTAGATTTTATAATCTTACCTCTACCTATTAATTAATCATCTTTGATTAATTAAAACATCGCCCAACTCCCATGACTTACTAATGACAAATTAAAGTCTTCTAAATCAAGATTAAATTTTATAAAGCAACCTTATCCATTCCTAATCTTGTTTTACCTTTATCCCACATTCATTAATTTACTAGTCTTGCCTCTTCAGGAAAGCTATATAAAGAACCATCCTTGTTACCGTTCTTCTTGCACCATACTTTGAATAGTGAAAACTATAAGCATTTTGATATTGAGCCATTCTCCATTGTTGGAAATAGCTTCTCCATCTTGCATCCTTCCACTCAAAATTGATTAATATGGGAAGATCCAAAATGTCCTTGTAGTAATTCTTGGTGAGATTCCATTCTCGATCTTTGAGATCAAGTAAAAATCCACTTTGATTGTTTATGTTCTTCATAGGTTCATAGTTTAAGTTAGAAATCATAGAGAGTAGGAAATATCTTAGCATGCAATTTTATTTATGCATTGAAGAAACATTTCCTTTAAGATCTTATTGATGAGGCCCATTAATCCTCGCCATTAATAATGTCAATCTAGGGCTGGTGTCTGATGGTTGTATGTATTAAGAGAAGAAGATCTTTAGAAAATAACTTCTCTAAACACAAACTAAACTTGCATAAAATAAATCACACTTGTAGAAATTTAAAGACACTTTTAGAAATAAAAGCACACTTTCAGGAATAAAAACACACTTGCGTAAATTGAAATTGTTGAATTCGAAATAAACATAATTAAACGAAACACCTATAGGTTCACAACAGATTGGATTTTCACAATACAAAGATAAAAATAATCCAACAGAATGAATTACAGAAAAATGAATAAACATAAACATAAATACATATATCCATCTTCCTTGAAATGAGTGGCCAGCTCATTCCTTGGAAGAGGATTTAAATCATACTTCTGAGATTTTAAAACTATATAATATTTGAGAGGAAAGAACAGATCTTTATTTCTTGGGAGAAAGAATTACATATCTCAGTGTGGAAGGTTGCATTTATAATTCATGCATCTAACCAACTCCTTATTTTAGGAAATACAATCTGATCTTATTTTTATTCCAATCCTAATATATATTATTGGAGTCAAATCTTATCCTATTTATTTTAAGAAGATTTACTCCCAAATCTTCTCCTTGCTTTTTTGGTAACAAGAATCACAATGATTTTATTCTCATACATTATTAGAAGGAGGTTTTTCCTCAAAAGATGATTTTGACCAAATACCTTTCCCGAATTTTCCATTTGACTTTGTTGTTTTTTATTGTGGATCTTTTGACACTTGTCTAATATGCTTTTTCCTCGGGCTGCAATTCACTAAAACTTAGATTTATCTTCGTTGGAAAAACCTGTAGTAAATCTAAATGATTTTTTTTTTTAAACACATTTCTATGAACAAAAACCTCTCTCAGATTTTCCATTTGACTTTTTCTGTTTCTGTTTATGGAACTTTTAGTGCTCGTCTCATATACTTTTCCTCAGACTGCATCTCGCTAAAAGTTAGATTTATCTTCATTGATAAAACTTGTAGAAAATCTGAATTATTTTTTTGATAAACACATTGATATGAAAAAAAACCTCTCTCAGATTTTCCATTTGACTTTTCTATTTCTGTTTATGGAACTTTTAGTGCCCATCTGATACACTTTTCCTTAGACTGTAGCTCAGTGAAAGTTAGATTTATCTTCATTGGTAAAACCTCTAGAAAATATGAATGAGGTTTTTGTCAAACACATTTCTATGAACAAAAATATCTCTCATATTTCCCATTGAATTCTCTAAATTTTCACAATTCCTCAAAAATTGTCATTCCATTGATGTAGGTTCTAGAGCTAACGTTACTCTATTGATGCAGGTTCCAGAGCCAACTCTAATGGTTCTGGAGCTAATGTTACTTTGTTGATGCATGTTCTGAAGCTAAATCCAATGGTTCTGGAGCTAATGTTACATGTTCTAGAGCTAACTCCAATGGTTCTGGAGCTAATGTTACTCTATTGATGCAGGTTCCGGAGCTAACTCCAATGGTTCTAGAACTAACATTACTTTGTTGATGCAATTCTGGAGCTAAATCCAATTTTTTCATAGCTAAAGTTATAGGTTCCAGAGCTAACTCCAATGGTTCTGGAGCTAACGTTGCAGGTTTTGAAGCTAACTTTGCAGGTTCCAGAGCTAACTAAAACAACTATAACTCTTACATACAATCTCATATTGAGATTATTCTTTTTTTGAACTTGCATAATTTTCCAAGAGAAATCTTAATATGAAATCATATTTGAGTTTATATGTACTTTTCATGATCAATTATATTTTTCTCAATACTAGCATTATCTTTCTTTTATGGCCTGCATACACAAGACTTTGTATCTTTTCCCAAATAATCAATATGATTAGTCAAAAAAATAGATAAAAAAATATTTCTAAAGAATGAACAAGACATATATCATATATTCTATTTTAAGTAAACTATAAGTTCCTAGATTACATTTAAATCCACTTTCAAAGGTAACTTGGAAGAACAAAATAATGGTAATTTATGGTCAATTTATGGTCTCATCACTTATCTTGATGGTTCATTGTTTAATTAACATTTAATTTTGAAGCTATGTAGATATCAGTTTCAATGTATAGCTTAAGTATTTATACATGAGCACATATGGCATGCCCAGTGGGACTTACTCCATTGTCATTTGCACTTAATTTTAAGTTTTTGTAGTTAAGTTTCAATTTTGGTTACTAACCCTCTTTTGCACATGTTGATCTAACTTTTTTTTCTTAACATGTTTTGTTAAGTTTTCATGTGCCGAGTCTTCCTTGTAGGTATAAAGGAGGTGAAGTGCTGTCAAAATTATATCTTGATGGGAAAATTTCAAGATATCTCCATGTTTTCATGTTTAGAGCTTCATTTTCAACATTCTACATGTTAGTTTTGTCTATTTCTTGAAAATCTTAAATTTTTGAGCATGTAGGTTAGTGTTTCATAGTGCCGAGTCTTTTCTTTACATATTAATGTGGTGGGTTACTCTTAAACTTAAATCTTGGTGGGAAAATTTCAATATTTCTCCATGTTTTCATTTTTAGAGCTTACTTTTTCAACATTCTACATGCTAGTTTGTCAATTTCTTGAAAATTTAAATTCTTGAACATGTAGGTTAGTGTTTGATAGCATTAATTCTTCTATTCATATATTAATGTGATGGGTTGTTGTTAAAATTAAATCTTGGTTAGAAACATTTAACCTTTTTACAGATTAAAGGATGTTTTTTTCACATTTTTTAAGTACATGTTAAGTGCATACCCATGAACATAAGAGCATATGTGTAACCCATATTCCGAAGGCCATAAATTTTACTCTCGAACTCAAAATGACTCCATTTGTTTTATGTTGGAAAGGTATTGAAGTGAGCTATTATATGAAAACATAAATTTAGGATTTATGTTTACAGAAATTACAAGTTTTCCCTTTATTATAAAACTGGTCATTTTCTAACATGTCTAATGTTTTGATGAATGTTGTATTTCTATGTTTTACTTGATTTAGAACAAATATTGTGTATGCTCTTCTCTTACACCTTTTGGTGATCTTGAGAATCAAAAAAAATTTGATCTCTATCTTTTTAACATTTGGATCAAATTAAAAATTTGATTATTCATTTTTCTTAAGGGAATGAACTTTTATAAAGCATTTTTTTATGGTCCTTTGATTTGAAGTTTTCCATTTCTATCTAGTAGGGATAAATTTTGTGTATGCTCTTCTCTTGCACCTTAGTGTGATCTTGAGAATCAAAAGCAACTTTATTCTTCATTTTCTAATATTTGGTTAATTAGAAACTTCATCTTTCATTTTTGGTTTAAGGGAATGAACATTTATCAAGCTTTTTATATGGTTCATTAATTGCAAAGTTTTCTTTCACTTTTTAGTTGGATTATTTTTTCTGTATGCTCTTCTCTTGCATCCTTATATGATCTTGAGAATCAAAATCAACTCTTAATCCTCTTTTAAATAATGTAATTTTCTTGGAGAACTACTAATGATTGAGTGTAGGACCCAAAAATTCTTGACAAAGAAAGGATTTCGAAACAAACTTTTCTAATTACATGTGTGTTGCAGGTTGCCAAATGAAGAATGACTAAACCACATTAAGTCTAAAATATAAAAACACACCACATTCAAAACACTTGGTTTCCAGGTTTGGATAAGGATACGCCTCATCCTCTTAAAACTAGGACATAACCCCTTTGGCATAAGCTTTAAGCTACAAAAATGGGGGTGGTCTTAGGACCCCAAAGTAGTCCACGCAAGAAAGAACCTTGTGGATGAAACATGAAGTGATATGCACACCTACTTTACTATTATACACATGAGATTTAGCTCAAATTTATTTGTATTGCAACCCCAGTGAGAGTACACAATGGGCGAATTTATTGACCACTATGCTTGAAGGGGGTAAAGTAAAGTCAGGATAATCCTTGGGAAACCTTGGCAAACTAAGCTCGCTCTTAGATAAATTTTAACATCTAGTTGAGTGAACCACCTAGGAAGCTATCTTTGACCAGGAGCCAACTTTGACCATTTCAAAACTAATTTGAGTTGAGAGTCATTATTCATCATGAAGCGTTACATTTTCTTAGTTTTTCACTCACCCTAAGGCAAGGCGAAACTCTTCCAAAGTGAGGCCAACATTTTTCACCCCTAATTTATATATTTCCTTCACTTTCTTTTTAAATTTTTTGATTAGAAGAAGAGTGACTACCCTTATGTTGTTAATTGATTGTATTCACCATTTTTGAGTTTGTTTATGATCATCCATGTTTGCAACTGAGTTATTAAATGTTTAAAGTGTGTTGAGACATTTTCATATCATTGGTAGCCTTTTTTATCTTGATACCCAAGTCAAGATCATCATCGTAGTTAGGCTTGTTTCTTCACTAGACTCTCCTTTGAACTGTTACGTTGATTGTATTTTATCGCTAAAATTTTCATACTTATATCTTCTTTCCTACAAACTTGGCCTAATTTTCAAGATTTTAACATTACACTATGCACACCTTAACACTTGGTATACTCTAACATTAGTTTACTTTCAAACATTCCTTGATTTCAAAATATTTTGTTGTTGCCTTTTTGCGCATCGTATCAATATTATTTTGATATTAATACCTTAATTTTCCATAAAGTTTGGTTAATATATCTTAGTAGTATTGTTGTGTTGTTCATACTTGTAACTTCAACTTTTTGAGATATAGATCTTGATTGGATTCAAGCTCACTTTTAGTATACTTTTTTTGGGGATCATATCAACCTCTTATTATCTCTTACGCCTTGTTCATTTATTTGAAATTGACATAAGTGATGAATTTTTTTATCATCTTAAACATCAACTGTCATTTGAAAACACTTAGGAACTAATTCGATGATTTATTAGTTTAAAATGAGCCTTGTGTGATTGTGTCTTACGATTATTCATAATTTTAACTTATCCATTTAGGACAATCAATTTGATCCATTGATTCTTTATCATTCATTATTCTTTGGTCATTAATTTGGCTTTGTGTTTTGAACTTGCATGATTATTTATTTTGTTTATCCGCCTTATAAAATTGTTTCTAGGAAAATCATTTGGTTATTTGATCCTCTTGATCTTCTTATTTTTTCCTAAGTTCATGATCAATTTTGAACATATCTTTCAAACCTTGGCAAAAAAATTTCCTATCAAACAACTTTTGCATTAATCAAACATTGGAAATATTTCCATTGTATCCTTTGTGTCGCTAAAATTTTGATCAATCCTTTGATATTTACGCCTCCAAACCTTGTTGGATTATCAATCTTGAGTCATCACGATGTATATTTTCCTTAGCTTCTCTTTTGGAAAATCACACAAACATCCCCATCTTTAGGAAATGTTTAGGTGGTTGTCGTTAGGTCACCCAAATTGACATGAAACCTTCTTCACTTTGAAGAAGTTTGATCATACAATCTAGGTCTAGGCCTTTTAACCCAACACACACCAATAATAACTTATTATCGAAAGGTACCTTATACATAAGATAATAAGGAATCAAAGTTTTGGTGTTCACATAAAAAAACACCCATCATGACTAAACCATGTTTGGTTCTTCACGCTTGAGAACCCATTCAGGTAATCCATTCCCCACTTTCATCTCATAGTTGGTAGTATGGTTTCGACACTTATAATCCAAATTATTATTCAAGTTCCCACCACTCTTATTCTGATTCTAATCCAAACATTTCCTCTTCTTCTGAGGATTACAACCAAAATATTTCCTCTGATTCTTCTGATGATTCAGATCCAAACTACTATTAAGATTCATCTAATTCGACTCCTAGGTCATGGTCCTCCCCTTCTTCGCAGTAAATCTATTATCATTCACATAAATGATTTTATCCTCCTCTAAAAATTTGTGTCACTGTAAATTATCTTCATCATTCATCTAATGCGACTCCTACATCGTAGTCCTCCCTATCTTCGCAGGACCCTCTTCATCATCCATTTAATACGACTCCTACATCATGGTCCTCTCTTTTTTCACAGGACCCCTTTTATTATTCATCCAATGCGATTCTTGAATCACGTTCCTCCCCTTCTTCACAAGACCTTCTTCATCGATCACCCCCATGAATTATTCCTTCTTTTAAGATTCATATGACTCAAAGTCCTTCTAGTCAAACTTCTAAATCAAATCCTACGTCGTAATCTGCATACTTTGGACTTAATCCTACTATTTTACAGATGGTATAACATCATATAGATAGGTCCACACCACCTTATTCTACTCTCGAGACATCTAGCTCCACGTCTACTTTGTCCCCCACATCACCTTATTCTATCAATCATCATCAAACATCTTCTCAATATTTCACACCAGTTGGCTCTTTTTCATCCAATCAAACCCCTTTGGTCGATCAACAACCCATACCAATTTATTTCTTTTAGAATGAAGGAGTGATCATGGCCTCAATAGGGGCACACGAAGATATCCCTCTAACAAATTACGAGCAAGGATTATCTTTAGACTTCAATGCATCCGTGTATTGTGAGGAAAATTTTTATTCCTTTTATCAAGAAACAAAGGAAGAGCCTTGGATCATGTAACTTGATCCTCCTCTTATTCTTCCATCTTCACATTCTTCATTACGTGATAAAACTCCTAGGTCTTGCATTGATCCACGGGCTATCTTCTCATCACTCAATCACTCTTTGTCTATCACAATTCCTTAATCACATTCTCTTATGGGTTCAATGCCAAGTAGCCTTTCATCTTCTTCTAGGTATGGGTCACCTTCTAGTAGCCCTCCCTCTGCTATTTCTAGGACATTTTCGAATAGTCCACTATATTCTATTTTTAGGGCATGTCCAACTAGCCCCTTGTCTTCTATGTATGGGTCACTCCCAGGTATTCCATTATCTTCTATTCTCAGGTCACATCCTAGTATCCCATCATCTTGTAGTTATGGGTCGCACCCTAGTATCCATTCTCCTTCTATTCTGGGGCCACATCCTAATATCCCTTCGTCTTCTTTCTATGGCTCACCTCTTGGTAGCCCATATTCTTTAATTCTTGGACCGTATCCTTTTAATCCATCACATTATTCTTCTACCAAATATTGTGCCAATCCCACCATCATTTCTCACATCAATTGTAAACATTTGCATTCTTCTCCCACTTTTCAAGATCAGACAAGTTACGTATCAGCTTATAATAAACCCAGACAAGTTATTTATCAAGATAAGATCAAAACTCCAAAGAGATTCAAATCTCCCAATGACTCAAACGATTATAAAATTTAGAATCAAATGCGATTCCAGAATGCACACCAACTTACTAGTCAAGTATGGAAAAAAGTACAAAAACTATGAAAATGGAACTCAAGTTCCCACATATGAAACCAATGTTTCAAAAAAAATCACAGTCATTTTTTGAGTGTGAACTCACCACGATCATCGAGATCGGGGATAATATCACTCTTTATAAACAAACATTCTCAGTCTCCATTATCAAGGAAATAGTGGACATCATTTTTGGATCCTATCACGTAGAGTGACATGGTTGGTACTAATCTCCCAAAACACTAAAAATTTCTTAAGAAAAATTAAAAAAATTAAAATACAAAAAAAAAGAGAAAAACATTAAAAATCAACATTACAAAGATCAAACATTGCAATTAGGTATTGCATAAGTATGGATGTTATTTCTTCCCTTTATTTCTTATTCCTCTATAATTCATCCACCATTTTCATCCCTTCGATGATATTTTGGTTAGCTTATTTCATACACATTTTATGACATTTATCTCTATGGTATCCGTTTGACCTTGGTCTTTCATCACCTTGATAAATTGAATAATGATTGATGTGTTAAAGATCATATCACTATCCACATATAATAAAATTATTGGGAAGAATTTTTGGGCATATTTGTTAACACTATCCAATGTCATAAAAATAATCACTTCCAAATCCTTCCATCAAGCCATCAGTGGTTCTTAACCCCTTTTCAAATAAGAGAGCTGAAATAAGTTTTCAAAAACCAAAAGAATCGAAATCAATCAATCAAAAAGAAAAAGATAATAGAAAAAGCAAATTGATATATATATAGCTCTTGGGGTATTTCCAATAATCTCTACCGAGGCTATGTATGCCTGACTGGAAGTTGAGAAATGTTTTTATTAGAATAAAATACATATCCATCGGGGATATGGACGTTTAGCTGACATTGGATCAATGTACGAATCTCCTTCCATAATCCATTCACAAATCAACTTTCAAACTAAATCATTCCTACACATTGGATAATATCTTCACTTGCTATTTATTAACTCTTTCTTTCAAGAGGTAATTCATTTCCACATGCACACATAGGATCTTGATGAGTAAATAAGATTAGTATGTTACCAAGTGTTTCTTTTTGGACCTTGTTAAAACTCTTGCTTTAGTGCATGTCTTGTCACATGATTTGTGCCTTGGGCTAATCACTTTTTCATCGACCACCTTCTAAATCTTTTCATAACATCCTCTATTCTTTGAAAATTCGATAGAACATCCATGTGTATAGGATAGCCTTTTTGCCATGTTTACAGAAACTTTTGTCCCGTTTTAATAAGATAATTTTCTACTTCCTTTTTCTCATGTGTTTCTTGGCTAGCTTATGCTAGGGGAATCCTTGCTTCCTCATGATTGAACCTATTTTATATTTGGCTTAATCCCCCTTCAGCGCGTGAAGATTTTTCCTTTGAATACTCCCACCTAATTATTGGGGAATTTTTACATCTTCACTTTCTTGCGCATACGTGTGGAATTTTTCCCTTGTACATCTCATCTATTGCTGGGGGAACCCACGCTTCTTTGTCTTCCTGCACATAGTTTCAAATAAAATTCAAAATAAAAAAAATTCAAGTATGTTTCTAAAAAATCAAAAACACTAAATATCATCCTACAAATTGCCGCTCTTTTGTTTCTACATGTTCTTTTGTGCAACTTGGGAATCATCTTGATCTACCTTTATCAACAAAGGTAGTTTTCTTACTATGTCTGTACTCTCAAGCACAATGATTTGCTTGGTATTGTTTCATAGTACATGATTTCTTTTCATAGGACCCAAGTGTCCTCCGTTATTCCCCTTGCATGTATCCTTACTTGGGGCACAAATTTTAGCCCTTGTCGTTAATTCACACACATTATAATTGAAGCTTGATAACAAAAAAATTGCATTATGTATGTTGTAGGGAGTTAGGAATATTTTACTTTCTCGTAGTTCATTACATTTTTTATGTTGCATGGATTTGGTGTTTTTAGCAATGGACATTTTTTCATATACGGCTTTTCATGTCAGACTACGCTTTAGTTCATTCTTTTTAATTAGGATTGATTACGTCGATCATAAGAAAAATGATGAAATAAAGTTGGTTTTTACATTGGCAAGATGATAGCTATATCCATCTCTTTTCATCTTCATTTTCCTTCCATATCACTCTCCTTCTATCAACACTTCTTTAAAAGTAACTTGGGGCAATAGAGATCAATTATTCTACTTCTTCGATTTTGTTCTTTTATCTTTTTGATCGTCGATTGCTCTCTTTCATCACCCCATCTACTCTCAAGGGGGAATCCTTCATTCTATTAATTTTTCTTCTATCTCTTTACAAAAATCATTTTTTGGTACTTGTCTACTATCTTTGAAGTGGCATCACTTTCGCCACCCCAAAGAGGGGAAAATGTAGACACCTAAAATATTCTTAAGCAAGATTTTATGCTAATATTGTACTAATTATCCTCTTTCTCTGCATTTCCGTAATAATTAGCACTTTTTTGTTAAGTAGCTAACATTCCTCTTCATATTCAATAATTAGCAACCTTTTGTTAATTAATTATCCTTCCTATCATTAAGGATGATGATTAACAACCTTTCGTTAATTAATATCCACTTCTACTTGGGTTAATTAATTACGCTCACAACTCTAAATCAATAAATTACCATTTATTGGATCAAATTCCTCTCTTACATCCCGCAAATTATACTAATTTTCCTCTAATTATCTTCTATAATCTTACCTCTACCTATTAATTAATCACCTTTGATTAATTAAAACATCCCCCAACTCCCATGACGTACTAATGACAAATTAAAGTCTTCTAAATCAATATTACCTTTTATAAAGCAACCTTATCCATTCCTAATCTTGTTTTACCTTTATACCACATTCATTAATTTTCTAGCCTTGCCTCTTCAGGAAAGCTATATAAATAACCCTCCTTCTTACCTTTCTTCTTGCATCATGCTTTGAATAGTGAAAACTTTAA